>CAJQUN010000016.1:3357782-3686998 GCA_907163345.1 Haberlea rhodopensis | reverse complement strand
TTATCCCAGAATTTTGAATAAAAATTTCTTTTAAGACAGGGGATGTGAGTATCAGTATAAGATACTTCTGGCGACCATTTCCAAATCCAAGGAATAGAAAATTCAACAAAGTAATAGAAAGATGCTATTCCTGTTATACCAGAACTTTGTTGTTGCATTTGATTTAATTTAGGAGATAATAAATCAATCCATTCATCTAAATAGGTTTTATAAATTTCTGGTAAAATTTTTTGCGTAGTGCCATATTTGCCCCACCAATTTAGAAACCAATTTGGAATATCATGTTTATAGACTTCAGTACAAATTTTTATAAACCACGAATGTCGTTTTTTATTGTTTTCATAGAAGAAGACTTTATGAAAGGCTTCAACATAATCCCAATAATTATATTTAATCATCTGATTATTAGGAAAAAGCAAATTCTTTTTCCTTAAGAGGTGATATGCCCCATTCAGTTGGAGTTATGACTCGCTTAATAATGATTTTACTAAAAGTAAAATTTTCCTTTTGTCCTAAAGGAAATCGCGTAATGTCGCATGAATTATTTATGAGTAATTGCTCATAATAATTTCGAGACTTATATGTCCCATAAGCAAATGATGCAGTGTCAATATACCTGCTCATAATCTTCCAGGGTTCATTGGCCCCATTTTAGATCAATATCTTCAAGGAAAAATATGATTTCCTGAGAATCATTTTTGATAAATTATGTGATTCTCCTTCATCGTTATTAACGATATTAGCATATGATGCTGTTGTTTCTGTGTCAGGGATATTACCCTCTCTCTGTTGTCTAAAAGCAAGGAATTCCTGATATAAAGGATCCTGCTCTTGAGATAAATTCCTGGCTATAAGCCTACGTGTTCCATGTTGAGCTATAATATGCTCTGGATTTTGTCCTAGGCCTCCTCGGCCACCCCTTCCTCTATAAGAGGAAGTTCCTCTAGAAGATTGACTCATACCTGAAAATATTTCAAGCATTTAAATATTCACGAGTCAAGAAGTCTGGAAGAGAATTTTCTTCACCTTTTTTATATATGATATCGAAATCAAATGGAGCTAAATGAGCTTGCCAACGAGCAAACATTTGTTTAGACACATCATGTTTAAAATCTTTATTAAACATAAATTTAGCTGACTTACAATCTGTTTTAATTATAAATTTTTGATTATATAAATCATCTTGAAATTTTAAGATACATTTTACAATTGCAAGAACTTCTTTTGCTATAGTTGCATAATTTTTCTGACTGTCATTCCATTTGCCAGAATAAAATCTAATTAAAAATTCATTTTTTGAAATAGGATCTATTTGTTTCAATATACCTCCATAACCAATATCAGAGGCATCTGTCTCAATAATTTTATTCCAATTTGGATTTGCTATCATTAAACAAGGTAAGTATTTTACCTTTTGCTTAATAGTTTGAACTGCCTTGGTATGTTCATCAGTCCAAGGTTTAGGAACCTTTTTAAGTCTATCATATAGAATAGCTGAATCTTGAGTTAAATTCTTATAATAAGCAGAAATATAATTTAGACTTCCTAAAAATCTTTGTAATTGAGTTTTATCAATTATTTTATCTGGAAATTTAGAAGCAAATTCTATACTTCGCGAAATAGGAATTATATTTCCTTTATTAATATTATGGCCTAAAAATCTTATTTCAGTTTGAAATAAAGACATTTTAGGTTTAGATATGACTAAGCCATTTTGAATGATAATTTTCTTAAACATATCTAAATGTTTTATATGTAACTCAATTGTTTTAGAGTATACTAAGATATCATCTATATAAACAATTATAAACTCAATATCATTCATAATTTGTTGAAATTCAGAAGGTGCATTTTTTAAACCAAAAGGCATTACATTCCACTCATAATGTCCTATTGGAACATTAAAAGCAGTTTTATAAGTATCACTTTGATTGACTTGTATTTGCCAATATCCTGATTTCAGATCAAATTTTGAAAATATGAGAGAATCATATAATCTATCTAATAAATCCTTTTTATTAGGGATTGGATGTCTTATCCATTTTAAGACTTTATTAATGGTTTATAATTTATAACTAATCTTGGTACTCCACGTTCTTGTTCACTCTTTTTATTACATAAAAAGCAGTACAAGACCAAGGAGATTTAGAAGGCTTAATTAACTTCTTCTGTAATAAGGATTCAATTTCCTTTTTACATAATTCTAAATATTCAGAGCTCATTTGACATGGTCGAGCTTTTGTAGGGATTAATTTTTCATTAAAATCATCCTCATAGGGTAAAGAGATAATATGCTTCTTTCGATTCCAAAAAGCATTGGGATGATCACTACAAATTTCTAAGGAAAATTGTTGTGCTATTAACTTAATTTTTTCCTGTAATCTAGGATTTTTTAACTGATCACTTATTGTGATTGTATTTATTTCAAATTTTAAAAATTGTAATTGGTAAATTTTATTTTGAATATGATCATGAATAATATTAATGTATCGTGGTGAAGGAGCATCTAAGAATTTTAGGAAAATAGTTTTTCCTTCAAAAGTACCACGAATACCTAAATTATCAATATATGTAATTGGGTATAATTGAGTAATAAATGGAGATCCAAGTATTACTTGATTAGTAATATCTTTAGCTAACAAAAAGCTAGTTTTTATGCATGTTCGATTTATGCAAATAGAAACTTGAGGAAGTTTATATTGGATATCCAATTTCTGTCCACCAGCATGGGATAAACTATTAGTTGTTTTGGTATAATATCTAGTAGGAATTAATCCTTCCTGAATAACATTTAAATCTGCACCACTATCAATAAGGGCTGTAAATGTTTTGGAGAAATGATTATCAATTAATAAAGTAATCTGAGTATACCATTTTTGAGCAACTAGAATTTCTAATGTTGCCAGAAAATCATGTTCAGGTGGTAACTGAAAATTGTCCTTATCAGGAAATTTTGGAGATGTAATTGGAGAACTAGAAATTTGATTATCTTCTAATTTCGATATACGGGTATCAAATATTCTATTTTCATGTTGAAGAAATTTAATTTCTTGTTTAAGATTATCAATCTCCATAAACAAATCATTAATTGATGTAGGAGTATCATTGGATTGTCTTTGTCTTAGAAGCTTATAAACTTCTGTCATGGAATACGGATCATTAGTACTGACAATATTATTCCGGAGAATAGTATTGGAAGTTGAAGTGGAAGGTATATCTTCCATTTGATCAATTAATTTATATCTTCATTCAGGGTCTTTAACTAATTTGAGAAATTCTAATATATTGGTATTAGTTAAAGTATTTATATTTAAATCCTGAAATTGTGATAATATTTTATAATGTAAATCATTTGATTCATCTGAAATAGTCTTAATACAGGGTTGTCCTATAGAACAAGGTTTACAACAATCTGTTTCTGAATGACTAGATTCATTCTCTAAAACCTGAAGATTTTTTGATTCATCTGAATCATTCGAATCATAAGATGAGTCTGATGAATAATCAGAACTATCAGAAGAGTGTACTAATATTGTATTAAGAGCATCCTTAATATTATCAGGAATATCTAAAGTATTAATTTTTTCTTTCATCTTGCATCTATTAGCATAATGACCTGTATGACCACATCTAAAACAAGTTATATTTTGTTTTTTAGGTATTTTAGTTGATTGTCTAAATTTTTTCCTTTCACTTTTGTGATCTAATCTTTTCTGAGAATATTTTCTCCTTTTCTTGTAATAAGGTTTTGGAAAATTTTTCTCATTTTTATATGTTTTATTTTTAGTATAAATCTTATTTTGTGATGGTATATCCATACCAAATTGCTCACAAAATTGTCCTAATTGTTTTCGTTCAGACAAATTTTGTCTTTTAATTTGTTGATTTAATTTAATTTCATTGCATAGGGCTAATCCTTCTTGGATACATGTGCCAATAAGTTTGCCATATGTATAGGAATCATAAGGGATATTAATATGATCCTTTCTAAGGTTCTTCCTAACTCTTTCAGCAAAGAGGTGAGGTAATCCATCAATAAATTTGGATTTCCAATGTGAACTATTACAATCTTGTAATTCCATAACTCTATTGAGAAATGTGTCTTTATACCATCTAAAATCAGTTAATGTTTTACATCTTAAATTCTGTAAAAGAGTTCGAATATTTTCATTTTGTTCAGAATATCTACCAGTAAAATGATCAATAATATTAACAACTAAAGTGTAGACAGAATTTTCTACAATGATGTTATTTTCTTGTTTAACTGTATTCATGATTTCTTCTTTATTAGCTAGAGTTAAATAATTATCCCACCAGCCTTTTAATTGGCCAGTAACTCCAGCAATAATCATATTAGCAATATTTTTATCCGTATTGCCATTACTTTTACAAATAGTGGAATACATAAGCATTCTATGAGCCAGATTATAAATCTGTTTGTCAGGATAACCATCAATATTCCATTCATAAATATGTTTACCACTATAACTATTATTTCCATTAAGGTCAGTTTCTTCATGGAGAGTATCCATTGGAGATGGCCTACTATAATAAAATAAGCTTTGAGTGGGTTTAGTGGCCCATCTATTTTTTAATTTATTTATTTGATCACCAATGACTTGTTTGTGATTGCCATGAGATAATTGATCCTGGAAATCAGTATCTAAAACTGAAATAGATAATTTCAAATCTTTAAATTTATTTTCTAAAAATTGTTCAAAGTCTCCCATCGATTTTAATTTAAAATCCTTGATTTCAAGGGGAGGTTGGATATTTGGAGTGGTTAATATTATATCCGATGGTGGTGTCATTCCAACTAAAGGTTGAATGTGTGCAATTTTTGTACTAATATTCTCAATTCTATTATGTAATAGATTAATTTGTTCTCCTAAAATAACTAGGAAAATATTTGTGTAATTTTGTTGTTTAATAATTTATTAATATGTTGACATGTGAGTTGTAAAGTCTCATTTTCTAATAATTTTGAAAATGCTGAAAAATTAAGAATCGTTCCTTCCTTTTCAATTTCAAAAGGTTGTTGAGGAGGATATAAATTTGTCAAAATATTACCATTCGAAAGTTTATAAGTCCTTTCTAATACTTGAATATAGGGTTCAACATATGTTGATATAAACCATGATATAAAAGGTATATAAGCATTTTGTTCAGAACAAAATTTATAAAATTCATTTTGTAACAAAGTTCTTTTGTCTTTTGAAATATTGTCAAAAAACCATTTTCTAAATTGTTCCCATTTAGGTTGATTAAATTCATTTTTTATTTTCTGCCTGGCACTGGATCCAGGACTAAAATCTATTTTGGGTGTATTATTCATAAAGATGAAAAATTCATTTCTGATTCAGTTATTTCTGATTCTTTTAATCCTCTGACAATATTGTCTGGATTAATGTATAATTTACTTATTCTTTCATATTGTAAATTATCAGGTAAATTCGGAACTGCAGATGTTGAAGTTCTATGAGGAGAATTATTTTCCTCCATTGGAGAAATATGAGAAAAAGATGAATATGACTTAGATGATTTAGATCTTAAAGATCTAGGTATTGATTGTAATAATTTTTGTTGATTATTTGGTTCAAATTGTAGTTGAATTGAACCATCATTTGTTTGTATAACATCAACTAAATTGTTTTGAATTCTGGTTTGAACAGGAATTGCATGTTCAATTGTCCAGTTATCAGGGAAAACAATTTCATCCCATTTAATAGCTCTTCGTGTTGTAATGTTAGATCTACTAAAATTAGTTTCAATCAATATTGTTTCATTAATGGGTTTATCCATTCTCCTACATTGAGGATTTAATGTATGCAAAGGTTTAAAATAAATACGATAACAGATACAAATTATTTCTGTTCCTGGAGCATAATTATAACCATGAGTTTTAACATTTAATGTTAAAGCATCTAATATATTTATATCGGATAATGATAATTGTAAATTTGGATAAACATCAAAATAAACAGGGCCATGAGCCAAACTAGATTGAATAATTCCAATCAAAGATTGTTTCCAATTTAAATTTCTTCCATCTCTTAAAGCTGCTATAAAGCTTTCTGGTAATCCTTCTAAAGTTAAAGGTTTAAAAGCAATTTGCACTAAACCAATGTGAAGAAATTTATGAGTTTCGATATAAGGTAAAATATCCTTTTCACTAAGTAATTTTAAAACCATTTCATCATTATTTAATGATACTGCTTCTTCAGTAGTTTTAACAATTTGTTTAATTCTTAATCTTTCAAAAGCTCCTAACTTATATATAAGTTTAGGTTCAATTTTAGGAATTGTCCATCTATTTAATGATTCTAAATTCTGGGGTACATCATATTCTTGTACCATACTGTTCTTAACAGTATTTTGTTTCTTAACAAGATTTAAATTCATTTGAATAAGGCTACTTGTGTTAACTCTCATCATCTTCTACTTAACTTAATACCTAATTGGCTCTGATACCATTCGAGACCTCCTATGAATTCATCATGAACCTAGGACTTCTACAGAATACAAAAACCGTCAATCCTTGAACTATAACAGTACAAAAACGCCCTAATCGACACACCTCGTCATAAGCGGGCAATAGTACAATAGTTCTTAAATGCCAGTTTTACTATTCCAACCTAGAATGATTTATTCATAAGATACATAAGGACCAATTCAAGGCATAAGTAAGTAAATGAGATTTAAGTTAACACAAATAATTATTTAGCCTATCATAATAATTATGATAAAACAAAAATAAAGATAAAAGAATACTTACAGAAAGGAAGAGCAGAATAAAAGTAGTTAAAACCAAATGCAAACTGTTTATTAAGATGAACGAGAATATTACAAGAGTGGATGATTTTCAGTCTTTTTTCTCAGTCTCTTAAACAAAGGAAATAAAAGCTCCTTATATAGGAGTGAGACATCGGATTTCAAATCCGGACTTCAAACACAAAATAAAAACAGTACAGACTAATAATAAAAAAGTACAAACAGGAACCACACTAATTTACAACAGTAGACGCACTAACAAATAAAATAAGATAGTGGATGGAATATATTCCATCGTACAATACTTTATTAAAGTAATATTCCTCTTTAGTCATATCCACTAAAGATTGTCTGCCATTGAGCCGAATAATGCGGGGAATCAGCATCTTCTTTTATAGTGCTTTGTCTTTATCTTTTGAGGTGGATCCAGTAGACCCAGTTTCCATCATGGTGGCTTTGAATGTTTCAAAAATATCATCAAAAGGAATATTGGGATCCTGTACATCCTGTAAATCTTCAGAAATTGATTTTCCAGACATGTTATCATCATCAAATCTGGTTAATAAATCCTTTTTCATTGCATCTAATAATAATAATAATAATAATAATATAATAATAATAATAATAATAATAATATAGATAGTATTGATAAATATATATGATAAGTATATATAACACAAAATGGGACACCAATCTTAACATGATCGTATATTAATTAATATATTAATATTAATATATCATAATAATAATAATAATAAGTACATATGACACAAAACGGGACACCAATTTAAGTTCTTAACATGATCGTAATATAAGTCTCTGGGATCAAATTGCAATTTAATGACCTTAATGGTGGATTTAGAATTTGGGAAAATTTCGGGCCGGTATCAGAACATAAGAGTTTTTTCGGCCCAGTCCACCAAATTATTTGCCTTTCATTTAAGTCCGATTGATCGCAAATTACTAAATTACCCTCGTCTTCTTCCCTTACATTCAACGTCGAAAACACTCTGCATTATTACAATCATCGCGCCTCTTCTTCTTCTTCAACGCTAAAAAATTTTCCAATCATTCCTCCAACATTTTCCTCGATATCGTTCAAAGAATCCTACAAGTTTTCAAAAATTTAATCGAAATCGTACAAGTAAATTACTGTAATTTTGCCAAACCTTCTGAGGCGAAAACCTAAAATGGCTCCAAAATCAAAGAAGATTCCTCAAACCAAACCACCAACAAACATCAAGGGAAAGAAAAAAGGTGCTCCAAAATCTGGTAATCATTAATCTAGGATTTACACATATTAAACAATTTCTTAATCATTAATCTAGGGTTTCCACATATTAAACTATTTGTTTGTTACTGTAAGTTCTTGTGTCTACAATGCATGAGTACTATTGAAGACCTTATTAACACCGCATTTACAAATGTTTGTAATTTTTGTATTCGTAATTAACATAAGTCTATCGGTGCATGTAATTAACATGCACCGATGGACTCTTATCTTGCATTTATATTACATACACCACTTTTTAAAATCTTAATTTTTTGTATTAACAATGATGAACAAATTGACACCAATGGAACATCTTTTTAGTTTTTTGTTTCTATTGGTGCATGTGTATAATACACGCACCGAATAACCAGTTGCATTTATCCAAATGAACTACTTGAATGTATCGGTGCACCAATTCACATTTTTTTCTTTCGGTGCATGTGATTTCACATGCACCGGTATACCATTAGTGCATTTATCGATATATTATGCTTGAATAAATCTTTTATATTGATTTTACTTTGTAATTTGATATGTACTATCTATGTATGTAAATACACAATCATAAATTCACAGATGTTTTATATCGGTGCATGTGTTTATACATGCACCGATATAAAACATTGCATTCATATATAACATGTAAATAATTTATAAATTTGTTTCTATCGGTGCATGTCATATAAATGCACTGATAGTTCTTTACATGCACCAATTGTACATACATGCACCGACATGCACTGTTATAAAACATTGCATTTATCCAACATGTAAATATTTCACATTTGTTTCTATCGGTGCATGTGATATACATGCACCGGAAGTTCTTTACATCCTCAGTTGTTTTCTATCGTGCATGTCATATACATGCACCGATAATTATTTACATGCACCAATTGTACATACATGCACCGACATGCACTATTATAAAACATTGCATTTATCCAACATGTAAATATTTGACATTTGTTTCTATCGGTGCATGTGATATACATGCACCGGAAATTCTTTACATGCACCAATTGTACCTACATGCACCTACGGGCTATCTACATGCACCGAATAAGTCAATTTATTAAATTCATTGTTTTAGTTTTTTAACTAACATATAATTTTCTCTCAGTTACACCTACATCATCACCAAGCTCAGAAGAAATTACAAAAAGATGGAATAAACAAACTACATATCGGGCCAACCTACAGGCAGTTATAACAGAGATAAAGGCACTTGAACTCAGTCAAGTTCACATAAGAGTGCTAATGAAGACACCGTTCTGGCCTTTACTGAACTCCATTTTTTCCAACACAATTGTCCTCGATCATTGCAAAAAGCGTGACATATTAATAAAAGACATCATTGGCTGCTTCAACAGAAATACTCAAGATTTCACATTCGGATCATATACAATGAAAATCAGGACAAATGATGTGCGTATACTCTTTGGAATAAGAGATGGTAAAGAAGACATTGATATGCAGCTTCAGGATTACGAACGTACGGAATTCTTATATAGATGCTTTTCAGAAAAGAAAGGAGATAAAAAAGACATAAGGATGAGCAAGAGTTTAATCTACAAAAAATTGAAAATAAAGGCACAAAGCAACATTGATACTGATGTCAATGACGTTACTCGTTTGGTGACCCTATACATTCTTGCAGCCTTTTTCATATCAACAAAATCATCGAACATTCCATGGGCGTACACATCGGTTATTGAGGATCTTGACATGATTTGCAGCTACGACTGGTCCAAACACATATTGAATACATTGCTAAACAGCCTGATGCAGCCTGACTCTGAAAAACACTCCGGCTGTGTTCTACTACTACCTGTAAGAAGTCTTTATAATCAATCTTTAAACAACAATTATTTCTTCGTGTTTATATAATAACATCGATTCTATATAATTTGCAGTATTGGTTATGTGAGAGGACAGAGCTCATAAATCCTGTCCAGCCCAACCTTATCCCAAGGTTCCTTAAGTGGAATCTTGAGGATTTTTACAAAAGGATTCAAAACATTGACATCAAAGAGCTCGCCCGTGATTATGTAAGTTTCTTGTACATTCAATTTAACTATTTTGGTGCATGCAATTTAACTTGTTCTGGTGCATGCAATTTTTCGATACTGGTGCATGCAATTATATAACATGTGATGCTTGAATAAATCTTTATAATGATAATGATTTTACTTGAAACCAAACTAACGATGCATATAAATACACAAGCATAAAACAAAGTTGCATTTATCAAACGTGAACAACTTGATTCAATCGGTGCATGTAAATACACGTGCACCAATTCACATTTTTTTCTATCGGTGCATGTGATTTCACATGCACCGGTAGACCATTAGTTGCCTTTATACAACATGTGAGGCGTGAATATATATTTTATAATGATTTTACTTGATATGTACTAACGATGCATGTAAATACACAAGCATTAATTATCATTTTGTTTCTATCGATGCATGTGATATACATGCACCGATAGTTCATTAGGTTCATGCAATTTAACTATATTGGTGCATGCAATGAAACTATGCTGGTGCATGCAATTTAACTAGACTTCCAACAATTCAATTGCAGATAGTAAAAAAACCTCTGCAAATTTCTGCTGAAGAAGATGAAATGCTGAATAAAGCCATTGTTTGTGCTACAGAAGCTCCAATGACATATCAACTTCCCGATTTGAATTCAAACATTAAAACAGCTGAATGTTTGACAACAACGGACTCCACCATTGCCGGAGTCCTCATGGAACTGAAGCAACTAAGTACAGAGGAAAATATATACAATGATGAATACATTGAAATGGAGGGCAACATGGTGGATGTAGCTATTGATGAGGAACCAGCCCAGAACGAAGAAATGTCGCCAATCTGTCTGAAGAAATGAATGAACTTGATGACACACAAGCACAAGATATTCTTCAAGCTGCAGTACTTGTAACAGAGATTGAAGAATTGAAGGCGAAGCTCATAACAAAGGATAATGAAATAACAGAACTGAAGAACATTGTTGATTCCTTTGATCATGAGCAAGAAACAATTCCAACACCGTAATTTTTTGAATATGCGGAACTAACAGCCCAGCTGGAAGAAACAAAAACAAATATTTTAATGAGAGACGAGCAAATCAAAGAAATTAAAGACAATTACGAAAATATGAAAAAAAAGAAAGATGAGCTCGAAACTATCATAACACAGCTCTATGCGGACCTTGAAAGGGTAAATGATGAGAATAATTCACTGAAAAATGAGCTTCTCAATGTCAAAGCTGCCTCCTTCATCATTAATGAAGAACAAGAACAGGTCCTTAAAGAAAAGCAAGAACAAACATCCCTTGTCAAGAGGATCAAGAAAAGGGAGGACATGCAGCAAAAAATGGAGTTGGACCACACATACCCTGATAAGAGGAAGGCAAAGAGGACCAAGAAAAACGACGAAGAGGGAAATAAAATTTTTGCAGAAATGGAATCATTACAAAGTCTGAAAGACAAAGGTACAACTAATGATCCCGTAGATCTAGAGCTGAGAGATGATGATTTCGTCAGCGACAATAAACAAAAAGGGAAGACGAAAAAAGATAATGGACCTCTCAAGTTCAAAACCACAATGCCTGCCATGAAGCTCTTAACAGCAGATGAAAAGGCTTACATAATGAATATAAACAAGAACCATGGAAAATGGTACGTCTAATTTAATTAAACAACGCTTCCTTGACACTGACTCTTCAACTGTGTGCAGGGGACTTATCTGGAAAGACAAATTCACCAACAGAAAGCTATTTGTATCGGATATTGCTGAAATCCTTCACGACGTACCTCTTGCCAACGATGTAAGTCAATTGCATTATACTTTTCTAATGGTTTTACTTGATAAAAAAACATTAATTCACATTTGGTTAATCGGTGCATGTAAATAACATGCACCAATTCAATTTTTTTCTATCGGTGCATGTGAAATCACATGCACCGATAGACCTTTAGTTACATTTATATAACATGCAATGCTTGAATAAAACTTTTATGATGATTTTACTTGATAATTACTAACGATGCATTTAAATACACAAGCATTAATTAAAATTTAGTTTCTATGCGTGCACGTTAAATCACATGCAACGGTAGACCATTAGTTGCGTTTATCAAACATGTATACATGCACCGACATAACATTAGGTGTATGTCTCGCACATGAACTACTATATATATCTGTGAAACTGATTGATCATTACTTACAGATGATTGAATCAACCGGTGCATGTAAATAACTTGTAGCAAATCAAATTTGTGGTATCGGTGCATGTGTTTTCACATGCACCGGTAGACCATTATTTACATTTATCAAACATGTAAACATGCACCGACATAATATTAGGTGTATGTCTCGCACATGAACTACTATATATATCTGTGAAACTGATTGATCATTACATACAGATGATTGACCGTTGGGCGATTATTGTAAATAACCAGATTGCCAATACCGGAAAAAAGAAGATAGCCTATGTGTTCAACAGCATGTGTTGGGTAATAAAATTCAACTATTAAATATTTTTTTTCTCATTAAACAAAGTGCAATCATACCATTCAACTTTGGATATTCGTTTATCATGCAATTATTTCATACAAATTCGCAGCAATACGCAGCACTGATCTCACTAGGAAGCTACTACAAAGACTCAGCAGAAAACAACATTGATAAATTCCTACCAGAGGCAATGTCATATAGGTTTTTGGTTTTTCCAATAAACACCCCAGGCAAAGAAGACCACTTAAAAACACCAGGATACCACTGGACACTACTTGTCTTTGATATTCAAGAGTCAGTTTGGACTCATTACAATTCAATAAGGCCACGAATTGAGGGGGAGACAGATTATTACTTTGAAAAGGCCAAATTACTGGTAAGGTCTACTTTAAATACACTTATTTTTTTAAATTCAATACTTTTTATAAAATTACCAGTTGATAACAATACTTCTTCGAAAATATAGAAAGTCTACGTTGAAGAGAAGATGAAGAAAATCATTCAGGAGTCTCCCATTTCAGCAGGCATCACCTACAGTCCAAGTGAAGATACATACGAAATCATAACATTCAAAGAAGCAATGCAACAAAAGGGTGGCTCGGCAGACTGTGCCGTGTTTGTTTGCATGATCATGGAAAGAATTATGAGAGGACAAGAAGTGCCCAAGCATTCAAATGTAGATATAAATAGTATGTATAGAGCAAAAATGGTGAAAGTCATCCTCCAAAATGTATAAGACAACGATTAATACTTTGTTGTATATATATTTTGTATTGTAAATGTATAATTTTGTAAAAAAACAAACTTTTGTTATTGGATAACTGTACAGACTCATATTGGTGTTTTAGTTGGTTAATGATAAACTGGACAAAAATTGAATCCTACAAGTGCTCTTTGTTTAATTTTTATTGTGTGTGTCCCTTCGCATTCACCAAATGAGACTAACGATTCATGTAAATACACTAAAATAAAACAAAGTTGCATTTATCAAACATGAACTACTTGAATCAACCGGTGCATGTAAATAACATGACCTCTTCAATTTGTTTTTTATCGGTGCATGTAAATCACATGCATCGGCAGACCATCAGTTGCATTTATCATACATGCAAGCTTGAATATATATTTTACAATGATACTACGATGCATGTAAATACACAAACATTAAGTAAAAATGTGTATTCTATCGGTGCATGTGATATACATGCACCGATAATTCATTTATCCAACATTTTCAATAGGTGCATGTGAAATCACATGGACCAATAACCATTTAATTGCAGTTATATAACATGGAATGCTTGAATAATCTGTCTACAGGTGCATGTAAACTAACATGCATTAACATTTTGTTTCTACCGGTGCATGTATATCACATGCACCGATAGAATACACATTTTCATTTATCCATGTTCAACTTGAATCTTTTGGTGCATGTATATGACATACACCTATATGTGAAACTTAAATCTATAGGTGCACGTAAATTACATGCAACTAATAAATTGTATGTATTTGTATCATTATGTTAAATAACCAATAACAAATCAAACAAATAATTTCTACAATTAAATTTTGTCCAACATAAACTTACAAAAAACATCAAATAGGTTCCTTACAAGTCTTCCTATTATGTCCGTATTTTTTACACCGACTACAACGCAACTGTCGAATGTTTTCACCTTTGGATCTAATTCTCCTCTTCTTTGGACGACCCGGTTGCCTTTTTGTTTGTGGTGGTAAAATATTCATATCCGTGACAATTTGAGCAAAATCATCACTTGAACGTCCTGGAATCGGAATTATAACTCCTTCATAGCAACTCTTATAAGTACGAACATGGAAATATACATCAACAACTTCATCTATGGCCATCTTGTTCCTCCTAAATACAGCAATCGCATGAGGACATGGGAATCCATCAAGCTGCCACTGATAGCAAGTACACGTACGAACATCAAGGCGCACAGTAACTGAAGGATATGAAAACACCTCGAAACAACAGTCAGTAGACATCTTCACATTCCATGCACGACCTTGATTTTCGTTAAAATACCATTTCTTTTCCATCTTCGCGCACAGAACCCCACTCCATCGTGCAGCCATTGATCTCCTATCATAAAACCAGCTCATTAGCTTAACCCGGATACAATCCACCATATGAGTAATAGGCAGACCCCTTGCCTCTAATATCCACGAATTGAAAGACTCTGCTGCATTTGAATACATCTCTCCATATCGCATGCCGCATGAGTAAGCATTTGTCCATTTCTCCAAAGATAGACCCTGTAAAAACCCTTCTACAATTGAACCACCTTCTCGTTTCAAAATAGCAAGCTTCTCTGTGAAAATAGCCACCGTCGGCGAATATGCACACTCATCCAACAAGTAACACATCCTTTCCCGAAACTGGTTCGAAAAATGTTTGCCAGCATATCTGTCCCGGAGGTTGCATTTCAAATGATAAAGACAAAAAAAGTGTTTTGGAGAAGGTCCAAACACAACGGGTAAAGCCTCCATCAAACCAACATTCCGATCAGATATATAAACAATATCTCCACCATTATCTACAATCTTGCTCAGACAAGATAGAAACCAACACCAATTATCAAAGTTCTCTGAGTCCACAACAGCAAAAGCCAGGGGGAACAACCCTACAATAAAATAATCAAAACATATAAAGCAAAAAATAGAATTTATGTTATATGATGCACTTATATAACCTTTAGTGGTACATTTAGAGACGAAAGGTTCTACCGGTGCATGTAATATACATGCACCGATAAATTTTCGGTGCATGTAAACTACATGCACCGATTCTCTATTACATGCATATGTAGTACTAAATGATAGAGAATCCTATTTCTATCGGTGCATGTAATATACATGCACCGGTAGACTAGCGGTGCATGTATAATACATGCACCGCATTCGATCCGATTAATTTTATATCATGTAGCATTTTTTTACGCAGAAGTCTATCGGTGCATGTAATATACATGCACCGACAGACTTCGATGCATGTAAAATCTCATTTATATTATAATCTTGTTGCATCTTACCTTGATTCCCATCCTTTGCAGTAGCTGACAGAAGTATTCCCTTAAAACGGGATTTCAAAAAAGTTCCATCAAGAAATAACATAGGGCGACAAAATTTAAAACCATCCATACAAGCACGAAACGACACAAACAAACGGATGAATCGGTTACAGTCGTCAACTTCAAGCTCTACAAAACTCCCAACATTAGTCGTCTTCACCGCATCGATGTACCACTTCAACTCCTTGAAAGACTCATCATAATTTCCAAAAGCAGTAGACCTAGCCTTCTCCACACTTCTCCATGCCTTAATGTATGTTATATCCAACCCATAATCTTTTTTCATTAACTCCATTACAGACCTAGCAGAAAAGTTTGGATTTGAACTGACTCGTTCACAAATAATTTCTGATATTAAATGTGAAACAATCCTTTTTTATTTGTCTTTCATGACTCGTAGACCACACATGTGAATGTTGTTCAATTTTTTATGTAGAAAGAACCATTTACACGTGAAATGTTGGCACTCACAAACCAGCCACACCCATCAACATGCTTCCTAGAACATTCAGCAACTACTCTATCTTTATTATTTTTCACATAGTTGTAATCAAACCCAACCTCCATGGAATATTTACTCAACTCACTTCGAAACTCTTCAACACCACCTCTAAATACTTGACCCACCCTACTAATAATTGATGACCATCCAGAACATAACAACAACTTCTCCTTGCCTTTAATATTGCATCTTCGATATTCTGAATCAAGTCCTAGACCTGATGGTGAACTGCAAATTTGTTTTGTCGATATATGTGCACCACCTGATTCTATTGATGGGTGTAAATCATGAGCAGGAATAGACTCTATAGGTTCATGTATATTGCGTATACCGCTTGACTATGTCAAAAAGTTTATACCACAAGGTCTACCGGTGCATGTATGTCACATGCACCTCTAGACACAATCGGTAAACTACCAACACATTCATCAACAGACCTCAACAATGAAGCATTACCATCAACAACATGCACTGTCAACAAGCAAAGATTGATCATCTTACACAACAAAAACATATTTCTCATATCAATCGCATTACGATGCCCATCGATTGAGTATTTGAAACAAAATTCATCGGCATTCATATCAGACCACTTAGCAGATGCACAGCCTATTAAATCACTGAATTCGAAACCGGGATTAACATTCAAAACCAGTGTTTCCTCTCTAAATTTCAAAAGAATCATGATTCATTATCCATCAGAATTAACGATAAAAATCTCAGGTTGATCAATTAACAGTTAATTGAATATTGGACAGATCGAACAACCTAAAATCAGAAAACTAATTAAAACACGATCGAAATCAGCTGCTCAATGAATTGGATGAAAAAAGTTTCGGAAAACGATAATCGTTATGTTAGAAATATCAAATTTTTTATGATTGATTTTATTGCTTGCAATAGGGGTAATTTAGTAATAAAAATAGACCAGTTAGATTAAGGTTTAATAAATTGGACTTATGTGAAATATGTTTTTCAAAAGATATATTTAGTTGAAAAGAAAATATTTTGCTAGATTTAGTTGAAAGATGTTTTAAAAAGTGGTTCCTTCTTGTAATTTCCTCTTAGAATTCTACCCCAAAATGGGGGCCCACTTGAAGTTCTGCCTGAATTTGTTTACTAGGGTTAGGGTTTACACACCCGCCGCACAGACTACACTTCAAAATTCAGATTTCACGCAGCAGAAGCCCTAAGGGGGGGAGCGAGAGAGAGATAGATTCATACCACCTGGAATCAAGATGGTACAATTATATTTCCCCTGTGCTCTGTTTACGTATATGCATAAATATCTATGTTTTTGCTTGAATTTTAAGGTCCTTCAAAATTTTGTAATTTCATACGCAGCCGTCACACAAAACGTTCATGATAAAGAAGAAATTGGCGAAGAAGCAGAGGCAGAACAGGCCCATCCCGTATTGGATCCGTATGCGTACTGATAACACCATCCGCTACAACGCCAAGCGCCGACATTGGCGCCGCACCAAGCTCGGCTTCTGAGCGTCGCCGTTTTATGTTACCTTTCCCGGTTCAGGATTATGTTTTTGTCGCCTCTTCGGATCTGATGTTATAATTTAAATGAAATAGGTAGTTCTATTTTTATGAAGCATGGATTCTTGGCCGGTTTTGATTAATGTTCTGGATGCTTAAAAATTTGAATTTTGATACTGGATTGTGATGATTAAATTATATTCTTGAATTCGCAAATGTTATATTGTTTCTGTCTCTGGCTGGCTAGTTTCAAGGTTCCTGGGTGAACTTATGTACCTGACTGGGGTAGGTAGTATCAAGTGTGTATTGGGTTTTTTGGTGGAAAACTTAGTTTTTAGAAACTTTTACCCTTTTTATTTATCCCATGTAGATATAGAACTGTGGTTATATTCTCTGTTTACGTAACCTTTTATTCGCCTGTATGGAACTTGCTTGAATTCAATTAACTAGCTTGGATTAAGGTCTGTGTGATCTCGACACTATAATTGGCATGAAATAGCTATACATGGTTAATATTCCACAGAAGCATCAGCCGTAATCTTTATGGTGGCTAAAAAGACTTGTATTTTTCCTGTTTTTAACTGTGTTACGCTAGGAAATTGTGCAACATGATCGCAGCCTAGTTGCGTTAGTGCAAGATAGATTGAATATGGCGACTGAGTTTTGGTTGAATAGATTGAGGTTTGATCTCGTAAACAACGTCTGTTTAAACTTGGTGAATCCGCTTATGGTTGCTTCTGATATATAATGCTGTATTGCTTGATGGAAGGATGACTGGCTTTGTTTTTGATTGCTTTGCACGGTTTTGGTCCTTGTGATGAGTTTTACATGTGTGTTCGTTGTACTCGTTGTGGGGAGCGTTTGAGTGGAATTGGCCTCATGTTACGCAAATGTTAGTAAATGACTTAATGTCAAGGAAGAAACTCGGAAGATGTTGTGAGGACTGATTCTGAGTGTAATACCAGGGTTTTGGTCAGGGCCGGATACAACTTAGGGACTCAGCCCAGCCCCAATATATTCATATGGCCTAACATACATTAATATATAATAAAATTAGTTTTAGGGAAAGTACATGGAAGTCCACTTTGGTGACACAAAATCTACTTAAGTCTTGAGAAAAAATCTTAGTGCATAAAAAGCCAAATTGGAAACAATTGTGTTGAAATAAGTCAACTTTTCAAATTTTCAAATCAATTGGGTATTTTATGATGACTCTTTTACCCCTCAATAGTTTGTTATATTGCATTCTATCCTTTAGGCTTTTTGTTGAAATTACAAAGAAGTCCATATATAATATTTAATTATCTTTTATATCCTTATATTTATAAAAAGCAACATTTAACATCGTCTTTTTACAAGTCCCCGTTTTTGCGATCCTTGGCACAAAATGGTATCAGAGCCTAGGTTTATTCTGGAAATACTATGATAATATCTTGAATATTAATTTGTAACATATACGGAGGAGACGATTCAAGAAAATTATGGACCCGAACGAATGTTCGAAGTGTCATTCTTACAGGTGGTATTTCCAGAAATTGGAAAAACTAAACCAGAAGCATATGGCAGAAGCTCAACGTTTCAGCCATAAGTGGAAACAATTACGAGGAACATGTTTATGCACTCCAGGCATAAATAATTACAAGAAATTGCAAAGGATGGTGAAGAGGCTTCATCAAGTGAACCTCAAACTTCAGTTCCAGTTAGCCGAACTTCAGGAGGACAATCATCCTGAACACGAGGACGTTGTACCAGACCCCAATGATCCAACAGGGTCCGGACCGGATGATTAAGATGGGTGAGCCAACCTTTCGAGAAATCGAGCCAGATTCTTCTAAGATATCCCAAGATCTTAGAGAGATCCAGAAGACAGTGCAGCGCTATGGATACCTTCAATACCATGTCCCTGCACAAATCCATCAGATCCAGAGTCAGATGGAGACCATGATTAAACATCAGAAGGAAATTCTTGAGAACCTTCAAGATGTTCAAACCCGAGTGAAGGAATTGGAGTCAATGTCAAGTCCGACAGGAAGAAGGAACGGAGGATGGTTGCCACCATCTTACGGAACAGAACCCCTTTTACACCAAAAAGGGAAAGCAGAGGAGGTCCGGCGGCCTATGACGGAGACTGAAAAAATGATTGCAGTCCTACGAGGAGAACCATTACATCCCACAAAGTAATGGAAATGATCAACCTGGAAGATCTTCATGATCTTGCTGATTCATTTGCGGGACTAAATCTCGTAGAAATCAAGACAGGAGAGCTTGTACAAAGGCCTCCACCACAAGAGAGCTTCGGGTCACACAATCCACCCGAAGGAGACCAAAGTATGCCACACATTGATGATTTCACCTCAGCAACTTTGGATCCCCCAGTAGGAACAAGGAACCGTTCCCGAAGGCCAGATATTCATCAGACGCCATACGGGAAGTCACAGCTAGATCCAATCCATCCATATGGACTTATGCTCAACATGGATATTTTGGATTTCAAAAACAAAGAAATTCTTATTGATGACTGGGCTTCGGCAATGAGAATAGCAGCAGGAACACTTGACTTAGGCAAAAAAGGATTCATTTTACTTCTAAAATGAGTCTGGAAGGATCAGTCAAGATTGCCTGGGATCTTGGAGACCCATGAACCAAGGAAGAAGTTCTAGCCGGAGAGTCCCTGAAAGAGATCGTGGACAAGATGGCGAGATTCTTCAAAATCTGTTTCATCGGAATAAGCTACTTCGAGGGAATGGAGGAAGAAAAGGCTAAGAAATACAGACAAGCTCTAATTAGCCTGGAACTACATGACATCTGCTATGTCGATGAGTACATCAAACTCTTTACAGAGTATCGATGGAAGTCGAATATAGCGGAAAAGATGCAGCTGAGCTGTTCTTTGCCAAAATTTCGAGCCCATGGAGAGAAATGCTTATCCAGGAGTATACACCGCATGCAATCGAGACGGTGTCCAGGAGAATGTCATTTCTCAAAGTAAAGCTGGCGGAGTGGTGCTACCAAGCAAAGCTCCAGAAAAATTTCATGAATCTCAGAGGAATCAACAAAATGGCTCCTCTTTGTTGTACGGGAAATGATATCCCTACAATCATTGGGAACTACCCACAAAGGCGCAAGTTGAAGAAGCACAGAAGTCAACCGTATGCCCGAGGAGGTGGTTCAAGAAGAAGTAGGTCTTCATGGAGACCTAAAAAGTTCTGGTCAAAACAGAAAGCCCGAAGCTATAGATCGGGGCAAAGGTCAGGACCAACAAGTAGTAGAATCTCATCGACAGGTTCTAATCAAGCAAGTTCTAGCAGGGCACCAACGAAGAGAACTTTCAGACGCACACCTACCCGTGCAAATGAGAGTTTCAGAGATTGTAACTGTTGGACATGTGGAGCAAGAGGACATATCTCTACAGATTGTCCAGAAAACCAAAGCCGAGGAATAAGACAGTTCGAGCATACCAAGGAATTTGAGGATGCTGTCTATTTTCAGGATTTGGTACAGGTGTATCAATTTGAGGATATTCCCTCATATGAAAGCATCTACGAAGAAGAGATCTATTCTGAGGATGGAGGTGAATCTAGCTCAGAATCAGAGTGAAGGAGAGTTCATTCAGCACGTGATTAGAGAAGAGTCGTCGGGGTTTTTCTCGCATACTACTGTTTCTCATAAAACCCTTATGAGGATCATGAAAGAATAACCAAAGCTTCAGATGTATGATGGATTTACAATTGGAGCAATGGAAAAAGCCATGGATATGATTGATCTTCGTAGCAGAAAGCACCAGATTATCCATAGGGTGACAACAGGTGAATTTGCGATCCCGATGGCCTTCAACATCTATCCGAGGATTGCATACAATTTAGGAGATCGAGACTTCAACAAAGTTCTCACTCTTCATCAAGATTTAAAAGAGAAGATTTGATGAAAGAAGGGAACAGGCCTTACTCGGTCACCTACAAGGTGTCATACGCGCTCTCGAATACTCATCATTCCGAAGTATTCTTGAGAAAGGAATTCATCGAAGTCCCCAGAATCTTCGAAGACTTCGCCAAAGCAGTATTGCCGGACATCATTGATACTCCGACAATAGGAGAGATCGACATGAGGATACAAGATCAACCTGTTCTGAATATAAGCAGGAGCCTCATGATCGAGTCAAGAAGGATGTCTTTCCAACAGGATAGGTTAATCAGCAACTATCCAGGGGAAAAACAGAAGGCAGCCTCAAGCAGAATTCAGAAAGTTCCTGATGTATTCCAAACAATAGGGAAACTGAAATGCTCAGAAGGCTGGAGAGAAGTGCAGATCATTTTTGACATCACCGAGAAGAACAATATCTTCCCCTGCAATGTCCTATATTATTTGCAACAACCTACAGTTGACAAATTTCAAGGAAACCTTCAAATTGGTGAAATTAATCTCACAATTGAAGGAATTGCCGGACGGATCCCCGAACAGCTTATTCTAGGGATTGAATTTCTCGAGGAACATAAACCTTGGGAAAGATTGCAAGAGGGAATGGAATTCACGGTCGACGGAAAGAGATACCGAATTCGATGACCACCAGTCCATTCTCAATATACATCTCCATTGGGATGTTATATGAGAAGTACCGGGCAGAATATTTTGCAGCCTACATTGACTCAGGAGCTGGAATATGCACTGTCAGACGAGAAATCTTCCCAAAAGACGTTGGTGAGAAATTACCAGCCATTGCCGGAAGAGACTTTTCCAAGCGGATCCTTATTCTTAATGAATGAGTCCGAGGAGCGGAAATAATTATCGGAGGAGCAGGCGGTACCCCATGGTACAAAGTCAAAACTCCACCTATATATTTCCATGATACAGGTGCAGATATGCTGTTAGGAAACAATTTCATACAGACGTTCAAGACATTCACTCAAGAGAATGAAACGAGAAGACTTATTTTCACAACTCTGTGTGATCATAAGATTATGGTACAGCGATTACGGGAGGCGTTTCACAGAAAATTACCTATTCGTTTTCGCAACAAGCGTGGTGATGACGGAAAACTTCGACACCTAAAGATGAAAGATCAGCAGAAATTTGGAGAAGCGATTCTTCAGTTCCGACAACAAGGGCCTAGTGAAAATGACTCTCAAACTTTTGACTGGGTTAATAACATGTCTTTCAGAGAGCAGGATGAGGAAAGGGTAACTCCAGAAACCCTGTTGATACTGAAAAATGCTTTACGAGAAGAAGTTCCACAACCTGAATCTACCCTCGAAGAGCGAATCAGTCTAGAGGATGTAAAAAAGAAGATTCGTAGGAACTACAACGAGGATCCACTGGCATAGTGGAACAAAAATGAGCTCAGAGCTACTTTGAAGGTGAAGACTGGAAAAGAGAATGAGTTTGTTAGGTACAGGCCGATCCCCATGAACCAGGAAGATCGAAAGGATATGCAGATCATACTGAAGGAGCATGTTGACCTTAAGTTAATCTCAGCAGGTATTTCTCCATACAGCAGCCCAGGATTTCTGGTAAGGAATCATGGAGAAATTAAACGACGAAAGCCGAGATTGGTGATCAACTATAAAGGGATCAACGAAATCTTGGAGTTCGATGGATATTTTATCCCAAGCAGAGAACATTTGGTAAATAGTATCAAGAATGCCAAAGTATTCTCTAAATTCGATTGCAAGTCTGGGTTCTACCAGATTAAAATGGAGGAAGCAAGCAGAAAGTTCACGGCATTCTCCACACCACAAGGACATTATATCTGGAATGTCATGCCAATGGGATTAGCAAATGCTCCCCAGATATATCAGAGGAAGATGGATAATCTTTTCAAGGATTACTTCAGCTTCATGTTCGTGTACATTGACGACATCCTCATAGCGTCGAAAAACATGAAAGAACATCTTAAACATCTGGAAATCTTTTCAGACGTTTGTTACAAGGAAGGATTGGTGCTTTCCGAAAAGAAAGCAGTAATTGCTACAAGACAGATCGAGTTCCTTGGAATAGAGATCGATGAATCTGGAATCATCCTGCAAAATCATATTGTTGAAAAAGTACAAGGATATCCGGATGACATCAAGGATTTAAAACAACTTCAGAGCTTTTTAGGAGTTGTTAATTTCGCTGGGATGTTTCAACAATCTAGCAAACCATAGAAAGGTGTTCAGTCCGCTACTCAAAAAGGATGTTAAATTTGAGTGGAATGACGATCATAGACAAGCTGTCAAACAGCTGAAGGAGGTTTGCAGGCAGCTACCAAAGCTTGCAATACCAAACGACGAGGATGAACTGGTATTATACACAGATGCCAGTGATCATTGGTGGGCGGCAGTTCTCATGAAAATTACACCAGAAGGAGAAGTGCCATGCAGATATTGCAGTGGGCTATTCGATAACAATGAAGTTATCAGATGGCACATCAACGAGAAGGAATTCTTTGCTGTTCGAAAGGCTTTTAAGAAATGGCCACTTTTCCTACTTGCAAAGAAATTTATCTTGAAAATAGATAATACGAGTGTCAAAGCCTTTTTAAAAAATAAAATTGAATCAAAACCAGAAAAGGCTAGAATTTTAAGATGGCAAGCTGAATGCCAATATTATGATTATGATATTGTCATTGTAAAATCTGATAAAAATATTCTTGCAGATTTTTTGACGAGAGATGGAAGCAAGTGAAGCTAATTCCATCATCACGAGATCAAAGCACCTCCGAGAAAATCTGGAGGAGCAAGACAAGAAGATCAACGGCCTGGTGATTAATTCTCAGGTTGTGGGTCAAGTACAGGAACTGGATCTCACGAAGGTTCAACAGGCTATGAAGGCTACCATGTAGGCTCACACCTGTTTATGGGACAGTCTTTATATTCCCCTCCGACGGGATGCTTCATCGGTGAAGCTAAAGTCGTGTTTCAGAGAGCCGGGCTCATCAACCGGTGTGGAGGATTCAAGTACCGCCACTACAGGTCCTAGTATTGATCCTTTCGAGGAAGATACAGAAGGAAAAATTGATTCCAAGGTATCGGGGATATCGGAAGAATCAAGCCAACCCAGCACCTCAGGGGTTAAAGAGGGAGAGATTAATCTTAGGCCATCGGCGGGCAAATCTAAGGTTAATACTAACGAGAATATTGTTTCCCCAACTTCCCCTTTGCAGGAATATCAAAGATCATGGGAGAAACTTTGTACAAGAATGGGTATAATTCCTGGAAAAATTACAGCAGACTGGTCAGGAAAATACCCAAGAATGTGGATGCATCCTGGTGTCAAACCAGAGAGTGTTCGTGAGTGGTTTGATTTTGGCTGCCTAGCCTCAGTCTTTACCACAGCACCAAGTTTCCCGGAAATCGCAAAATTACCGGATTGGATCTCTGAATGAGTGTATGACTCATGTCAAAATAATCATACACTGGGACGAGGAGATGTTCTGGAGCTGAAATTCATAATTGCAGCCCCAGAAATCACAGGAAAAGGCCTTCACCCTAGCTTTCATTTTGTAAAGTTACAGAGGACTAACTGGAAGGCGATGGATCAAATAAAACCACCAACCGAAGGAACAACACTAGTTTCCCCGCTCACAGAAGATGACATTACAACCCGAAGAGCTTGGGGATTATGGGTCTGTCTCACGAAGATGGACAAAGTCAAGTATCCGTTCAAAATATTCTAGAAAACAGCGAACGGATCATTCATGGTTAACGCCATGACAAGCCATACTACAAAATTTGCCGAGGACATCTTTGAAAAGAAGAGGCAGCTATTATGGGAAAACAAGATTCCGGCAACCAAAGAAACCAGCCGGAAGTTCTGCAACATGGCTCATGTAGGACGATGGCATGACTACATCTGTCCGAGCTGTCCAGAGCAGAAAGAGCCACTGTTCGGGAAAGGGTTCCCTGTCAAACGGGACCATAAGAAAGAGGACAAAGCAGGACCGGGCAAACGTGGAAGATTCCCACGCGGACTGCAAAAATCAAATTTTTAGGGACCACAGGGAGACAAGAGCCATGTGACTCTGACGATGACCACTACCATTTGAAAAAGAAAACAAAATATAGGACCACTCTTCGGCCGAAAGTCGAAGGGACCACGGGATACCAAACAAGAGAGAAGACGCATGCAATGACGTCTGATTCTAAACAAGAATTGAAGTTCGGATTTCACATCCACCTCCAGATTTCTATAAATACCAAGGCATTCAGGAAGCTAAGGAAATCAAAAATTCTCCATAGTTTTCTGAGAAATAAATTTAGAGTCTCCAAGCTTTGTAATATTTCAACTTTCGTAGCTTGGTAATCTTTCTTTCTTTTATTTCTTTTGTAATTGTTTGTAATGTTGTTCTGTTGGTTTTAAGTTTATGTGTTCTTGAGTCAAGCCTCATCTATATCAGAGGCTAAACAAGTCTGTCTCCTCCCAAAAGGAGACGTTTTAATGTAATAGATGTTATAAGTATTCCAGAATAAAAATAAGGCTTTTGCCCAGCTATCTCCCAGATTTCTTTATATCTTTTTTATACCTTGATTATACCTTACGCCCTAAGGTAGGAAACGAATTAGGGCTGTGTTGTGCGGTTTCTGAAGGAGTCGGATAACCGGCAGACTAACCTCGCACGTGAGTTGAGGTTGGATGGTGAGGAGCCATTCGTAAAACAGTCTGGAGGCAGTAAGTTTTCGACTGGTGGAAGTTGCGACCCACCTCACCCGGTGCCGTTATGGTCAAAATGGTATTTTCAGTTTGTTAAAATTTTATTGTAATACGGAAGCATGTTGGGCCTTTTATTTATTTTTAACATGATCTTCAAATCGGGTTGAATTATAATTAGACGAACGTTATATAAACCGTGAGTCCTTTGCAAAACTATGCTCTTGGGATTCATCTCGAGATGACAGAAATTGAAGGATCTCATGTTCACATAATGTTTCTGTTTGGTAAATATTACGATGTAAACGATGATGAATAGTATATTATGGCATATTTTATTCTTTAAACATTTTCTAGGGGCTAAGAATGCAAATTTATTAAAGATTGGTTGGACCGCGTGGATCGCTTGGACCACAATGAATCACATGGGGTTATTATTGTCATTTCAACCTAGAATGGACTTATGTAAACTAATGTTTTTTCGCTGGACTAGGATAGATTATGTTTCACGAAAGTGTACGGGCCCGTAATTTTTCCATTAGTTTTTTAGTTATTTCTTATTCAAAAACTAAAAAAGAAGAAGATTAAAGATAAATAAGTTGAGAGACTAAAAGATTGAAATGTCATATATTTTGATCCGTCAATTTTTTATCAATAAATATTCATATGATAATGATATAATATGCATCCTAACTCTTTTAACTTTTTAAGTAAACTTAAAAATTTATATTTGAATTACATATAGATTTTGTCTAGTTTAGATAATTACAAATTATCCACTCTAGCTTAAACAATAATGTCTACATTCTCTGCTATATTTATTTTTATGTCATTTTATGTCAAGAAATAGAGGAAATAATTATAATTTTCTATCTATCCGTTAAAAATAGAAATGGTGAAATTGTGATACAGACATTCTAGTTATTGTCTAACTAAATGTTAAAAGTTGCAATAAAGTTATTCTAAAGGGGACACAACAGTAATTTTTTTAAAAATTAAATTCAAAATATATAACTTGAAAATTCTATTAAATCTGTTTGGTTGTGGGCTACGAATGAGTTGAGAGTAGAATTTCGAAACGGACCCATATAAGCACAAATATATCGGCCCAGTGATTTTAAGAAGAATATCTTCCCGAGAGATTATGTAGATTGGGAGGCCCAAATGTCAAAAATGTCCTAAATCGAGGAAATAAGATGCAATTTTCATCTTCTTATTCCTATATCGAACCTCTGTCTGAATCAGTTTTTCACCAAAAGATTAATATATTTTTAGAGAGACTGCACTTATATATATATATATATATATATATATATATATATATATATATATATATATATATATATATATATATTCAAGAAAGAAAAGCTAATGTTCAAGTTGAATTTCATTATATATTATAAAATTTAAAATATAAAATTTTTCGAAGATTATTCGAATCAATTATCCCTAATTGCGATCCGCTGAGTTTATCTTAGTTTGTGCTTTGAAAATAAATAGTTAACTAAAGATTAAATTACAGTTGCCTCTCAGGTAGAAAATTTTTAATTTAAACTTTTGATCTCTAGTTTGAATAGTAACATATCAATCCCCTATAGAATAACACCTCATCGAATTTGTAATAAATATAGAAAAAATTACAATTATCTTATGATACCCGTTATTGTTCAAACTAGAGGGGCATATAATCAATTCAGCCTTAATTAAATAAGGTCTTTGTACTATGGGATTTTTTAACAAAAAATTAAATTTGTTTGTGCTTGAAGTTTGCTTTGTTGTATTTTTCTTTTTTACTCCTTGAAACCCCATAAGAATATTCTAGTATAGTGAATATATATATATATATATATATATATATTCATATATATATATATATATATATATATATATATATATAGGGTATCCCTACACTCTGTAATGACAGCAATATGAAGGTAACCACCTAAAGCATGCGCAAACAATAATAGCCGGAAAAGTAAAGTACTATCTCATGCCCACAGCCTTCACTGTTATTTGAATTATTAGAGTACTTGTATGTGTGTAAAATGAGGAATGGTATTTCATTGGACTCCTTAGATTTCATTGGACGCTCTTACGATTAAACGCTCATCAATAAGCTAAAAATTATAGCTAGTAGAATAGACGTAACTTCAAACCCTTGAACAATGGCAGCGTAAAGTCCCGTACTAAGCGACTTGTAGACATGAGAGGTTGCTCACTACATGCGCCAATGGGCCGAGCTGTTAAGCTACTGGACAACATATGACATGCATCTTCGTCCACGAGTGCAAAGGACTTATCGAGCGCAACACACCCAATAATCCCCCACCCCAGAAAGTGCTTCCTGTGCGACTCGAATCCATGACCTCGCTCTGATACCAATTGTTAGGATCAAACGCTTACAACTAAGATAAAAGTTATCTAGTAGTGTAGACGCAACTCCAAACCCTTATACAGTGGCAGCACAAAGCCCGTACTAAGCGACATGTGGATATGAGGGGCTGCACACAAAATGCGCCAATGGGCCGGGCTGTTAAGCCTGTCCGACACACACATTTGTCCACGAGTGTACATAATGACTTACTGAGAGCAGCACACCCAGTAGACTCCTAGATTTATTTTCTTGAAATCAATTCCTGATTAGTGAGAAATTAATTTATAAAGTAGGCAATTGAAAGCCAAAATTGGAAAAATGTGGAGTAAATAGTCCCATATTTGGGATAGATTCTGAAAGTTCAAACGAGCACTTGGGACTTCTCTCTTCTCATTCCTAGGATAGAAAAGTGCTACCAACTAAATATAGTGTGATTAGTTTACGAACTTTTAATGATCACTATACCTAAAATTGGACTATTTTTGGATACTCTGATAGGATATCACTTACATAAATGTGCAGATGGGTCGATTTAACGGAACACTTTGATCAAAGACATTGTCCAGGGCCAAAATTGATATAACTGTTAGGTGTACGTTCCGCTTTTAATCTTCAATTGATAACCTGCAATCAATAAAAGAAACAATCACAGTATACAATTCACAATATACTATAAACTGAAATTCTAAACAAGAGTAAGGGAATTGGGCTCAGGTCGAGCAGGGTTTCCTTTCTACGTCGTCACCGGGGAACCAAGGTATCGAATCCAAAAGTTGGAGACACACACAGCCCTAAATGGACTCACGGCAGCCACCAACACGCACGGCACACACAGCACCACACGGCTGCACCACAGCCTAACCACAAAGGTCAAGACTCACGGCCACACACCACTGGACGAACAGAACCAGCAAGGGAATCACACAAAGGATACACCAAGGAAGGGGATAGGGGCAACACAGAGCTTAAACCAGCCAAGCACAGTTAGAACCACTAAGGTTAACAGCAGGGCAACACTCTAGCCACAGATCCGAACCACACTGAAACAGGGATGAAAAAAGGGGAAACGAAAATACACTAAGAATTTCGGACTTCAGAGAGTTACCTCATCATGGAACCAGACCAAGATTAATAGCACCGAGGGAGACGAAGAGAAGGGGAGCAAGTCCCAAGGACGCGGTCAAGAGAGGCCAGCCGAGGAGACGCAGAGAAGTGAAGGTTCTGGAAGAGGTGGGATAATGAAGGGGTAGATGGAATGGGGCTCGGTTATTCAAAGAAGAGGGGCAAAGGCCCAATAACAATGAAAAGGTAATGGGCCAAACCCAACAATAACTGTGAGAACTAGAGTTTGTTCGTAAAGTTATGTGGATACTGTTAGTCATCGTTTATAGAAATAACCGAACAGTTTAAGGCATCATGTTTATTAAGCAGTCTAGTTAATACGATGGTATTTTACCAAGGAAAATTCAAAACCACAAGCTACATTTTCCCGATCCAATAATTTTTTGAGTCAACTCTTTTGAAATGCTTGCCTGCATACATGCATTATTTATTATGTGGAAGGTTGTAGGAGAATGTATACCTTCAGGAAGAGTGCAATCTAGACATACCATCGTATGTAATATTGCAAGGTTGTAAACCTATGCAAAGATGCAATATGGACTGCTAGATCAACTAAAACAAATCAGATTCAGTTGAGTCCGACAATTACAACTATTCACTAAGTGGCACCCTAATCACCACCACTACCTCATTCCAGTATCCACAGTCACGTATATACATTAATATAGGCGTTGCAGTTCCTCTTTAGCTCTTTCTATGAGATCGTCGTTTCTCTTGGCGTAGGTGGTCGAAGCATTCACTTTTTTTCCAATTTCTTAGTTCATAAATACATCGAGTTCCAATCTCAATTTATGGTACTACTACCATAAGGTCGTTATGTATTCGGAGATGATTGCTAAGTCTCATGAGCAATGTGAGAGACGTAAAGTCATCTTAAACAAAAAAAAAAGTTAAACTCTTTCCTCGGCTTTACCCGATATTCTATCTAAACTATCTCTATAATTTCAAAATTACATAATAACAGATAACATTATAAAGCTTTTGTAATATTAGAGTGGTTGTCCTACAAATCTATTTATAGTGTTATTCCTTGAAATATTCTTTATTCAGTTAATAATAATATAATTTTGATATTCTCTATCTATATATTAATAATTTAATATGGATATACAAAATTTTTATAGTCGATATAATTGGTTGTGTACTAATAATAATTATTAAATATATTTCCAAGTGACTACAATATCTAAGTTAATTACTGATTGACGAGTCATCTGATGGGAATGATAATGACTTGCTCGATAAAGACTACTATTCGTATTTTGTTGTTGCCGCATTTCATTACTACAAATTATAACGATTATACCAAAAGTGGGGCGAACGTATAAAATTTGGTAAAAAATATCAAAAAAATTTAAAATAAAGTTGGAGTGCGAATAAATTTTATGAGATTAAAATATAATTTTAGTAGAGCAAATTATAATTTATGATGGACCAACTGTAATTTTTGGAGAAATATAATATTTATTTAAAAAATTACGTACTATTTTTTGTGTTGTATTTAATTTATTGGTGTGTATCTTAGGAAAGTAGCAAGCAAAAATAACAAATGGCTTTGTATTAGAAATGTCGAGGCGAGATTTGGAATCTCTGTCCTTAAGACAATATTGTCCCACTACGGTGCTAACGGTTTACTTTTGGCAATTTGTCTCCCAAGATACAACGACTATGATTTGTGATAGGAGCACTCCAAATCACAAATCCTTTAAACCACAAAGGTCTAAAAATGCTCAACCATAACAATCATGAAGACTCACAAAATTACTCAAATTTTGATCTTCAAATATGATGTGAATTTCCAAAATGCCATGTCTAATTCATTCAATGGTTGTTTCTTATATAGTATATCAAGTGGTGTCATCAAGAGACACAATTTGGAAGCATCCATCATGAAAATTTACATCCCAACATGAATGGACACACCATTTAATTTTGAAGCAACTAATCATGAAAAAATACACCCCAACATGAATGGACACACCATTTATCATCAAGAGACACAATTTGGAAGCATCCACCATGAAAAATTACATCCCAACATGAATGGACACACCATTTAATTTTGAAGCAACTAATCATGAAAAAAGGCACCCCAACATGAATGGACACACCATTTAATTTGATTCAAATTTCCAACAATCCCCCACATGAATTAAATTAATGCATATATGTAATTGAGCGCTTTTAACGAACTATTATGGCATCGGGAGAGATAGCTTGTGGCTTTGAATCTTCCGTAGTAGTATTCAATCGGATTTACTTGACTTAATAATGAACTTATAGTCTTGAACTATTTAGTCGTTGGTGTAAACCAAGACAATTGAACCCACACCATAATAATTCTAACCTTCGTATTGGTTTCGTACGGTTGTGTCCGTTTCTGCCATGGACCACGCTTGGTTTCATAAGTGTTTTTCATCTTTGAAGCGGCCACACTTCGCACTTACGTAGGTGATCTCCTAGAAGAGTATCCCGCTATACTCCAACATATTCTTATATGTCTTAGGAATCATTAAATGCCTTTTGCCTATCCTCGTACCCCTTTTGCAGGCTAAACCCCTTATCATAGGAATGGGTCGGAGATTAATTCTCCAAGGCGTTTATACAATCTCATAATTTAGTTGTCCTTTTTGAACCTAGATCTTGGGATCTCCAGTCAACAAGGTTAGGTATCCACTATGAGATTTTGATTATATGGTTTTAACCCCATTCCCCTCGATAAACTTCCACATGATCTCTCGGTTAACCAATTTATATGCGGATCCACGGTTTCACATAATCACTCATGATTATGCCACTAGAGATCATTTTATCATATAGCATTATCCCAACACATTTTAGTTGCATGCACAGGATTTTTCCCTAACAACTTATAAAGCAACTCGGCCGAAGAAGCTTTATATGTTTTCCATAGAGAATTTTCCACAATAATATATCTTCAGTTTTGATAATCACATTACTTCTTTTGCATCATTTTATCCTTTTAGGATATTTTCATCATCGAATTGTAAGCGTTGTTAACGCGTTATTTCAAAATTCTAGACCAGATCAAAATACTCAACTTTAATTCACAATTCAAAATTTTTAAGCACATAAAAATTACAAGTTCAAGATTACATTTCTTGCAAACTTGAAATTTAAACACAAAGCTTAAAATTTGAAACTCGAATTAATCCTTGAGATTTCGTTCTTCAAGTGTCTTGGAAACTTCATTCCAAACATTATTCTTGATGCACACATGTCAAAATGTTTTGTCAACATTTTTTCTTTTGTTACTTGATGATTTCTAAATTGCTTCTCCAATGAGCATATCATCAATACACAAGCATACATATTCTTAGGTGTGTACACATTTGTCACACTCATTAATATATTTGACAACATGATTTGTCAAACTCTTCATGTCTTTTATTTGGTTTTTTTATGACTTTACTTTGGCCTTCATTTCTAATTTAGCCAAGTACCCCCACATTTCAAATATTGTAGGAAACTCTATTTTCCTTCAATCACAAGGTTTTCGTCCTTGCCTAAATGTGGTAAGTGATTGAATCCTAGAATTGCAACCCCCACAACTTCGGGCAGTAACGAAGTGCACTGGCGTTCAAACTTCCGTGTTTCAAGTTCTAAGCGTTATAGTCTTACAAATCCAAATTCAAGTTTTTATTTCTTGAAAATTTCGGATTTAAGCGTACTTGCTTACAAAAGTTGAAACTTGGATAATATTCTCAAACTCGGTTCACATTTTTCAATTTAAGCGCACTAACTTAGAAAACTTGAATTCAAGTTTTTTAAAACTTGCAAATTCATGTCATAAGCGTACTAGTTTAGAAATTCAAAATGAACCAATTTGAGATATTACAACGCCTAATCAAAATTTGTGGCTTCGATTTATCATTTGTGTTTTAAGCGTACAAAGCTTAGAAACTCGAATTCAAGATTTTATAGTCTTGCAGATTCAAGCTTAAGCGTCAAATTCTTAGACAACACAAGTATAATCTACTCACAATTTCCCATAGCAAAACTCATTTGCTAAATTTTATTGCAATCTCATTCTTGAAGTGTTTAAACACTTCACTGGCCTCGTTTTTGCTTCATAGCAAAAAAGTCACAACAATATCATGTGCAAATATTGATAAAGTAACAAATTACTTTTCTCACATCTCTAGTTTGCACAATCTTTCCATCACAAACATCATTGTGAGTAACCTTTCGAAAATTTTGTTGTCCTCTTCGATTCTCAAGCGAATCACACGGTCTTCAAGATTCATCTATTTTCGCTTATGCTTGAGATAATTCTTGAAGTCCTTCCATGATGGAGGCAACTTTTCAATCATGGCAGCCACTTGGAATGAGTCACTTAGAATCATTCCCTCCGCATGAATTTCGTGCATGATTACTTGCAAATCTTGCACTTGTGCTATCACAGGCTTTGTATCAACCATTTTGAAATCCAGGAATCGCCCAACGATGAATTTCTTCATGCCGGCATCCTCGGATCTATACTTTTTCTCCAAGGATTGCCACAATTCCTTGACCGTCTTTCCTAGACAATACACATTGTATAATGTGTTGTCCAGTCCATTTAGAATATAATTCTTGCACAGGAAATCACTTTGATTCCACGCATCAACCACAACTCTCTTTTGGTTGTCGGTTTCACTCTTCCATAATAGTAGGAGCATCCTCATTGAGGAATCTTGCCAACCCCAAGGTTGTCAAATAAAACAACATCTTTTGTTGTCATCGCTTGAAATCGTTCCCATTGAACTTTTCAGGCATTTCACCATGATGAACTGGAGTCGTTGTTGCACTCGACGAAGCCATTTGTTGCTATTATTGTCTTAAGATTGTTGTATTTAATTTATTGGTGTGTATCTTAGGAAAGTAGCAAGCAAAAATAATAAATGGCTTTGTATTAGAAATGTCGAGGCGAGATTTGGAATCTCTGTCCTTAAGACAATATTGCACCGCTACGGTGCTAACGGTTTACTTTTGGCGATTTGTCTCCCAAGATACAACGACTATGATTTGTGATAGGAGCACTCCAAATCACAAATCATTTAAACCACAAAGGTCTAAAAATGCTCAACCATAACAATCATGAAGACTCACAAAATTACTCAAATTTTGATCTTCAAATATGATGTGAATTTCCAAAATTCCATGTCTAATTCATTCAAGGGTTGTTTCTTATATAGTATACCAAGTGGTGGCATCAAGAGACACAATTTGGAAGCATCCATCATGAAAATTTACATCCCAACATGAATGGACACACCATTTAATTTTGAAGCAACTAATCATGAAATCCATCATGAAAAATTGCATCCCAACATGAATGGACACACCATTTAATTTTGAAGCAACTAATCATGAAAAAGGCACCCCAACATGAATGGACACAGCATTTATCATCAAGAGACACAATTTGGAAACATCCATCATGAAAAATTGCATCCCAACATGAATGGACACACCATTTAATTTTGAAGCAACTAATCATGAAAAAAGGCACCCCCAACATGAATGGACACACCATTTATCATCAAGAGATACAATTTGGAAGCACCCATCATGAAAAAATTGCATCCCAACATGAATGGACACACCATTTAATTTTGAAGCAACTAATCATGAAAAAAGGCACCCCAACATGAATGGACACACCATTTAATTTGATTCAAATTTCCAACATTTTGTGTGTGTGCAAAGTGGGCACTTGCTACCCCGCCCAAGAGTAGACCCGCCCCGGCCGCCCGCTGCACACAAGGAGAGGGTGCAAATAAATCCACTCAAATCTTATGTATCCAATTTTTATATTTGAGCTAAATTCAATTATTTTGGGCTCAAAGTCGAGCTTGATTCATTTGCACTGCTAGCTCTTTATTAAACAAATGGATTTGAGATGCAATAATCATTTAAATTTTAAATCTTCAGTGGATTTGTTTACATGTTCATCCTAAATAAAATAAAAGTTTCATAAATTAATGTATAAGAGAAGGCACTTTCATTTCTATGAATTCTAGTTCAGGTGGAATACATGTATCAATTCAGTTTGGTCTCTATTTATGTACTAACTCAATATTAAAACATATTAACGTTTGAGTAAAAAAAAATATAAACTAACTTGCCAATTATTTTACATCGGTCGTATTTAGTTGATCCATAAATGATGTTCAAACCAAGTGTATATATATATATATTCCGGGTTTGATGCTCCCATGTTATGAATAACTATGGAAAATGATTGTATGCACCCAACATATGATCAGTCTAAAATGGTTGATATTGTAGTTTATTAGTCTGTATTATTTTTTATTATTGTTTGTTTCTTCATTATATTTTTATTATTATTAATATAATTTCCAGATCCCCTGTGGATTCATGCCATCGCAGTTGCAGGAGCTTGGGTTGTTGGAGGAAAGGGCAAGTGGGCATGTGCATACATATGACTTTCTTCTGATTTACACACTTACAATGATCTGGCCTGACATGCACCTTAATTTCTACGAATTGTTCTTAGACTTTTTAAAACATTTTTTTATAATATTTCATCGATAATATATCACTCAACGAGTATTTTTGCTTGCTTGCAATTGCTTCAATCGGATAATAAATTTGTACGGCCAACTTCAGTTAGTATCACAAAACCAGAATACAACCAAATTAGTCATTTTAAAATATGAAAATCTCCTTATTTTTATATAAAAGAATAGAAAAAGGAGAACAAAATATATATTATAAAGCGATATACAGGCGCGTCACAGTCTTGTCGTATCCTGAGACTTTTGTAAAATCCTTGTCGCCATGTGAATGTCATGTCGTGTCATGTCAGTAAATTTCAAATTTCCTGAATTGAACATTATTTACTTCTATTAAAAAATAAAATTATATATTTTAAAATAAATGTATTCAATTCAATAAAATATGAATAAAGTATAGGGCTCAGCGGGATCCGCCTCGAATTGATGGGGTGGGTCAATTTCTTGGAATATAGTATAAAGCTAGCTAGGATTGATTAAGATGGTTAAGAGTGAAAATACTTTTATGGATAAGGTTTTGGTCTTATTTATAGATCAATTTAATATAATTGATCTATAATATATATGTCAGCTTATGTATTTTTTATTTAAAAAATATGTTTTAATATTAAATATTATATAAGTGAGACCCAAAGCAGGTTCGTACCAGTATTCTTTCTTAATAGTTGGTTTTTGCCACATGATATGGAGGCAAGCCTCATGGTGTTACTTTATACACGTGATGTGTAACCTTCTTTATAGCCCTCTATTTCAAGTTTCAACAATCAAATCAATTAAACTTTTTCCATTCTTATTTTGAGTTTTCCATGTGCATCCGAAGATTTCCTCTCAAATGTAATCCCATCACTCCCAACCAACGCAGCCTCATCTCTTGGAATGACATCAGAGTGAGTTCTTGATTCCATGGGTATTACCCATAGTTTTAAAAACCGGGCTGAACTGATGGTTGAACAGGAAAATCCATGAACCGGATAAAAAACTGCTTTAATTTCACCGGCTGTTAGTCTACCCATAAAAAACCCAAATAAATCGATGGATTTTGGTTAAAATCAATGACTTAATTATTAAAGACTGCCCAATTATTTCATACTATAATTTTTTTTGTATCAATTGTAATATTAACAAATAATTAAATATAGTGAAATTATTATATCATTAAAAATCAAACATATAACTATAAATAGTTTAATTTTTAGACCCTACTACAATTTTAAGCTAGGCTTTTATGCTGTCCAAAGTTTAAGTGTTATTAAACTTCAAAATCCGTCACATTCTTGTATTCTATTATAACAATGTTATATTCTGTTTTATTTATTCATATAGAAATGCATTCAAATTCTCAAGTTATTATTATTATTATTATTTGCAACAAACAATGTAAGTCATATAAACTTCACGACATAAATAATTGTTATCTGCTTAAATTTTTTTTATGTTTTCTTTGTTCATTGCATGTTTGTTAATGAATCTTTTTATTGACAATATTCTAATAACTTATTTTTAGAATTATAATATGGATTTTGTTGAATTTTTACCTGAAAATAGTATATATCTTGGCTATTTTCTTAAATAATAAATATTTAATTTTATATTTGATAGAAATTGACCCGATGGTCCAACCACCAATTATCTGGTTAAACCAGTAACCCGATGACCCATTGCTTTGAACGAGTGTCTGGGTGGGGTTTAAAAACTATGGTATTGCCCCGTCGGTGTAAATCCAAAGGTTTTTTTTTTTTTTTTGCTTATATGGGGGTGTATAGAAAATGGTATAGAACTCATATGGAAAAGAGACATGGGTTTTTGGATTCTCATTGAGGGTAATACGCTCGTTAACTCGAAAGGGGATGTATTGAAATCCATCTCATCCATAAATAGAGAGTATATGGGAAGAAGATTTCTGATATAACGTAACAAATCATTTGGTTATTATATAATACCCATTGTTGTGTAAGACCAAGCCACAAGAATATCTGAATATGTATGTATGCGTGTTGATGTTATAAGATCGAATATATAGAAGTGAGACCGATAGATAGGCCTACGATGTAGTCATTGAGTACAATTACAATATTTAATTTTCAAGAAAGCAAATGATTTTCTTGGAAAAACACCCCACGTTCTTGTAATATCTTGCAAGTACATTCACTTCTTTAGTTCTTTAAGCGAAAAAATAACACATTAATGAAATTTTGGAGAATTGATGTTTCCTAATGGAAAAAATAGTATTCATATTGTATGTATATATATAAAAAAAGATATGGAGTTCCCAAATTTAGTCAGGGTTGATAAAAGCTCACGTACACTTTGGGAAGGCTCGAATTCGAGTCTCTTTTGGTGTAAAAAAAAATTGATTTAGTCACACCCCCACTAAAAAAAAGTATAAACTTATCGTAAAATGAAATTAAAGATCTTGCCCCACAAAATAATTATATATATAAGGCTCCTAAATGCGTTTTTGCTAAGTCACGTTTTCTAGGCCAAAGAAACATGATCCATGTTATCAAAATGATATTTACATTATTAAAAAAAAAAACATTATTATTGGTTGGGATGTCAACATATCAAAGTGCTGAATCAATGAGACAATTAAGTTAGGACAAATGTGAAATACAACAGCGATAAAATAAATAAATAATAGCGTCTCTATCCGAATAATAAAATAATAATAATAATAATAATCTAATAGTTTAGCCATCGATATTAAATTTTCTTGCGAACTTAAATATACTTATGTTTTAAATCACCCACACAAATTAGCCAGATTATGTTAGTAAATCCAGTTATTCATGACATATATTATGCTATATAGGGAGATTTTCAAAGATTCATTTTAAGAAGCACTAAATGTTGTATCTTCTTCCTTATTTTTACGTTCAATTTCAACACCTAATATTATAGACCAAATGAAAAAGGAAATTACCAATTTCCTACAATATAACCTACTTAAAGAAAAGAATCATTAAATGCATCTAAAAAACATAGTACACAAAAACGGCTAAGCTGGTTTGTGCAGTTAGAAATAATGAATTAAAATGACAACAGCCTAACATTAACTTATGTCAATCATGCAAGTTAACTTCAGAGCAAGTCACTCATTATTGAGTATTTATTACAACAAAGCAAATATTATAATTACACGAAATTTTAAAAAAAAAATTCCGCATCTATGAATTTACACGACTGAGATATATCGAAACCGATTTTTAATAACTTGCATATAGACTCCACAAGAAATCCTACAATGACTTATAACGATGATAACCTTTTTCACTGGATACACTAGTTTTCATAGCTTCGAGTTATAACCTTAAAGTATCCCTCCCTCCCTCCCAATCAATCAACATTTCTATTTAATTCTTCAAATTAATAAAAAAGAAGTGATTAAAGAGTTGAGATACAGATGTATTTTGCTAAATGAATCCACTTTCTTGCACAACCTGACAGACTCCACATGCCAAAGTAGAGAGGTCCAGGCCACAGAATCTTGACCCACTCACATTACATGATCCACATGGAAATCAAAGAATATGACCAGTATTTTTTTATATGACCAGTGAAACTGTGTCCCACACATTCACACTACATCTTAATCAGATGCTCTCCTCAACAAATAACCAATATAATATTTATACATAAATGTGTATATATAATATCTGCACACACCAAATTCCCTCTAAAAACTGTTTTCTATAATCTATATCACCCTTTCCTTGAGAGTTCCAAAAAATACAACATAATTTTTTCCTTGATTCTGTGAGAAAACCCAAATAAAACAGCATTTTGTATTCTGGGAAGGACGGATCCTTGAGATTCTATCTATATTGATGGTGGCAATTCTTGATCATTGGAATCCAGAAAATCTATCATTTTAAACAGAATCCCCACCATTTTAAACAGAACCCCCACCTGTAAGTGCTCTGTTTTCTGCTTCTTTATCATGCTCACAATTTCAAACTTTATAGGTAACTTTACGAAAATTTGTATTTTTCCCCAGAGTCTGGCTGAGCCAAAACCTTACAACTATTGGGAAAGACTTGTTATATTCAACTGTGGCCGAAAAAACAAGAAACAAAACATACTGAAATAAAAGTCGAGTGATAAAAATGTCTTCAAGATTAATTGTGTGATATCCAAATATTTCTTGAATCAGGTTACTTTCATGTTTGGAGGCAACAGAAGTCACTGAAGATGCAATAGTGGAAGAAAAATTCTAGTTTCATCGTTGTCATATTCGGGAAAGAAACAGATATGTCTGAAAGGATGCTTAATCAAGATCTACGAAAGCAGATTGGGTGTATGAATGGCATATTTCAGCTCTTGGACCCGAATTATTTTCTTGCAGGCCGGCGTATGAATGGACGCAACCATAAAAGACTAATTCAAGGTAGTTTTCTTACATCCATTCTGCGATTCTTACAGTTACAAAAAGTTAAAAGCTTAACTTACTTATGGCTCATGGAATAACTTAAAGACATGTTTACACAGAAGCACCTAGTTAGAGTGTAGGAAATATTCAATCAAATCTTCATCCAATTATTTAGATGATTAGTATGAATGAGTTTTTATATTTTAACTTTGTTTTTTTATTATAGGCATCTAGATTAGACTCTTAGATAGACTATAGTTCTAGAGATATCAAAATCCTACATATTTTAGACTCTTAGATTTAGTAGTTTGAATCTATAAATATGTATCTTGTATCTCATTCTAAATTGAAGAATAATCATCATATTTCCAATAAAATGTTTTTTTCCATAATTTTTATATGGTATTAGAGCTATGTAGAAAAAAAAACGAAATTAGGGTTTGTACACTAGCAGCTGCGAACCCTAGCCCAACCTCCGCGACTGTCTCCTCCTCGCCACTGTCTCCTCCGCACGGCCATCTCCACCGAGAGACACCATCGCAGATTGCCCAGCGTCGTGCCTCTACTGACCTGCCTAGGCTGTCGCGTTTAGTGTATAGGAAGGGCCACGAGTCATTCTCTCCAATCGCCCACGTACATGCGACGTCGCGCATGGGTTCTGAGATTTGTGGTCTTCTTCATGGTTGATTTGGCTAATTGGAAAAAAATCATAGCAGCAGCCGCGGCCCTCCCCTGTAAACCCTAGAAGCAGACGCAACCCTCCTGCCCCAAACCCTAGTAGCAGCTGTGGCCCTCCAACACAAACCCTAGAGTCGTCGAAGCCATCCTGCCTCATACCTAGTAGCCATCGCGAGCCTCAAACCCTAGCAGCCGCAGCCCTCATGGGCGGACCCTAGCCTCAATCGCTCGCGTCTTTCTGCGTGAGCCCTAGTTGTTGCTGTCTCCTCGCGTCTTTCTGCGTGAGCCCTAGTTGTTACTAGCCTCATTGCGTCTTTCCAGCACGAGCCCTAGCTATTGCTAGCCTCATTGCGTTTTTCCTGCGAAAGCCCTAACCATCTCTAGCCTCATCGCGTTTTCATGTGTGATCCCTAGACTCTTTGTGCTTCCTACGCGAGCTCTAGTTGTTGCTGTCTCCTCGCGTCTTTCCTGCGCGAGTCTTAGCCTCCTAGTGTCTATCCTACACGAGCCCTAGTCTCCTCGCATCTCTCATGTGTGAGCCCTAGCAGTCGCCCTCTTTGTCAACCTCGTCAATGGAATCACCAAAATCGACCGTCACTTCCGGCGAAACAGGTCTGACTAATTTTCCAGATCCGGAAACGTCTATGCTACTGGAGATCCGCAATTCAAACCTCTTGAAGCGCTACCTCACCGATCTGTGAGGGTCTCATGTGCCTATGTCACATCAGCATGCTTGGTCTTATCAACGTCTATAGCTAAGCTTGAGGGGAAAGCATGAAATATTCAATCAAATCTTCATATGATTATTTAGATGATTAAGATGAATGAGTTTTTATATTTTCAACTTTATTTGTTGATTATAGTTATCTAGATTAGACTCTTATATAGATTAGAGTTCTAGAGATATTAGAGTCCAAAATATTTTAGACTCCTAGAATTAGTTGGTCGAATCTATAAATATTGTATCTTATATCTCATTCTAAAATGAAGAAATAATAATTATATTTACAAAACTAAAACATAGCTGCAATTTTGTGTTTTCAGGTTCTCAACACCATTTGAATCCTAAACATGCACCAAAAGTTATGGTAAGATTCTGCAGGTTACCCTTTGTTTTCTTGAAGAAAGAAAGAAGATATGGGTTTAAATCACCAATATTTAATTTGGAGAAATATAGTTAAATAACTTACCTTGGCAGGCAGAAGATTTGGAGGTGCAGAAGGAGAAATCGAGGAATTCCACGGAATCATCCCGACCCTCTTATTCATCAACTTCTTCTTGCTCATCTATGTTCTCATCACTCGAGTGTAACCGAGCACTCTGTATGCCTGAGACAATAACAGCCATGGAAGAGCAGAAATCACATGATCTTCAACATGTAGTGAATGACTCATTGCACAAACATCCCCATGGATTGTCGGTAAAATGCCTAGCTAAAGATAAAATAAGAGGCCGTGTAATGAAACACGTAGATTCTCCCAGGCCTATGGAGCTGCCCAAATACGTGAAACAGAAAGCCGCGAGCGCTGAGGGATCAACACGAGATCTTGTCAAGCTCCAGGGTCGTACAAAAAGCTCCAAGGATGAGCGGTTGGCACTTCCTCGCCTCTCATACGATGGGAGAGAATCACGAGAGACATCCAAGTCAACGACAAAGCTCAAAGACCTCCCAAGATTATCATTAGACAGCAGAGCAAGTACCATGAAGTGTTCAGCACTCGAGTCAAGATTGGACTTTTTGAACTGTGACTTGCACATGAAAACTGAGAAAATAAGCAAAGTTCCTCAAACGAACCAAGAACGGGTAATCCACAATCGATCATCCAGTTTAGTAGCAAAGCTAATGGGTTTAGAATCTTTCCCAGATAATGTTGCCTCCAACGACAGTGGGATCACAAACATCAATAGATGTCCCAGAGAAGATTTTGTTACAAGACCATCCTCAATAGCAGAGAACAGCAACCGAAATCATGTTTCTGGCTCCCCACGAATCACATGGAATGATCCTGCCTCACAACAATTGCCTACTTCCAATTCCAATTGGAAACCAGGCACCCATTCAAGGTTTCCAATGGAACCTGCTCCATGGAGGCAACAAGATTCTCCCAAGCTGGGTTCACAGAGTAGGACAGTTTCAACAAAGACCCAGCATCTATCTTCTTCGGTTTACAGTGAAACTGAGAAGAGAATAACAGAACTTGAATTCAAAAAGTCTAGTAAGGATCCCAGAGCTCTTAAGCGGATACTCGAAGCAATGCAGAAAACAAGAGACAGATTGGAAAATCAAAGAGGAGAGCCTGTTGAATTCACATCACGTACAAGGACATATAGCTTGGATGAAAGATGTTCACATCGGAGTTATTGCTCGTCAATATGGCATGATAAAAAGAACCATCAACAAGCTTCCACCATCAATGAGCATAGCCTTCCAAAGATAACAGATTCTTCAATTGTGGTCATGAAACCAGCAACAATAATTGACAGAGAGAAACTTTCAAGATCAACTCAGGTTTCCAGAATACCAATACAGCATTTGCAGAGATTCCAGAATCGAGACTCTAAACTATACGGGGATAATTCACTTCACAAACAAGCAGCAGATCTTAAAGAAAGAAAAATTGATTTCAGTGTCTCTAGTCCACATGATCCTCCTATCGAAAAGAAGATTACTAGGAGAACCTCAAAAGTAGAGGAAACGTTAAAAGCATCTCCACGTCTGAAGGTAAAAAGTTGCAATACTTTTGGAAGGAGTTCTGAAATTGTGAGTCCAAGATTAGCAGAGAATCGGGGTAGGATAGAAAGACAATCCTATCTCACCACCCCATCACCAGACTCGGGCAAGGTCAAAAGGCACTCCATTAAGAAAGTCATAGAAAAAGGTTCCAGTGCCAGGGAACTCATCATAAAGTCAACAAATCTGCAATTAACTGATGATCAATTTAGTGAGCGGAGCCCTGAGACCAGATATTCAAGTGACCGAGGTGATACAGCTTCTATGAAGTCGGAAGACAACATTAGCTTAACCTCACAGAAGGCAACAGAATTCACAAGCATCGCTCGTTCTATCAGCACAAATACCAAAAAACATAATGTAAGAAAAGATTTACGTAGAAAATTTACCATGATTCTTGATTTGTTATTTTGTCCCCTAGTTCACTAGCTTCAATTTCAGGCATCCCAGAATTCAGTGGCAACATTGATTGAACAAGTGCCAACAGTTGAAATTGCAGCGACCAAGATGGAACAACCAAGTCCAGTCTCAGTTCTTGATACCACAATTTATGAAGAAGATTCACCATCTCCAATAAAGAAGATATCAACAGCTTTTCAAGGTATTGCTCTCTCTTCAGAGTAGCATAAACAGAAGCTGAAGTAGACAGTAAACTTCACATCATATCAACATATGAATTAACACCTTTCGCATGTATAATATACACCTCAAAGGCGTCATCTGACACGTTTTTTTTTTTGTCCTACCTGCACAGAAGATGAAAGTTCAAATCATGATGAAGCTCTATGGAATCTAAACAAACTTAATAATTTATCATCCGATCCCTGTTACGAGTACAATCAAAAGAAGCTCGAAAACATAAAGCACTTAATCCATGAGCTTAGATTGTTGAACACCAAACCTAGAGAAGCTACTGCATCGGTGTATGTGAGCCCGAATCAGGATCACAAATACAATGGTGAGATAATACTCACTTCAGGACTTCTTGAGGACGTGAACTTTAATTTGATGACCGATCAGCTCCATTTATCATCCCATCTGATCAATCCAAACATGTTCCACATCCTTGAACAAACTGACGAAACCATGGACGAGGCAAATGGAGAACTCAACAGAAAGAGTGATTGGTTAATGTCAAGTCATAAAAGCCATAGAAAAGTTGTTTTTGATGTGTTAAATGAGATATATGTCCGCAAAATCACTTCAGATGGGTCATTTACTCCAGGAAGGAAAAGGAAAAGCCCAAAGGTGCTCATAAAAGAAATATATTTGGAGGTGGACAGGCTGCAGCAGAAGGCAGAATGTAATCTTGATGAAGAGGATGGAGTGATCAGAATCTTAAATGCAGATTTGATGTATCAATCAGAAGATTGGGTTGACTATAGTGTTGAGGTTCCAGCCTTGGTGTTGGATATCGAACGCTTGATCTTTAAAGACTTAATTAATGAGGTAGTTACAAGTGGCACTAAAGGTCTGCAGAATTGGCCAAAGAAACATTGCAGGCAACTGTTCAGAAAGTAGAAGTATGCTTACTCTCTCTCTTACTAATTCCTCGTCATCTATGTAAAACACCATGTTAGATGCATATGTAAATAAAAATATCTCTAGAATTGAGCAAATATCTTGTTTACTTTAGAATATCTTTAGTCTTCATGTCTAAGCTTCAGTTCATGAATCATTGCATGCAATAATAGTTACAAAAAAAGTGGATTATCAGAACATATATTAAGGCAGAAATTCACTTTAGTCCACATTATGCAAAGGCCAAGAGATTGGCTCCTCCAACTTTTCCTGATTCGTTACCTGTGGACACGCACATTTTATTTCTTGGTAGCTTAGGTGCTTCACAGAAAAGGGAATAAGAGATAATATCATACAACGTCTGCCAACTACAACAGGACTAAGGTAGTATAAAGGTGTTGGATGGTCACTAATTGATACAAAATAAGGGAGATAAAATTGCAAATGGTTACAACAATATCAGGCCTAGTCTATAGTTCGCTACTCCTTCGACTTATCGTTTACAATCTCCCACGAGACGGAGGATCCATCAAAGTCTCCAATCTGGGAATGAAAACTGAAAAATGAACTGCCAACCAGAGGTTCTGTAATCATACACATAAAGACCTGCAGAAACTTGTTCTCGAACGAAGTTATTGTCAAGAGCTAAATGTTTCATGCGCAATGATAACAGGATTGGCACATAAATATGCTGCTCCTGTAATCTCATAAAACAAGGTAGGAGGCTAGTGTATATTGACACTTGTCTCATGCCGTAAATCTGAACCCGCAAAACTTATGCTGCCACATTTGCTCTCGTATTCATCCTCGGTGGAGGAGTGTAAAACTGATTATTTATGAAAAGCACACCATGACATAATATTCGAACCAAGATATATAATATATGTTGTGGTTAGAACGACCTCTATCCTTAACACCACCCCAATCAGACTAAAAAAACCTTTGAAGTTAGGGGGGAACCATGTTTGTGAAACAAGACATGGTATTGAGCCATACAAGTACCTGAAAACTCTTCTTATAGCTTGTTAATGCAGCTGTGTAGGACAATTTATTCACAGTAAATGTGAAGTATTGACGGGAGCCAACTAATCGACGATGATAAGGAGTACAGTCAATATGTAGAGAAGATATTTCAGATTTATTTAGAGGTGGTTATCTCCATTGCAACATTCATGTGAAGTTGGTCAAGAAGGTCTGCAATGTGCCAATGTTGTGATAGAAAGAGGCCCTATGAAGTAGGAACGACTTCAGCTCCCAAAAAGTGATGAAGTGAACCAAGATCTTTGATGGAAAAACGCCTTGTTAGTTGGTGAACCGACTGCTTTAAGAAATCAGGATAACTGCCTGTTAGAACCATGTTATCCACATAGACCATGAAACAAGCCATGTCACCATTGTATGACAAACAAGTATGCATACATCAAAAAATGATTTCCGGAACCCCGAGGTACTCAAAATTTTTTTTAGTGTCATACTATGCTTGAGGAGTCTGTTTAAGATCATATAGTACTTTCTTGAGTTTAAAGATGAGTATGTGGAAACTGTTGATAGATATAGCCAAGAGGTTGCATCATGTAGAATTCTTCATGTAACGAAACACATTGTTACATACCCAGTTGTTTGATAAGGCAAGACCAAAAACTATTTGTATCCTTGCAGGTTTTGCCATTGTCACAGGACTGAATGTACCAAAATCATATTTCCCTTGTAGAAAACCTTTTCCACAATAGCTTTATACTTATCTACTGAGCCATGGGATTTCTTTCAATTCAAAATATCCATTTGCAGCTTTTTGGTAAATGGGTGAACTTCGAGATATGTTCCCAAGTGCCATTAAATAAAAGCGAATTATATTCAGCATACATAGTCTGTGGACAAAAAGGGTCTTTAAGAGCTTGGGTTACAGTTGAGGGTTCAAGTGGAGTTGACAACTGGTGTTTTGCAGTGAGGCTGATGAATTTATCATTCTAGGATTCCTAACACGAGCTGAACGAGACTGGTTGCAATTGGGATGGTATTTTTGAGTGACAGTAGCTGTGGCAAGAGCAGTGAGTGGAGCAGAGTTATTATCCGCCAACATTCTTAAGAAGTCTGTGAGTTTATCAAAAAGTTCAGAGTAGGAGCTTACAGATTCACGAACTTTGATAGCTGCAACTATACTGTTTAAATTATATGAACAATAAGGTCCTTTCATGAATTGGAGGTCAAGGCAATCCATCTTACACTGAATTATTGCCCTTCAAATTCTTCGCTGCCTTACTACAGATGAGAATCAATTGAATTTGCTCTCTCTTTAAAATGTTCACCGAGCCTCCAATTCAAGAGAATATATTTCATGTGCACATGGCCTACGTCTTGCAGCTTTTTCGTGGCTTTGTAGATTAACCATTGCCTCACCAAAACGACACCTCATGTGCACAAATGGATAGCTTTCCGCTGCTCCTTGTTTCTTTCCAGCATCCCCTCAACAGGTACCTTTTGATTGGATAATGACTAGAGAATTAAACTTTCATTAAGCCACTCATTTCTACCTGAATTTATTAATTTTAGTTTGGAGTTTGGGAATATTTCGAAATTGACTACTTTGTTGTTTTAGAATGCGATAAAATAAGTTAAGTTTATCTTAAGATATTGATTATTTATTAAGTTAACATATATTATAATAATATGATGTTTAATAATACACATGTTGCAAAAGCCCCCGCCTTGCTCGTCTAGGCGAGAAGCCAAGACAGACCAGAGTGTGACGTATCTGATGCGTGAGAGTTCCCACACATACATCAGGCCGCGCCTATTCAGCGCATAGGTGCTTGGGGCTTAAGCCCTAGGCGATGACTTGATGAAAAGGAAGAATGTTGTTAGGATTGTGCTCAAACTACTTAAAAAATAATAAGCTCAAATCCTATTTTCAATAAGCCCGAAGCTAATTTTAAAGAAGTCTAAACCCCATATTATATATCATGGTGTTAACGTGTCATATTAATTATTAATTATATCAAATATACAATTTAATTATAATTAGATTTTTTATTTTATAAATATATATTAATAAATTATAAGAATTAATGTAAAAAAAATATATTTTGATAATAGAGTAAGAATATTTTAAGAATAAACTGAACCATAATTCTAGATTTAAGATATTGCTTCTTCTTCTTTTTTTAAATAATTCTGATTTAATATTGGATGAGATTCATTTTTATCAAATATCTCGTGTATAGTAAATTTTTATATTAGAAATGAACAAATATTACAACATGAGCAGCTTCTTAGGTATATAGTTTGGCCATTTTGAACAAAATATTCATATCTAAATACTTAAAAGTTATTTTTTTCTCGACATCTTATGAGGCCACGCGTCGCCCGAAGCCTAGCGCTTTGAGTCAGGCCATGATTCATCGCTTTTTGGTGCCTAGCGCCTTTAATAACTATGGTTTTACACAAATAATCTACTTGTTCAAATAAATCATCTTATTGTGTATTACAGTTGATTCTTTCTTAAGTCGCAGTAATAGATCAACATGATGCCACAGCCGTAGCAGCGAGATAAGCTGTAAAGGTCGCATTTATTCTGTCACATGATTTTAGAAATTTCATTATCTTACAGAAGACAATAAAAAATGGAGGTAATTTGTTAGAGGAACCGAATCTAGGTGATGACAATTGAAAACATAGATTGTTCAGCAAGAACTGCAATTGATGCAAATTTCACACAAACCATCTTTATTCCCCCCACTGCATTAGAAGGCAGAGAAGCTTATTATAACATATTTGTTCATTGGATTACATGAAACACACAATTCTCGAGAGGTCAATTGCATTCAAGCAAATAGAATCAGAGAATATAACTTGAAGGAAATCATACATTGTTAACAAAACAACATCATCCGTCAAATACATATACGGTCCTAAACCTTCTTGTCTCGACTTATATTCGTCTAAGTTGTCAAATGACAGGTGATTATTGAGATTTGGCAAAAATAAGAAACAAAGCCCTCCTGCGTGAAGCTAGGACGACCTCAAATTCAAATAGTAAGCAGCAACTGGTCTGTCACAGCTCACAAGTCTGTTATAAAGAGAAAATGAATTCCTTAGTGGTTAAATTCTATTAGCATAAAAAGAACAGAAGAGGGAGTGGGAGTGTGCAGTTAGTTTACGCTTTCTAACTTCAGATCAGTCACAATAGCAATCCAGAATACAAGTTCTGACACAAGTGCATTTCAAATGGTTTGGTAAAGAAAATAGCAGTAGCAGCTGCATCAGAATCTGATCCCAAAATGGCAATCCAAGATTAGTACCAAGATGTAGACTAAATTTCCAGTCGTATTTCTCAAATCGCAAATCACCATTCTCAGAATATCGGTCATCAACACAATCCACCATTTTTCACAACCAAATAAACAGAACAAATCAAATAGTCCGAACCATTTATTACTCTCCATATATCCACCAACAAACATAATTCAAAAGAATCAAAACCATTTGTGAACCCAACAAATTAACATTCAGAATAAAAGAAAGAAGAAGAAGGCCATACCGGATCTTTCATTTCTGGTACCCACCGCCAATAGCATTATCATCCTCCACAACTTTCGCAGTCAAATACGGTTGAGGGAAATCGCAGGTGGGATCGAACGTTTTCTCCTTCATCATCGTCTCCAAATCCACCTTCTTCAGAACGGTGCGTTTAATCGGCGGTCGGTTGCGCCGTTGGTCCCGAGAAAAGTACTTAATGTCGTAAACAGTCTCGGGGAGGGAACTGGGAACAATTGCCTGAGTGGGGACGGTGGCGGGGCAGAAGACCCGATACTCCGTCGCCTTAGGAACGGCGGAACGGTACTCCGGATGAGCTACAGGTCCCGTGATTTCCCATGGCTTTTTCACGTATCGACGGAGGGTTTGTATTAGGGATTTTACTGCTGACGCCATTGTTGAATTGGGGAAAGGAACGCGAGTAACGACCACAAATAACAATATATAAGTAAGTAAAGATACGTGGTTTGTTGGTTTAAAAATAAGCATTTTATTATTTGTGATTTACAAACTAGACAGTTTATCCTTAGTGTTTTGAAAATATGCATCTTACGCTCCTTCGGTTTGTGAAAATATGCATTTACCCCCCCTCATAATTCGTGAATATGTGTGAAATACACATTACATATAGGGGTAAACTGCATATTTTGTAAATCATAAAGGGGTAAAATGCATATTTTCACAAATCACAGGGGGTAAAATGTATATTTTCAAACCACATGGGGTAAACTGTATAGTTTGTAAATCACTGGGAGTAAAATGCTTATTTTCAAACCAAATAAGTGTAATCAGCCTATTTGAGAAACCATAGTGGGTAATTTGGGGGAAAAAATATAGTATTTTCGATTTTTTATGTTTATTAGTTTTTATTTTTTGTATGTATTTGAAGGTTAATTTTTTTAAAAAAAAAAACCTTTAAAAATATCAAAAATAAAAAATATGCCTATTTTTCAAACTATCTCAAAAGATATATTCTTAAAAACGAAAATGGAATTAACTGAAAGTATACCTATCCTGTCAAGGTTCATAATATCAATTGTGGAATGGATTGTTACACAATAGAAACATCAGCTGTTGTGTCAAAACTCCATGCTAAAACAGATGTGTTATGAAATATAGGAGACTCACAATCGTCACGGGATTGAAACGGAACTTTTGAAAGTTTTTGAAACAATATGTCATTGTTGTTATTTCTCAACTGAACATTTGTCCAAAAAATCTAATTATCTAATTATTTTTAATTTTTATGCTTCACGAAATATCAATGTAACTTTAATGCAATCGTTGAACCCCTAGCCACATCTCCCACACGCAAAACCTCCACACTTTCATACCCTTCAGATGCATCTCCATAATTATTTTTGATTATTACAAGATTCATTCTTACTTTTTGGATAGTCCTGCAGCTATCGCTTGAAGTGTCCTTCCTTTTTACGTAGGAAACACTTCTCCAGTCTTTCGATTTAGATCTTGACACCTTACTTGATTTGAATTCACATTTCTCCGATCTTCCCCAAACACTCAAGTTTTCTGGATTAGAATCTTGTTTTTCTTCTGATTTCTTTTTGAGTTCTTTCGAGAACAAAGCTGCTTGAACTTCTTCAAGCATAAAAGATCAAAGTGTCTGAAAGTTTCTCGAACTCATTGGGTAAGGATCTAAGAAGAAGCAATGCTTGATCTTCATCTTCATTCTTGATTTCAATATCTTTCAGGTTCAGAATAATCTTCTTGAAATCATCGAGATGTTCTTATAAACATTTTCCAGACATCATCTTAATCGTGTACAGCTTCTGCTTCAGGAACAAACTGTTTGCCAATACTTTGTCGTGTATAGATTTTCTAAGTTCAACCATAACGTTGGTGCTGATTTTTTCTTCAAGATTTCCCTTAGAACTTTGTCACCCAGACAAAGGATCTAGGCATTGTGTGCCTTATCAAGTATGTATTTCTTTTCTTTGTCTGGTAGATTGCTCGGAAGTTTCTTCTCTCCCTCAAGGTCTTCTTCCGGTCTTTGTTGAACAAGAAGTGCTCTCATCTTCAATCGCCACAATCCAAAGTCGTTCTTTCGCATGAATTTTCAATATCATACTTCACCAATCCCATTTCTTGATCGCAAATCAACCCAGTTTAGCCTGACTCTTGACACCAGTTGTTATGATCTTACTAGTTCAACGAATGAATTTGCGGTGAACAATCATGAACAAAGGTACCTAAATCAGATTGAGAAGATTGAAAGCTATGAACAGTACAAAAGAAGCAATAAACTCAGAAATGAAAAGAACAATGCAAATTTGATTGTATTCCACTTAAATGAGAGTATCTATACACACTGGGTTTGATCAAAATAACCGTCCTATACACATATTAACGGCTATCTTTTTCATCATCAACTCCTCATGTGCATGCTTCCCATCCATTGCTCACCAACTGATGGCAAAATCTAGCCATCCAATTCAACACATATACTATAATTCACAGAAACTGGACATTTGAGTTCAAAATATAAAGAAATCAGACGATCTCGAAAGTTTAAACGTAGACCAAAACCCGCTACTTCCCATCCATTGATCACCAACTGATGCAGCAAAATCTTGCCCCAATGTTTGTCACCCTCTCGTACTTGGGAATGATTCAAGATGGAGTCTTGTTAACTACAAAAATCCCCACCCATGCTAAAAAAAAGAAGAAAAAAAAGAGAAAAACCGCTACTACCCATACCTCTTCGAATTTGGATGCAATTAAACCTATAAGTAGCTAAAGGAATGGAATAACAAGAAAATATATCTGCAAATGACATGAGTATTCGTTAGGTCATTTTGATTATACTGCAATATTTTTACAACTAAAAATGGGATTGAACAGTTGCATTTAATATCTAAAGAATGTACACTAATTTATAAAACTCGCCGGAAATTTAAATGATAATTTTTCGAAGTGGAAATTACATATATATACCATTTTTTAAAACATCTTTCGTGACTAAAATATCTCTTCCCAAAAAGTCTTATTTTCAACTTAATCCACGTTGTAAAAAACTTCTTTTAAATAAGTCTATTTTACCAAACTATAATCTTGTTAGTCTATTTTCATGACTAAAATACCCCTGCATGCATTTTAGTTTTTTTATTGGCTAATTTATGTTTCTTTTTTCCGTTCCCATTATCATCAGAATCCTCGATCGAATCATATAGCATTTTGGGCTTGGAATTGGATAAACCAGAAGACGTAGGAATCAAGAATTCATCTTCCGCCTCTTGAAAATCTGAATTGAGAATTCATCTTCCATATCTTGAAAATCCGGAACATTGAATTTTTATTTTAATTTTGTTTGCTGTTTTTATGGTACTTTTGTGTTTCAATTAACATTGAATTTTTATTTCAATTTTGGTGCACATTATGTGTTTGTTAAAATGTCTTTTTAGTTAAACAAACTTTTTTTTGTAGCAAATTTGGAAAAGATAATCAACCTATCACAACATTCCAAAGATTTTGATTTTTTTTCCACTTTCATTTGTTTACGTGCAACATACCAAGTCAAAAATAGACTCTAGAATTCCATTTTCATTTATTTACATATTGTTTTCATTTCTAGAAATTTCAGACATCATGCCACTACATTAGTGCAAAGATCTATAATAACAAAAAAGATGCATACATCAAATTCCTGACAAGATATCAGTGAACTAGCACCATCTTATCTTCTGGATCAAAGTTGAAGAACTAACAATCTTAAACAAGCAAGCAACATCTAGCGGTGCATATAATTACATTCACCGTCAGTCTTCGGTGCATGTAAATTACAAACATCGATAGACTCAAATACTGTCTCTAACCAAAATTATATTATATTGATGCATGTAAGTTACAACTAAGTTTCTTGATGAACTTCAATGCAGTTCCTGCAAAGAAGATTGCAACGAGGAGCAAAGAAATATTTTTCTTGGCCATTTGATAAAATTTTTGTTCAATATATATTGGTAATCAATTGGGTCAGATATTTAGAAGTTGTGAGGAAGAATTGCAAGATAATTGAGTTTAAATAGTTGGTTGGACAATATGACAACAAAGATAATGATTCTTTTTTTCGATACAAGCATACATATGATTTGATTTTTATCATATGATATTTTCCATTAATTTGGGATTTACTTGCCAAGAATTACTAAAGAGAATATTCACTTGTATGCGTATATTAAACTGCAAATATATCATGCAATTATATTAGTGCAAAGATCTATAATAACAAAAAAAATACATACATCAAATTCCTGACAATATATTAGTGAGATAACATCATCTTATCTTCTCAAATCAAAGTTGAAGAACTAACAATCTTAAACAAGCAAGCAACACCGAGCGGTGCATGTAAATTATATACACCGTCAATCTATCGATGCATGTAAATTATCAATAGATTCAAGTACTCTCTATAAGAAAAAAATATAGTATATTGGTGCATCATCGCTGAGGCTATCATAGACTTAAGTGCAGTCTCTAACCAAACATAATATATTGGTGCATGTAAATTGTTGGATTTTGAGGCTTTAATATTAAGCAAGATGAAAATGGGCTTAAAGAATTAAAATTAAGCAAAGAAAAATCGAAAGAAGGAAACGAAGGCGAAAATAGAGTGTGCATAAGTGGTCATCGAAACTGCCCGGGAAAAACCCCGGGCAGTCTGGGCAGTAGTGGAGGCGCCTAGGCACCTCACTGCATGGACAAATTTATTTCCAGTCAGTGTGTGCTGCACCTAGGCGCCACAAGTGCTGCGCCTAGGCGCCTGTTCGGTGAATTTTCTGAACCATTGCACCATTTGACGTGAAGATGTGATTTTTCATGAATGGTTACCTACAAATGGAGTCTTTTGATGACATCATATGGCCTAGTATATATACAACATCCCATCATTGAATTTAATCATCAAATTTCAAATTTTACACCCAAAATTCCAAGAGAAATAGTAAGATCAAAAGCATTTCTGCATCATATTCATTTGTTCTTGAAAAAGAGAGTTTGCAACCTTTGTGGATGATGTTCTTGTGATTTTGTGTGCTACAATCACAAGAGAAGTCGTTGTATCTTGGTACAGTATTGCCACAAACCGAAAGTAACTTGTGCGGGGCAAATTCCTCTTAAGGACAAAGTATTACACATTTGCCTCGACTTAAGACGTTCATCATTTCTTTTCCATAAATCGTAGACGGGATCCCATACAACGCAACTAACAATCTTAAGAGGAGTTTCTGCGTTATTTCTGGAAGAGAAATGTCATCCACATCAACAAATGTTCCTGCGACTCAAGGAGAAATGCCACAAAAGTTCACGGGTGTAGACTTCAAAAGATGACAGCAGAAAATGATTTTCTATCTTACTACGTTGCACTTGACAAGGTTTTCGCAAGATGATCGTTTACTGTAGACGATAAAGAGACGGATACTAGCAAGAGGGCCGCTGTAGATTCATGGAGGCAAAGCGACTTCCTATGCAAAAACTACATCCTGAATGGTCTTGATGATACACTAAACAATGTGTATTGTCAAGTCCGAATTGCAAAGAAATTGTGGAATATGCTTGAAACAAAGTATAAAGCGGAAGATGCCGGCCTTAAGAAGTTCATAGTGGAGCATTTCTTGGATTTCAAAATGGTAGACTCGAAATTTGTAGTGAATCAAGTACGAGAGATACAAGTCCTTTTACATGAGATTCATGCGGAACGGGTGAGTCTAAGTGAGTTCTTCCAAGTTACAGCTTTGATTGAGAAACTTTATCCGTTGTGGAAAGATTTCAAAACTATCTTAAACACAAGATGAAGAAATGGGACTCGAGGACTTGATTGTTCGACGAAGGATTGAAGAGGATAATCGCAAGTAAAAAATCAAAATAAACAAAATAAGTGCAAGAGTCAATATTGTGGAATTGAGCAATCATGGAAAGAAGTGAAAGAACCATGGTGGCCAACAATAAAGGAACCTTAAAAGGTTCAAGGAAAATTGCTTCATATGTGGGAAACCGAAACACAAAGCAAAGGATTGTCGAGACAAGATAGACAATAAGAAGAAAGCTAATGATCAAATCAAAGTAACTGAATATGAACGATGTCAGACGATTTCTCTGATCTAATACTTACCGCTTGAAATCTTGTATTCGACATAGTTGTGCTCTCCATAAAGGGAGTTGTTCAAGATAAATGTAATGACGGTACTCTTCGATTGAAAGCAATAAAGTTTATCATTATACTTCTTTGCTTGTCTTATGATTAATTATATGAGTATTTGAGTCATGTAATTATAATTCGCAATATAAATATGTAATGTTAAACTTATTGTTTTCTTTGGGTTAACTTAAAAACATAAGTATGAGACTTATATGTAGACTAAGTTAACTAAATCGTCATTCATTTGTTGGAAAACACGCAAATACAATTAATTCACATTGATATTTATGAATCAAAGTTTGTGCAAACTAGAGGTGAGGAAAAAGTAATTCGTTACTTCATCGATGAGTGCATAATATATTGTTATGAATATTTGCTACGAAGCAAAGATGTGAGCTTGGAAGTGTTTAAACACTAGAATAATGAAGTTGAAGACCAATTATGCAATTGAATTTGCAATGAAAAAAATTGTGAATTGATTCTATTTGAATTTTCTAAGAATTTTACGCTTAAGTTTTGAATTTGCAAGAGAATTAAATCTTGAATTCATGTTTTCTAAGTTCGTATGCATAAAATGAAAATGATGAATCAATTGCCACAAAATGTTCTAACTATGAGGTTTTCTCATTTGATTTTATTTGAGTTGTCTAAGCATTTTACGCTTAAAGTTTGAATTTACAAGAGAACTAAATCTTGAATTCAAGTCTTCTAAGTTTCTACGCTTAAAATGCAAATTGTGAATCAAATACGAGAATTTAATTCAAGTTTCAAATTTTGTAAGCAAGTGCGCTTAAATAAAAAATTTGCAAGACATAAACTCTTGAATTTTGATTTCTAAGTTAATAACGCTTAGAATTTGAATCATGAAAGTTTGAACACCACTATAATTATGATAAGTTTGAGATTACCCTATAATTGTGGGGAGAAGCAATCTTATTAGTCAACGATATTCTAAGTGCCACACTTAGGTAATGACGAAAATCCTTGTGGATTGTGGAAATGACGAAAGTCTTTCTACAAATACTTAAAAAGTGTGGGGGTGTCTGACTAAAGTAAGTCATCACAAGTGCCAAAATAAAGAAATGAAAAAGTTGACAAGCTATTTTGTTAAAAAGATTTAAAGTTAACGAGTGTGAAAAATGTGACACACACTAAAACATATGTAATGATATGCTTTTACATTGATTATATGCTCATTATGAGAAGAAATATAGAGATCATCAAAAAGACGAGGTGAAAGGGCTAGAAATGCGAAATCATTTGGTCCGGACTTTCAAACATATATGTTAGAAAACGAACCAAGGACATTGAAAGATGTTTTTGTTGGGATATGCCCTAAGACATGTCATTAGATGATTGTTTATGACATACAATGTATTATGATTTTATTAATGGCAAATCATTATTATATATTATTCGAATATCTGTGCAATATGAATTGATATATAGGTTAATGTCCTTAGAATAATATTGTATTATTCTTAAAGATTGTCCCTAGTCAAGTATTATCATAAATAAGGATAATGATAATACATTGAGACTAGTATGTTTTGATTGATGAATTGTTCATGGATATTGTAAAGACCCGGATATTTGAGGTATTAATTAAATTAATATTTTGGGCTCAAGTTAAAACTTTAATTAGTATACTATTATTAAATGGTATAGAATGAATTAAACTCTATTATTATCTTTCCTTGTAGAATTAAATATTCCTAGGTTCTATAATTACCATCAATCCATGCAAGTATTGATATCATTAATTCAAAGATTTCCATCCTATTTTACTAGCAAAAAAAAAATTGAAAGTTTCATTATTTAATCAAGAGTTTTTGAAAAGATTTTTATACCATAAAAATCAAGAATCTCAACATTTCTTTTTCGAAAATTCTATACCGTTATTTCGAAATTATAACATCAAATTATGCAACAATTTTATACCATAGGCTCACAAAAAAATCTGCTCATATTTTATACCATAAATTCAAGAAGCTCATACCCTTTATTTTCGAAAATATATGCACCATTTTTGTCATTAAAAATCTGCTTATATATATTATTCCATAAAGTTGAAGGTTCCCACCTTTATTTTGCTAAGTTTGAACCAAGTTATATATAGGATTATACCTTTAAAGTATATCTTGCACCAACCTTCCCCTCCACCATTTCTCTTCGAAAATTCAGCATATTTAACCAACAACTTTCGGTCAACCAACATTATAAAATTTCAAAGTATTCTGCACCAATTTCTGAAAGTCAGTACATGATTTCTAATAGCTAGTACACGTCCAGCCAAGATTTTTTGTAAGATCTTCAGCCCCTAAGTTCGAAATACACACACAATAATTATATCAAGGAATTCGAACACTTCAAGGCTTAGGAAGGAAGGATTTCGCGTCGTTTTCGCACCTTTAATCGTTCAAACGTCTAAATCGCTGTAAGTGGATTTTTGCTAGTATTCGTTTCGTTTTCTAAAAATGATTGTATGTCTGCTTTTAAATCTCAATCGATATGAATTTATTTTGAAATTATGCAAGTAGTAATTTTTAAGCACTTTAAACTTTGAAATCTGATTGGAAGTGGATTCCTTTATGACCCTGATGCGGTGGGATATAACCATTTACATGACCTTATACGGTGGTTAACCGTTGTTCTGGAATGTCCAGACCCTTTATTCGTGGGTAAGCCGATGCATGACCTCTTCTCTAGGAGGGATAATTCTAGAGACTGATATCAGTACCAAGAGGAAACTAGATGATTTAAATGTGCTTAAGTATATGAAAATTATGAACGATTGATATGCTATGTTTATGGCTCGATGGAGCAATTATGATAAGATGCATTCATATCAATATATGTTTGATTAAGATTTATGTTTTTGGAAAATTATGAAAGAAAATATATTATTGTCATATCGATTGGCCCCCGCTTGCTGAGTGTTTATCCAAACACTCACCCCTTACTCTACATCCCCAGATAAAGCTGAGGAAGAACTTGAAGTTGAAGAAGAACACCAATTCTGGGGTTGGTGATTTGTCCGCTGCGTTATCTTAAGTTTTAGATCCAAGACTTTATTTAAGTACGATTTTACTATTTAAGTTGTTAAGTTTTTAATTCCGCGTTTTATTCAGTTGTAAAGACAATTGTTATTTCGTTTATGGAAAATAGACTGGCTTTTGGTTATTAAGATATTACGAGGCTTATTGATTTCAAGATGTTTATGGAAATCAATGCCGGTGTTATTGACCCCGGTCTCGGGGCGTGACATTTTAGTGGTATCAGAGCTAGCCAGGTTCCATAATCCCGCTGGGAAAAGATCGATTCACGATAATTACGATAATCGGAAGTTCAATCCGATTGATCACGTGAATACGAAAATTGTTAACTTTTAAAAAAAAAAATTAGTTTCTGATTTTTTTTTCAGCATTTCGAAAATTTAAAAAAAAAAAAAAATTTAGTTTCTGATTTTTTTCAGTATTTCGAAAATTTTAAAAAAAAAAAATTTCGGAAATTGAATTTAGGAAATCCGAAACCCTAAGCTCCTCGCCGCCGCCGCCGATTGCCGCCGTGATAACCTTCGACAAGTATATCATTGGAATCGTCTCCTCCAGTCGATCTCACTGTCCAAATTTCAGATCGATCGGACTTCATCTGCCCGATCAATTTTGCATTTTAAATCTAAGAACCCTAACCCCCAAATTATGTTCGTTTCCTTTCTGATCATATCTTGATCGTTTTGAAAATTAAAAATTCTATTCTGATCGTCTGGACACATCGATCGAAAGCCCTCTATCAATTTCAGAATTCGACTACGGGAAGATTTTCAGAATTTCAGATCGATTTTGAGTCCTAGAACCCTAACAAGCCACGAAATTTCTTTCCTCGATTTCTTAAGTTCCGAAACATTTTTGTTCGAATTAAATTTGAAATTACGATCCTTATTCTATGTCGATCCATAGCCCTCTGCCAATTTCAAATTTTGACGTCGATTTCGGGCGAATTTTGGAACCCTAATTTCGGGTTATGAACCCTAATTTTTTGATTTTAAAAAAAAAAAAAAAATTTTTTTTTTCCAGAATGCCAAAATTCGATATTTTTGCTTCATGCTATTAATTCTTGTTTTAAAATGATTTTGTCAAGTATTTCAGTTGACTAAACTAGTTCCGTAATTGGGTTTAGGTGATGTCGACCCAAGCCCAGACCGTCAAGATCCTTAGCCTGGAGCAAGAAGTCGAAAAGCAAGCTAATTCTGAACTACTTGAGGTAGTAGACCACCTGCGTGGCGATGTTCATAGACTCGGCTACTACCACCATCAAGCCGATGAGCAGAGTAAGGAAGCTAAAAAGGATGTTGCTCGATTGGATGAACTCCATAGGACTGCTGCCGAGAAATGCGTAGTGCAAAGGCAACAGCTAGAGCAAATGGCAGAGCGAGTCCTCTCACTCCAAGCTACGAACCATCGCTTGACAATAAGGAGCAATGGATACTGGAGTATCATCACTCATCTCCAGAACGTCAATAGTGACCTACGGGAAGCCAATGGTCACATGCGAGATCTTCTGAACGTTGTAGAGTCAGATGAAGAACCAGAGGAGGACCCTGAAGAGGAACCAATGGAAGAAGATGTGGAAGAGGATTTAGGAAATGGAGATATAGTAGATCCGTAGTCTTCTAGGAAGCTTTGTTTAAGAGTTTTTGTTTTATTTCGATGTTCAGTATTTCCCTTTTGTTTTGAATCAAACAATTTCAAGTTATTAATAAAATTATCAATTTCCTTTTTATCATGTCTTCGTTATATTCCTTTATCCTTATACTTCTGCGCATGGACCTTAGACCTTTATGTATTGTAGGAGATGGTCGGTCGTCCTGTGCGTAGCAACCGTAACCCCAACTACGCTGCCCCTCCTAACACTAATGAGGGAAGATCGAATGGAAACCAAAATCCTCCAGAAACCCCGAGGATGGGTCTAAGTCGTGAGGACTTGACAGCTATAGCCACCATTGTGGCCACGACACTGCAAGGTCTGGCTAACCCCGCTATTAATCAGCAACAGCAGCAGCCAGCACCACATCCGCAAGGAGTGAAGTATCATTATGAATCACTGCGGAAGAACAGAGTTCCAACCTTTGACGGCAACTCAGACCCAGAGATGGCCCAAAATTGGCTTAAGCAGGTGGAAAATCACCACAGGCTACTGGAAGTGCCGGAGCACATCAAGGTGGAAGTAACAACATCTTTCCTTGTTGATCAGGCAGGTATATGGTGGGAGAATGTGTCACCACTGATGTTAGAAGCAGGACCTATCACATGGCAAAGGTTCCGAAGTACATTTCTGAAGCAGTACTTCCCGACAGCAGTGCAAAACCAAAAGCTGAGAGAATTTGAGAATTTGACTCAAACTTCCGACATGTCAGTGGTAGATTATACCGCGAAGTTCAACGCACTGGGAATGTATGCACCTAGTATCATGGCAGATGAGACCTTGAAGCTCCATCGCTTCAGGATTGGACTGAACAGTCGTATCCAGTCTGCCCTTGCGATTTTTGAAACCGCAAATTTTGGAGATCTAATGGGAGCAGCCATCAGGGATGAAGCTGATATAAAGCGTCGCGAAGAGGAATTCAAGCGCAAGCGACCTTCCCCTAATCAGCATGGTCACAATTCCAAGCGACCTAATCAGTCCAATAATCAGCGAAAAGGACCAATACTCAGCCCAAACCAACAGAGGTTTCCAAAATGTTCAAACTGTGGTTATCATCATCCCGGAGAATGCCTTAAAGGAAAGGGAGCATGTTTCCGATGTGGAAAGTTAGGACACAGGATAGCTGAATGCCCTGAACCTGATGTAAAGGGGACAACTGCAAGAAATGGCGGTCCTCCGATCAAACCCAGGGAGAACAAACCGAATGCCCGTGTCTTTGCCATATCAAATGAGGAGGCAGAAGACGCAAACGACGTCGTGGCAGGTACCATTTTATTAAACGAATTATCTGCTTATGCATTGTTTGACTGTGGTGCCACGCATTCGTTTATATCTAAGAGGTTTGCTAAGAAACTAGCTCTTAAACCGGAATTGCTTAGTAAGCCGTACAATGTAGCAACACCTGCCAATAAAACCTTAGTAGCACACAGTATACACCGAGATTGTAATCTCAGTATTAACAAAACGGTGTTTAGTGCTGAGTTAATTCAACTCAACATGGTAGATTTCGATATTATACTCGGAATGGATTGGTTATCCAAACACCATGGGGTAGTCGACTGTCGTAACAAGAATGTTAGACTACGAACCCCAGACGATGGAGAGATCGTGTATCACGGTAAAACCAAGGAACGAAAATTCCTTCTATCGGCAGCACAAACTTGGAAAGCCGTGAAGAACGGTGAAGAAGTATACCTAGCAACAATAAGCGAGGTAAAAGAAGAAGGCGAACTCAGGGTAGAGGACATAGCGATAGTACGAGAATTTCCAGATGTCTTCCCTGAAGAGCTGCCAGGTTCTGTTCCAAACCGTGAATTGGAGTTTGAAATCAATTTGGTACCAAGGGCTGCACCAATTTCAAAGGCACCATACCGTATGGCGCCAGCCGAATTGAAAGAACTCAAGGAACAATTGCAGGAGCTCTTAGACAAGAGACAAATCAGACCAAGTGTATCCCCATGGGGAGCTCCAGTGTTGTTTGTGAAGAAGAAAGACGGGAGTATGAGATTGTGCATCGACTATCGAGAACTGAATAAGATCACAATCAAGAACAAGTACCCTCTTCCAAGAATTGATGACCTGTTCGATCAACTCAAAGGAGCTAAAGTCTTTTCTAAGCTCGATCTAAGGTCAGGCTATCATCAACTAAAGATTAAAGCAGAAGATGTACCGAAAACCGCATTCAGAACAAGGTATGGGCATTACGAATTCATGGTGATGCCTTTTGGCTTGACAAACGCCCCAGCAGTGTTCATGGATTTGATGAATCGAATATTCAAGCCATTCTTGGATAACTTTGTAGTAGTGTTCATCGACGACATCCTAATTTATTCGTCGAGCAAGGAAGAACACGAACAACATCTTCGCCTCACTCTCCAGACACTAAGAGAGAAAGAGCTTTATGCCAAATTTAATAAATGTGAATTTTGGCTAGAGAGCGTATCTTTCTTAGGACACATCATATCAAAAGCAGGCGTGTCCGTAGATCCTAAGAAGGTGGAAGCAGTTTTGGACTGGCAAAGGCCAACGACCGTAACAGAAATTCGAAGTTTCTTGGGACTAGCTGGTTATTACCGGAAGTTTGTTGAAGGATTTTCCTCAATAGCAGTACCTCTTACAAAGCTCACACAGAAGAACTCAAAATTCATCTGGAGTGAAGAGTGTGAGAAAAGTTTTGAGATCTTGAAGGAAAAGCTTTCATCTGCACCGGTACTGGTATTACCGACTGAAGGCATGGGTTTCACTATTTATAGTGATGCATCGAAAGAATGACTAGGATGTGTACTCATGCAAGAAGGAAGAGTAATTGCGTACGCTTCAAGGCAGCTCAAGCCTCACGAGCAAAACTACCCTACGCATGACCTCGAGTTAGCCGCAGTGGTTTTCGCCTTAAAAATTTGGAGGCACTACCTTTATGGCGCCAAGTGTGAAGTTTTCACGGACCATCAAAGCCTTAAGTACTTGTTTACTCAGAAAGAACTGAACATGAGGCAGAGACGATGGATTGAACTCTTGAAGGACTACGATCTCACCATTAATTACCATCCCGGCAAGGCAAACAAAGTAGCAGATGCATTGAGCCGGAAAGGCAAAGGAAAAATGATCTTAGCTTCGGTCTCAGCTCAACCTTGTCTTCGAGAGACCATCAAATTGAGTCAAGATCAGGATCCTAGTCTGACCAAGTTAAAAGAGCAAGTCAAAGATGGAAAAATCACTGACTTCGAAACTGATAGTAATGGAATCCTGTGGATGAAAGGACGATTGTGCCTACCAAATGTGGACAACATAAGACAAGAGGTAATGTCTGAAGCGCATAAGTCCAAATTTTCAGTCCACCCTGGGAGTACAAAGATGTACAAAGATTTGAAGGAAAGTTTCTGGTGGAATGCCATGAAGAAAGACGTAGCAGAATTCGTCGCCCGATGCTTAGTATGTCAGCAAGTTAAAGCTGAGCATCAAAGACCCGGAGGACTTCTTCAACCTCTGAAAATCCCTGAATGGAAATGGGAACACATATCCATGGATTTCGTTGTAGGACTACCAAAGTCAAGACAGAGCCATGACGGAATATGGGTGATTGTTGATAGACTAACCAAGTCAGCACATTTTCTACCTGTCCGTATGAACTATAACTTGGACAAGTTGGCAACTCTATATATGGACAATATAGTGAGACTGCATGGAGTCCCAGTGAGCATCCTATCTGACAGAGATCCTAGATTCGTGTCGCGTTTCTGGAAAAGTTTTCAACAGGCTATGGGAAGTAAAGTAACTCTTAGCACGACCTATCACCCACAAACTGATGGCCAGACAGAGAGGACTATCCAAACCCTCGAAGATATGCTAAGAGCTTGTACATTGGATTTTACTGCAAATTGGAGCGAGCTTTTGCCACTAGTCGAGTTTGCTTATAACAACAGCTACCATAGTAGCATTGGGATGGCGCCATACGAAGCACTCTATGGGCGCAAATGTCGATCACCATTGTATTGGGATGAAGTAGGAGAAAGAGCTATCACAGGACCTGAGTTAGTGCAAGCTACTACTGACAAGATAACTATCATCAGGGATAGACTAAAGACAGCCCAGGACCGACAGAAAAGTTGGGCTGATTTGAAAAGGAGACCAGTGGATATTGAAATTGGTGAAAAAGTATATGTAAAGATTTCACCAATGAAAGGAGTTATTCGATTTGACAAAAGGGGAAAGTTGAATCCGAGATATGTGGGACCATTTGAAGTGCTAGAGAAGGTGGAAACGCTAGCATATAGAGTAGCACTACCACCGCACCTGTCAAGAATTCACAATGTTTTCCACGTATCACAACTAAGGAAATACATTGCTGACCCAAGTCATGTACTTGAAGCAGAACCCCTAGTAGCTCAAGGGAACTTGAACGAAACTCTAAAATACGAAGAAGTTCCGATTCGGATCGTGGATTCAAAGGACCATGTATTGCGACGAAGGACAATTTCTTATGTCAAAGTCCAATGGTCAAACCATACGGAAAGAGAAGCTACATGGGAAGTAGAAGAATTGATGCGGGAAAAATACCCCTACCTTTTCCATGACCAAGTTGACTCGAGTTTCGAGGACGAAACTTCCAATAAGGAGGGAGGGATGTAAAGACCCGGATATTTGAGGTATTAATTAAATTAATATTTTGGGCTCAAGTTAAAACTTTAATTAGTATACTATTATTAAATGGTATAGAATGAATTAAACTCTATTATTCTCTTTCCTTGTAGAATTAAATATTCCTAGGTTCTATAATTACCATCAATCCATGCAAGTATTGATATCATTAATTCAAAGATTTCCATCCTATTTTACTAGCAAAAAAAAAATTGAAAGTTTCATTATTTAATCAAGAGTTTTTGGAAAGATTTTTATACCATAAAAATCAAGAATCTCAACATTTCTTTTTCGAAAATTCTATACCATTATTTCGAAAATATAACATCAAATTATGCAACAATTTTATACCATAGGCTCACAAAAAAATCTGCTCATATTTTATACCATAAATTCAAGAAGCTCATACCCTTTATTTTCGAAAATATATGCACCATTTTTGTCATTAAAAATCTGCTTATATATTATTCCATAAAGTTGAAGGTTCCCACCTTTATTTTGCTAAGTTTGAACCAAGTTATATATAGAATTATACCTTTAAAGTATATCTTGCACCAACCTTCCCCTCCACCATTTTTCTCTTCGAAAATTCAGCATATTTAACCAACAACTTTCGGTCAACCAACATTATAAAATTTCAAAGTATTCTGCACCAATTTCTGAAAGTCAGTACGTGATTTCTAATAGCTAGTACACGTCCAGCCAAGATTTTTGTAAGATCTTCAGCCCCTAAGTTCGAAATACACACACAATAATTATATCAAGGAATTCGAACACTTCAAGGCTTAGGAAGGAAGGATTTCGCGTCGTTTTCGCACCTTTAATCGTTCAAACGTCTAAATCGCTGTAAGTGGGTTTTTGCTAGTATTCGTTTTGTTTTCTAAAAATGATTGTATGTATGCTTTTAAATCTCAATCGATATGAATTTATTTTGAAATTATGCAAGTAGTAATTTTTAAGCACTTTAAACTTTGAAATCTGATTGGAAGTGGATTCCTTTATGACCCCGATGCGGTGGGATATAACCGTTTACATGACCTTATACGGTGGTTAACCGTTGTTTCTGGAATGTCCAGACCCTTTATTCGTGGGTAAGCCGATGCATGACCTCTTCTCTAGGAGGGATAATTCTAGAGACTGATATCAGTACCAAGAGGAAACTAGATGATTTAAATGTGCTTAAGTATATGAAAATTATGAACGATTGATATGCTATGTTTATGGCTCGATGGAGCAATTATGATAAGATGCATTCATATCAATATATGTTTGATTAAGATTTATGTTTTTGGAAAATTATGAAAGAAAATATATTATTGTCATATCGATTGGCCCCCGCTTGCTGAGTGTTTATCCAAACACTCACCCCTTACTCTACATCCCCAGATAAAGCTGAGGAAGAACTTGAAGTTGAAGAAGAACACCAATTCTGGGGTTGGTGATTTGTCCGCTGCGTTATCTTAAGTTTTAGATCCAAGACTTTATTTAAGTACGATTTTACTATTTAAGTTGTTAAGTTTTTAATTCCGCGTTTTATTCAGTTGTAAAGACAATTGTTATTTCGTTTATGGAAAATAGACTGGCTTTTGGTTATTAAGATATTACGAGGCTTATTGATTTCAAGATGTTTATGGAAATCAATGCCGGTGTTATTGACCCCGGTCTCGGGGCGTGACAGATATGAGATATCAAATCAACACATGTGTACATGTTAGATAACAATGTACTGGACAAACCCACCATGAGAATGCTACATTGATAGTTATATGAGTGTCATAAGAAATTCTCATAGTGATAATAATGTATGTAATCCTTAAGACTTGAGATCATCAGAGATCCCAACATAAGAAGTTATGTATCTTGATATTGTCAAATGTTACCTGTAACAGGGTAAACTATAAAGGCAACTATTGGATACACTACGAATTATGTAGAGGGATGTTGATTGATCAAGATAGGATTTGTCCCTCCTATATAACAGGGGAAGTGTTTGGGCCCTTGATCAAGTAAGACTAAAATGCATGGCCATGCTCGAATGAGTCGATATGTGATATCGAGCTTATTCGTTTATTCTAGTTCTACTTGGGGATCAAGAAATAGAGATTGAATATACGAGTATGACTATTCCATGACTCGTGTTCAATCTAAACACAAGGACAAATGGATTAAGTTACATGGTTAATATTATCACAAGTTCTAAGGTTATGTCGAGTCAATGACATTCTTGTAATTTGGGTAGCCTTGATGTGTTGCTAGATACCGCTCATTGCTTGTGACATAAAATGAGATTTTATGTCACTGCCAACATTGCAAGATCCTATCGGGTCGCACAAAAGATTAAATCGATAAAGGGAATTAAATTCATTGGATGAATTAATTAATTAAGAAGGGTCTTAATTACATGATTATAAGGATTTAATTAAATCATGGGTTTGGGCCCATGAGGCTTTGTGAAAGCCTTTAATTAAATCATATATAATTTGATAACAAGGTGATTAATGGGATTAACACTACAATTCATAAAACCTAAACACAAGCTCTCGGCCGCCGCCTATTACACTATTCCACACGGCCACTGCCGCCGTCTATAGTGGTTTTATCGGCCGTCGTTGATCGGTTTTGAACCGAGAGTTTGGTTTTGGTTCAAGAATAAGTCTAGCAACTTGTTCTTGAACATCCCTTCTTCGATTTGATCGTGTGGATACCGTAGAGGCAAGACCTTTGGAGGTGTTGCTCGTGACTCACGGATTTGGCATCGTATCTGCTTAAAACTCGCTACAAGGGTGAGACTCTTATTATCTCTATTCCGATATGACCACTTTGTATAGATCCATGGTTCTAGTAATCCAAAATTTTAAATTCTGCTGCGTTGTATGCTTGTTGGATTACTTACAGAGGTATCAGAGCCAGGTTCAAAGCTCATATTGGATTTATGTGGTTAATTGTTTAATCATATTTAGATTTGTATTGCATGCTAATAAAACTGTATATAATCATATATGATATGAGTAAATCGAGTTTGTGTAATTATCGTAAAATTATATTTGATATAATTGAAGTTTATTGTATACGATACATGAAGGCGCAAAACCGAGCCCATAGCATGAGATGGTTCGGCCACCACCATCACAAATGACACACGGCTGCCACATGAGGGCTAGGGTTTTCGAACCCTTGGCTCGAGATGGTTTAGCCATTGTGGCTAATAATTGTGCATGGAAGTGTCGAAACAATGCTAAGGTTTTAGAATTTTTGGCTCGATTAGATGGTTGGCGGCTTCCTCCACATGAGAGCTAGGGTTTTTCGAACCCCTTGGCTCGAGATGATCGAGCCGCCACCGTCATAATTCGTGCATGGTTGGACCATGGCTCGTGGCTAAGAATTTCGAACCATGAGGCTCGATGAACATGAAAACGACGCTTGGACGGCTAGGGTTTGGAACCCTAGCGGCGCCGCATGGACGCACATGGCTCGGACCGTGGCTTGGGCTAGGGTTTTGAACCCTAGGCCCATGCATGGTCCAGCCGTGTGGTTAGATGGGTCGGACTCATTTGGTTCATGGTTTGAGTCGCATTTAGTTTCGTGGCATGTGATGTCCCGAGCGTACGATAATTTCATAAAATTTATTTTACAGTTTTATTGGGATTAAATTTTAAAATGTTTAGAATTTAATTCATTAATTGTTATTGCATGTTATATGTGTTGTTTGAGCATGGTGCATGGTTATAGCCCTTTAACCTATTAGATAGGATTTGTGAATGTTTGTATTTAAATACGGCCTGCGTGTCGTGCCTTCTCTATTTTTCTAAATGTTATCCCTCCCCCACGATCCCCTCGAATGTGACTCGAAGAATTCTCTATATCTTGTAAATGTTATATAGTATAGTTTATTTTATTGATGGAGATCAATGAAGATGGACAAAGGTGCCGGGATGAGGAGGTCATTCACAAAAGGGAGCCAAAGAGGTGCTTGGAGAAGTTACCTTAGGTTGACCTTTAGGATTTTCTCATTGGCTTGAGAAAATCATTAGTTGGGGCTATAATCATGTCACGTTTAACTTTATGTTGATGTATGAGATGCATGTTTACTGTTTTATTTAATATTGATGCTTATATATATATGTAGATATATATATATTCATATATGTACTGGACATATTTTCAATATTAATAAAATCATGAGATCAATAAATCCCTCTTATAATATTAAGTTTAAGATGCCTTCCAATTAAAAATACTCGTCAAGACTTCGATTGAACATGTGTGGGTTTGCCAAAGCAAAGCACCGTGACAATCTTAGTAAGGCGCGAAAGGATAAATGTGATATCCGTGTTATTTTTAAATTGGGTTCGACTTAACTAGCGTTATCTCAATAGGATTGGGAACCTAGAGGCATGGGGTTGGATAATAATTCATTAGATGAATTTGAACAAAGTGTTGTTCGTCCAACCATCCAAGAATTACATGTGATGTAATTGACAAAGTGTTGTCTACCTAAATAACCGAGTCTTGGGCGATTAGCCAAAGCTAACTCAAGATTAAGTGAAATATGGATCTTGGCCCACTAAAGTTTTCGAGGGTTGATAATTTTAAACAAAATAGTGGGAGTGTCATTTAATATAAGACCATATTAAATGATTAAAATCATAAACTTATTTTGCATATTTATTGTAGATATCCATGGCAACCAACAACGTTACTAGCACATTATCATTACGATCGGTCCTTGAGAAGGACAAACTTAATGGGACAAATTTCCTAGACTGATATAGGAATTTGAGGATTGTCCTCAAACAAGAAAAAAAGCAATATGTCATTGAGGAACCCTTACCTGCTGAGGAACCTCCCTTGACGGCTGCTAAAGCCGATAAAGATGCTTACAAGAAGCATCAAAATGACGCACTTGATGTTGGGTGCCTTATGCTTGCCACCATGAACTCTGAGCTTCAGAAGCAACATGAGGAAATGGAGGCGTTCGATATGATCGAGCATCTAAAGCAACTATACCAACAACAAGCAAGACAAGAGAGGTATGACGTCTCTAAAGCGTTGTTCTAGTGTAGAATGGTAGAAGGAAGTCTAGTTGGAACTCATGTACTCAAGATGATTGGGTATATTGAGAATCTGGAGAAGCTGGGTTTTCCTTTGGACCAAGAGTTGGCCACTGACGTGATCTTGCAATCGTTGCCTGAAAGCTTCAGTCAATTTGTCTTGAATTACAATATGATTGAAATTGAAAAGACTCTACCACAGTTACTTGGCATGCTTAGAACTTTTGAAGCAAATAGCAAGAAGTCTAAGCCTACAAATGTTCTTATTGTGAATAAGAGCAAAGGAAAGACTAAAGCTAAGAGCTTCAAGAAGAACAAGAATGTCCTTGTTAAGTCTAAGCCACATGCTTCTGCACTAAAGCCAAAGAGAGGAGTGGCAAAGGAAGGGAACTGTTTCCATTGCGGTGAGACCGGTCATTGGAAAAGGAACTGCAAAGTATATCTGAAAGATCTTAAGAAGACAAAGAGAAGTGTGACTTCCAATTCAGGTATTTTTGTTATAGAAGTCAATTTATCTACTTCTTCATCTTGGGTATTAGATACTGGATGTGGATCTCACATTTGTGTAAATGTGCAGGATCTCAAAAGGAGTAGGACATTGGCGAAAGGCGAAGTTGATCTCCGAGTTGGAAATGGAGCAAGAGTTGCTGCATTAGCTATAGGAGATTACCATTTATCTTTGCCTTCTGGTTTATCATTGATTTTGAAAGACTGTTATTTTGTGTCGTCTATTACCAAAAATATTATTTCTATTTCTTGTTTGGACAAGTGTGGATTTTCATTTATGATAAAGGACAACTGTTGTTCTATTTATTCAAATGATATATTTTATGCAAGTACACAAATGATTAACGGTCTTTATATATTAAATCTAGATATGCCTGTCTATAACATTAATACTAAAAGGATTAAGAATAATGATTCTAATCCAACTTATCTCTGGCATTGTCGCTTGGGCCATATAAACGAGAATCACATATCAAAACTTCGTAAGGATGGAGTATTGGATTCATTTGATTTTGAATCATATGAAACATGTGAATCTTGTTTAATGGGCAAGATGACTAAAGCCCCATTCAAGGGGCATGTTGAAAGGGAAAATGTTTTATTGGGACTAATACATAGTGATGTATGTGGACCAATAAGCACAAATGCTAGAGGTGGTTTTCAATACTTCGTTACATTTACTGATGACTTCAGTAGATATGGGTATGTGTACCTAATGAAACATAAGCATGAAACCTTTGAAAAGTTCAAAGATTTCAAGAATGAAGTACAAAACCAACTTGGCAAAAGTATCAAAATCCTTCGATCAGATCGAGGAGGTGAATACTTAAGCCAAGAGTTTCATGACTATCTAAAGGAGTGTGGGATAGTCCCACAACTCACTCCTCCGTATACTCCACAATGGAATGGTGTATCCGAGAGGAGAAATCGAACCTTGTTGGACATGGTTAGATCAATGATGAGTCATGCAGATCTTCCGATATCCTTTTGGGGACATGCTAAAGAAACATCAATATTTATACTGAACCGTGTTCCATCTAAATCAGTGGAAAAGACACCATATGAGATATGGACTGGGAAGCGTCCTAGTATGTCTTTTACGAAGATTTGGGGTTGTGAGGCTTTTGTGAGACGCCACGTCTCTAACAAACTTGGACCCAAATCTGATAAGTGTTTATTTGTGGGGTATCCTAAGGAAACGAAAGGATACTATTTCTATTATCCCACCGAGAACAAAGTGGTTGTTGCTCGGACTGGTGTCTTTCTTGAAAGAGAATTTATTTCTAGAAAAACCAGTGGGAGACAAATAGAACTTAGTGAAGTTCAACCAGAAGAAAACATTGAACATGATGTTGAGATGGAAACAGAGCAGACACCACAAGCTGTTGTGGATAAAATGCCTGCTCAAGAGACACAAGCCCAGCGTAGGTCTGTAAGAGAACACCGGGAGCCACAGAGATATGGATTTCTTGTGACTCAACAAGGTGACTTACTACTTATTGATGAGGATGCGCCGTCATCTTATCAAGAAGCTATAATGGGCACTGATTCTGAGAAATGGCAAGAAGCCATGAAATCTGAAATGGAATCCATGTATGCAAACCAAGTATGGACTTTGGTTGACCCACCTGAAGGGGTGAGACCCATAGGGTGCAAATGGATTTTCAAGAAGAAGACCGACATGGATGGTAATGTACAAACCTTTAAAGGTCGACTGGTTGCAAAAGGTTTCAAACAAATTCATGGTATTGACTATGATGAAACTATTTCACCAGTTGCCATGGTTAAATCCATAAGGATCTTACTTGCAATAGCTGCATTTCATGATTATGAAATCTGGCAGATGGATGTCAAAACAACTTTCCTTAATGGAAATCTGCTTGAGGATGTGTACATGACACAGCCCGAGGGTTTTGTCGATCCAAAGGATGCTGGAAATATATGCAAGTTACAAAGATCCATTTATGGATTGAAGCAAGCTTCTCGGAGTTGGAATCTTCGTTTTGATGATGCAGTCAAAGAGTTTGGTTTCATCAAAAACGTAGATGAACCTTGTGTCTACAAGAAGGTCAGTGGGAGCATAATTATCTTCCTAATATTGTATGTAGATGACATATGATGTGACTAGAAATAGACACATCTAGTATGCTTAATTGTCTACGATTTGGTATATTTTGATGGATAAATTGATACATATGCTACATAATCGTATATTTGTGTAAATGTAGGAAAAGGTGAAGAAATCAAGCTAAAATGATGAAAGAAGGAGTAAAGTTGAAGAAAAGAAGAAAAAACCGGAATCAAAGACACATGTTGCTCCTTTCTCCTCAAATTTATATATGTTCAAGCCAATTTTTGGAAATGTGGTCCATAGAAAAGTTGTAGATTTTTGAGTTATCTTCGTGTGGACAGCTGATTCGTCAAATTCGGAGTTCGTATGAGAAAGTTATGACCAAAATACGAAACTTGCCAGAAAACGTTAAGGCTCCGCGATCGATCGGCGAAAATCCGCGATCGATCGCCGAGACATTCTGCCTGAAAAATAAAGGCTGGCGATCGATCGCCAGCCAGCATAGTTTTGGAAAGCTTGGATTCTTGATTTCTTTCCTTCCTACATGAATTCTAACCTACCTCTGTGATATCCCCGAAATGGTTAATTGCATTTGGGCATTAATTATGATTATTATGATTAATTATGTGGTGATTAATTATGTGATGGAATTTATTTACCTTATGGAAATGCATGGTCATGTGGATAGGGTGACCCGGGGTTGCATTTCAGGGTGCATGTGGTGCATGTTGGATAAATATTATTGGAAGCATGATTTATTTGCCTTTGGTAGCAATTGATTAGAAATCATGTGTTTAATTGATATTTAGTGCATTTTGAGTTAATGCTTTGAAAATATCATGTTGGGGTGTTTTATACACCATGGGATATCTTGGTATGCATTTTTAATTAAAATCCAACACCTTTTACCCCAACCCCACTCAATACACTCTCACTCTTACTTTACCAAAATCACCACCCAAACCCTTTCCCCCTTTCCATTTTCGAGTTGGAGCAAAAAGGTGGGGAGAAAACCTTCCAAAAGTCTTGATTTGTGAAGTTTATTGGGTGATTTGAGATCCCCAAGAGGTATGGATGTCTCACTATCATTTTTATTGTGTTTGGTTTAGTTTTGGAAGGGTTTTGAATGATTTTGAAATGGGTTTGTGTTGGGTTGTTGTGGTTTTGGTTAAAGGGTTAGATTCATGTTTGTTTTGAGGTGTATTTTGGTGGTTTATGTTGATATTTATGTTGTTGGTTGGTTGATTTAAGTATTGGGGTGGATTGGAAGGTTTTGGTATGCAAAAATGGTGAAAAATCGCGAGTCTGTGCGAGGCGATCGACCGCCTGAAATGGGGCGATAGATCGCCGATGGGCAGTACCATTTTTGCGGGATAGGCGATCGATCGCCTGTTATGAGGCGACCGATCGCCGAGAGGCAGTAGGTTTTTCAAAGGAATGGCGATCGATCGCCATGTTTGAGGCGACCGATCGCCGCAGTACAAATTTTGAGGCGATCGATCGCCTGGGTGAAGCGATCGATCGCCGCCAGTGGATTTTTGGAAAATGGTTTATTTTGTCAAATTTTGGTATTTGGCTATTATTTGGCTTCTAATATGGGGTTGTGTGATTGTGTAGAACCATCCCAGGTAGCAACGCAACCGAGGAATTGAAGCCATATCAAATCCACTTTTGGAAAGGTACGTAGTGGACGTACGGGCACCCCAACGGTACATGTATCTTATATACTTATTGTTTATGCATTGTGGATGCAAGTATATATGTGGTATTGCATAGTGGATGCAAATACATGTTATGCATGATGTTTATAGATGCATATGATTATTGGTGCACATCCCATGAGTCGTGGTCATCCTTTGATGATTTTAATGCTTGCCGCTATTTGGTTTGGTTCCGCTAAATGTGAAGCGAGGGGTGGGAGCGCCGCATGTCACATTTGGGCGTGGTTATCATATAGGACAAGGAAAGGGTATTTGCCGCTCAATGAGAGGCGAGGGGTGGGAGTCCCGCAGTCCATTGAAGTGAGGTTATCCTATGCCGTCTATATGTAAATAAGCAAGGGGCATTAAAATACATTGTGATGGACAGACTAGGGATTGGGGATCAGTATTGGTTATTGATCAGCTGGTATATGTCATGACATGTTTAGACCATTAAAATAATCTATTGATTATACTCATGAGTTATGGTACAGGGACAACCAAACGGGAAGCGTTTGAAATGCATGGGGAAAACAGGAAATGTTTTATTATGATTATGCATTTACGCTTTATCTTCATATTGTGTTGAATATGAATGATTATTATTGCTCATGTTTGGGGGTTGTCCTTGTAGGTACCTTTTTGGCATGATAGAAGAGCTTGAACGGGTTGAGGTGGTGAGCTTGAGAAGCATTCTTTTGAGGCAGAAAGGACAGGATTATTTTGGATAGTATCTACTCTAGGAGTAGTATAAAACTATATTGAAAACATTCATTGATTGGAATGTAATTAATCCTTTTGGTAGTTCTCATTTTTGGCCTGTAATGCTTAAGCTCATAGACTCAACATGTTCTTTTACACTCTGATCATTATATTAGCTATATTATGCCTTGTTTTCCGCACTTAAGGATTAGGGTCCTTACATTAGTGGTATCAGAGCAGTGGTTAGAGAACCCGGGAACGAGTGAAGGGTAGCCTTAGCGTGATAGGCTAGGTGCTTACATTTGAAGCATGTTTATGCATGTGGTGCATATTTTGTATATCCTGTTATACTAACATGCTTATATCACTCCTGTTATCTAACGGCATAACATATATACTGCTTTGGAATTGTTGTTAACATTTGTCTTACAGCATGGCTGCTAATGAGGAGGTTGGAGATATTGGTAGTGTGAACGCAAGCGTTGGTCAAGTGAACCCTCTACCCCCACCGGCTGTAGGAATGGAACCAGTGGTTCAGTTATTGCTACCGGGTGAGATTAGCTTGACTCAATTTCTGTCTTACCATCTGCCCCGGTTTGAGGGGACAGAGTCCGGAGAAGAGGCTGAAGAGTGGTTGGAAAGACTCGAGCAGATCTTTGTATCGGCTCCTTGTGCTGTGACAGCTTGGCTGAGGCTAGCGGAGTTTCAATTAGCCAAGAAACCTCTCATGTGGTGGAGGAGCACGGTGATGGAGCTAAGAGCACTGGGTGCTGTGATTGACTGGACACTCTTCAGGACTAGGTTTTTGAACCGGTATTTCTCCGCAGCAGCAAGACAGACAAAGGAGGACGAATTTACAAGTTTGAGGCAGGGGAACATGACAGTGGCAGACTATGCCACACGGTACTCTTCGTTGTTGAGGTACGTTCCCCACATTGCCACCAGTGGGCACGCTAAGATGAGGAATTTTATGAAGGGATTGCGACCGGAGCTCTATGATCGGGTTATCACCAATGACCCGACTTCTTTTGATGATGCTCTCACAAGAGCGGAGCTTGCTGAGCTAGGAGTAGGAGCTTACGCCATGCCGCCACCGGTACCGCAACAGAGGCAGACCAATGACAGTTTGAGGCCTCGGGGTGAGCCATTTAAACCCCGTGGTGCCTCTTCATCTTCGCGATATGGTGGAAAGAAACACTTTGGTCAGAAGCAGGATAACAAGAAAGGTAATTGGTCCGCCAATAGAGGATCTTCACAAGGGGATAGGCCGGGAGAGCCGAGGTGCAACAATTGTGGAGGGCCACATTCTTCAAACAAGTGTCCTGCATGTTATATCTGTGGCAAGATGGGCCACATCGCTCGGTATTGCCCCACACGGGGAGGACAGTCTGAGTTTCAGGGCAACCGGCCGAGGTTTGAAGATAGGACAGTGCAGCAGAGGCAGCAGTTTGGGCCTCGACCATCGGGAGGTCAGACAGTAGGACCACCCCAGGGGCAAGTATATGCACTGACCAGGGAGCAGGCTCAGGCAGCTCCAGAGGAGGTGATCGCCGGTACGTGTCATTTATTTACGTACCCTGCTTTTATTTTGATCGATACAGGTGCCTCCCATTCTTTTGTATCGGTGGGTTTTGTGGAAAGACACCATATGCGCACGTCTTCCTTACCCACGCCTCTCCTTGTCTCGACACCCACTGGAAGAAATGTTGTTGCTGATCAGTTTATGGCAGACTGCCTCATTTATTTTGAGGGCAACGAATTGAGATCAGACTTGATTGTGCTGGGTATGTCAGACTTCGACTGCATCTTGGGTATTGATGTTCTGAACAGATATCAGGCAGTGGTAGATTGCCGGCAGAGGACAGTGAAGTTCAGACCTGAGTTGGGCAGTCAGTGGACCTTCTATGGCAACGGTTCTCGTGCGAAGATTCCGTTGATTTCAGCGATCAAGATGACTCAGTTATTGGAACGTGGCCACACGGGCTATCTCATTTATGCCGTGGACACGTCTGGGAAGGATAAGGAACTAAGAGTTGAGGATGTGCCAGTAGTGGCAGAGTTCGCTGATGTATTTCCAAAAGAGATCCCAGGATTCCCACCGGCTAGGGAAGTTGAGTTTGGGATCGAACTGTTGCCAGGGACATCCGCTATCTCTCGTGCACCTTATAGGATGGCACCGGCAGAATTGAGAGAGTTGAAAGAACAGTTGCAGGATCTCCTGGACAAGGGATATATACGCCCGAGCGTGTCGCCATGGGGCGAACCAGTTCTCTTTGTGAAAAAGAAGGACGGTTCGATGCGGTTGTGTATCGATTACCGGCAACTGAATAAGGCTACAGTGAAGAACAAGTATCCTCTTCCAAGGATCGACGATCTGTTTGATCAGTTGCAAGGTACCAGGGTGTATAGCAAGATTGATTTGAGATCCGGATATCATCAGATTCGAGTCAGAGAGGAAGATGTGCAGAAGACAGCATTCCGGACGCGATATGGACATTATGAGTTCCTAGTGATGCCGTTCGGCGTGACGAATGCTCCAGCAGTCTTCATGAGTCTGATGAACAGAGTGTTTCAGCAGTATCTTGATCAGTTCGTCATTGTTTTTATTGACGACATTCTCATCTACTCCCGGAGTGAGGAAGAGCATGTGAAACACTTGAGGACAGTGCTTCAGATTCTCAGAGAGCATCAGTTGTATGCTAAGCTCAGTAAGTGTGAATTTTGGCTGAGCAGTGTAGTGTTTCTGGGGCATGTCATATCGAGCAGCGGGATATCAGTAGATCCCAAGAAGATTGAGGCCGTGATGGAGTGGGCTGCCCCCACTTCTGTGCCTGAGATACGGAGTTTTCTTGGTTTGGCCGGGTATTATCGGCGCTTTGTCGAGGGCTTTTCGAAGATTGCCAAGCCGCTGACTCAGTTGACCCAGAAGGGAGTGCCTTTCTTTTGGTCAGAAGCTTGCGAGGAGAGCTTCCAAGAATTAAAGCACCGGTTGACGACGGCGCCAGTGTTAGTGATCCCTACGGAGAACTCTAGATTTGTTCTGTATACTGACGCATCACTGCAGGGCCTTGGATGTGTTCTGATGCAAGATAAGCATGTGGTGGCTTATGCATCGAGGCAGTTGAAGCCGCATGAGACCAGATATCCAGTTCATGACTTGGAATTGGCGGCTATCATCTTCGCCCTGAAGATCTGGAGACATTACTTGTATGGTACTTCATTCACCATATACACGGACCACAAGAGCCTCAAATTTTTATTCACTCAGGCAGAGCTGAACATGAGGCAGAGGAGGTGGATGGACCTACTCAAGGACTATGATTGCGAGATAGAGTACCATCCCGGGAAGGCCAATTTGACAGCAGACGCTTTGAGCCGGAAAGTGAGGAGTTCTGCTGAGGACGTCATCCATTTGTCGGCTATGATGACCTCCTATTGCCATCTGGGCTATGATTTTGACATTGATGCATCGCCTGTGTATGTATCGACTTTGTTAGCTGAGCCAGATATTTATGAGAGTATCCGGAGAGCTCAGAGGTCAGATGATGAGGTTCAGAGGTGGTTATCTTTAGTACATCTTGGTCAGCCAACGAAGTTCAGAGTGGCCGATGACGGGTCTTTGAGATTGGGTGACCGATGGGTGGTTCCAAGTACGCCGGAGTTGCGTAAAGGGATCTTGGAGCGAGCTCACAGTAGCAGACTTAGCATCCACCCAGGCGGGAAGAAGATGTACAGAGATCTGCGTGGTCAGTTTTGGTGGAAGAGAATGAAATCTGATGTCGTCGCTTTTGTAAAGAGGTGTTTGATCTGCCAGCAGGTTAAGGCAGAGAGACAGAGACCTGGCGGCGAGTTGAGAAGCTTGGAGATACCGAAGTGGAAGTGGGAGCACATTTCCATGGACTTCGTGACTCATTTGCCGAGGAGTGCTTCAGGCTTTGATGCTATTTGGGTGATTGTGGACAGATTGACTAAGGTAGCCCACTTTATCCCCTATATCATGACTTTCACCTTTTTGAGGATGGCGCAGTTGTATATTAGAGATGTGGTGAGATTGCATGGGATCCCCGTTTCCATAGTGTCAGATCGAGATCCGCGTTTCACATCTCATTTCTGGGAAGGCCTTCAGTCAGCTTTGGGAACTGAGGTCAGATTGAGCACTGCTTATCATCCTCAGACGGATGGCCAGACCGAGCGCACTACTCAGACGCTCGAGGACATGTTGAGAGCTTGTGTTTTGGAGTTCGATGCTTCTTGGCAGGATTCAGTGCCATTGGTAGAGTTTTCGTATAACAATAGCTACCAGGCGAGTATTCAGATGGCTCCGTTTGAAGCTCTTTATGGCAGACGGTGTAGATCACCCTTGTGCTGGGATGATTCGGACCGCAAATCGGTCGGAGGACCGGAGTTGATTCGGGAAATGGAGGAAAAGATAAAGACGATAAGGCAGAAAATGAAAGCGGCCCAGGACAGACAGGCAGCTTATGCAAATAAACGGCGGAGACCGTTGGAATTTCAGTTGGGAGATAAGGTCTTTTTGAAGATCTCGCCTTTCAGAGGCGTTGTGCGATTTGGGATGCGCGGGAAACTGTCTCCGAGGTATGTTGGACCGTACGAGATTTTGCAGCGCATTGGCACTTTAGCTTACCGACTGGCCTTGCCGCCTTCTTTATCTGGTATACATGATGTGTTTCATGTATCTATGCTGCGGAAGTATGAGCCGGATCCGTCGCATGTGTTACAGCCTTCCGAAGTTCAGTTAGAGTCCGATGTGTCTTATGTGGAACGGCCTGTCAGAATTCTAGATCGAGCAGACCGTAGGCTTCGGAACAAAGTGATACCTATGATCAAGGTTCAGTGGGATCGCAGGGGTGTCGAGGAGGCTACGTGGGAGACGGAGCGGCATATGGTGCAGCACTACCCGGAACTATTTTCTGGTATGTGTTTATGTTTAGTTTCCTTTTGGGGTAAGTGCATGTGATTTCGAGGACGAAATCTTATAAGTAGGGGAGTATTGTGATATCCCCGAAATGGTTAATTGCATTTGGGCATTAATTATGATTATTATGATTAATTATGTGGTAATTAATTATGTGATGGAATTTATTTACCTTATGGAAATGCATGGTCATGTGGATAGGGTGACCCGGGGTTGCATTTCAGGGTGCATGTGGTGCATGTTGGATAAATATTATTGGAAGCATGATTTATTTGCCTTTGGTAGCAATTGATTAGAAATCATGTGTTTAATTGATATTTAGTGCATTTTGAGTTAATGCTTTGAAAATATCATGTTGGGGTGTTTTATACACCATGGGATATCTTGGTATGCATTTTTAATTAAAATCCAACACCTTTTACCCCAACCCCACTCAATACACTCTCACTCTTACTTTACCAAAATCACCACCCAAACCCTTTCCCCCTTTCCATTTTCGAGTTGGAGCAAAAAGGTGGGGAGAAAACCTTCCAAAAGTCTTGATTTGTGAAGTTTATTGGGTGATTTGAGGTCCCAAGAGGTATGGATGCCTCACTATCATTTTTATTGTGTTTGGTTTAGTTTTGGAAGGGTTTTGAATGATTTTGAAATGGGTTTGTGTTGGGTTGTTGTGGTTTTGGTTAAAGGGTTAGATTCATGTTTGTTTTGAGGTGTATTTTGGTGGTTTATGTTGATATTTATGTTGTTGGTTGGTTGATTTAAGTATTGGGGTGGATTGGAAGGTTTTGGTATGCAAAAATGGTGAAAAATCGCGAGTCTGTGCGAGGCGATCGACCGCCTGAAATGGGGCGATCGATCGCCGATGGGCAGTACCATTTTTGCGGGATAGGCGATCGATCGCCTGTTATGAGGCGACCGATCGCCGAGAGGCAGTAGGTTTTTCAAAGGAATGGCGATCGATCGCCATGTTTGAGGCGACCGATCGCCGCAGTACAAATTTTGAGGCGATCGATCGCCTGGGTGAAGCGATCGATCGCCGCCAGTGGATTTTTGGAAAATGGTTTATTTTGTCAAATTTTGGTATTTGGCTATTATTTGGCTTCTAATATGGGGTTGTGTGATTGTGTAGAACCATCCCAGGTAGCAACGCAACCGAGGAATTGAAGCCATATCAAATCCACTTTTGGAAAGGTACGTAGTGGACGTACGGGCACCCCAACGGTACATGTATCTTATATACTTATTGTTTATGCATTGTGGATGCAAGTATATATGTGGTATTGCATAGTGGATGCAAATACATGTTATGCATGATGTTTATAGATGCATATGATTATTGGTGCACATCCCATGAGTCGTGGTCATCCTTTGATGATTTTAATGCTTGCCGCTATTTGGTTTGGTTCCGCTAAATGTGAAGCGAGGGGTGGGAGCGCCGCATGTCACATTTGGGCGTGGTTATCATATAGGACAAGGAAAGGGTATTTGCCGCTCAATGAGAGGCGAGGGGTGGGAGTCCCGCAGTCCATTGAAGCGAGGTTATCCTATACCGTCTATATGTAAATAAGCGAGGGGCATTAAAATACATTGTGATGGACAGACTAGGGATTGGGGATCAGTATTGGTTATTGATCAGCTGGTATATGTCATGACATGTTTAGACCATTAAAATAATCTATTGATTATACTCATGAGTTATGGTACAGGGACAACCAAACGGGAAGCGTTTGAAATGCATGGGGAAAACAGGAAGTGTTTTATTATGATTATGCATTTACGCTTTATCTTCATATTGTGTTGAATATGAATGATTATTATTGCTCATGTTTGGGGGTTGTCCTTGTAGGTACCTTTTTGGCATGATAGAAGAGCTTGAACGGGTTGAGGTGGTGAGCTTGAGAAGCATTCTTTTGAGGCAGAAAGGACAGGATTATTTTGGATAGTATCTACTCTAGGAGTAGTATAAAACTATATTGAAAACATTCATTGATTGGAATGTAATTAATCCTTTTGGTAGTTCTCATTTTTGGCCTGTAATGCTTAAGCTCATAGACTCAACATGTTCTTTTACACTCTGATCATTATATTAGCTCTATTATGCCTTGTTTTCCGCACTTAAGGATTAGGGTCCTTACAACCTCCTAGCCTCCCTACATATAGAACTCGAATTTCAGACTTGAAAACATCTAGATAGTTAGGGTAGAATAATTTTAGACTAGTTTTATATTTTCTTTTCAATTTTGTTGAAGAACGGCTACGAAGATCGAAGCGAAGGCGGGATTGACACCTCGACGAGTGGAGATCGGATTAGTTTTCTTTCCCTTGTTTTTATTTATAGTTTTGTTTTAATTATGTGTAGCTAGTCTTAATTCTTGGTTGAGGAAGACAAAACCTTGGATTTATTTATCTTGGGGAGATTCATACGCTTTTGTTTATCGATTTTATTGAATTCATTGTTTTTCTGATTTTGTTGATATGATTGATGTTTGTTTATTGGATTGACAACCTAGTAACTTGCATATAATCTATTGCTAATTGGATATCAAATAAGAGATTGTTTGAGTAATCTAATTGAAGAAGCAACTAAGATCGATAATTGCCTGCTGTTGGTGTTATTAAATTCTTAGGAAAAACCATTGACTAAATTATATAAATCACTTGTGTTTATGTTGTTTAGATTCATCGCTCGCTAGTTTTGAATGATGTCATGATTTTAATCTTGAATATGCATATAGAGATTGATTGATTGGTGAAAGTTAAATTAGAACGCTTGGACTAATTGACTCTGAATAAGGTGAGGGAGGAATTAGATTTCCAATTGATGAATATTCAAGTAAAATTGAGTCTTTTTGTGAATCGATGAAATAGATTATAATATCCAAGGTACAGTCGACCGATACCAAGAATCGTTTTCATTAGTTAATCTTTGTTTTTAATTTTAATTAGTATAATTCAATCACAACCCCATCTTTTATTGTTTTGATTTTGATTTTCATTAACACAAGAATTCACACCTCCTCATGGGATCGATCACTACTCACGCTACTACATTATTGTTATCAATCTTGAGGATTGAGTGGGGTTAATTTGGGCGTACACGATAAGCACTACCAAATTTTGGCGCCGTTGCCGGGGAGGCGTTGTATATTTTTGTGTTAATATTTTCTGTTTATTTTTTTTTCTTTCTCTTTCTTTTCCCCCACCGCTACTCTTGTTTGTTTGTGCTTATAGGTGAATTTCTGAAAAATCGAATCTCGCCATGACGGAGTATAGTAGCTTGGACGAATTGGAATATCTTGTGCACCAACTTGGCGTAGGAAGTGGACAAAGTGCATACAACTCAAGTTGGAGTGATCATCCCAATCTCAACTATGACAATCAATGGATGAGCCCACCTCCACCTTACATGCAGTCCTATCTACCGCCATACATACCACAATATTCGCCATGGCCGCAACAACCTCAATACCATACCCCTGGTGAGTCTTTAGAGAATCTTGTTTTAACACTTAATGACAATACTTTGCAATTTCAACAGGAATTCAGGGCTAGCACTCAGAATTTGGGTAACCAAATCGAGCAACTCATTAAATCAGCCAATCAGATAGCAGCACAACCCACCAACTTTATACCCTCCCGGACGATGGAGGCACCACGAGAGAACATGGTTACAATCGCCTCAAGGAGTGACGAAGAGGTAGGAACCCCGGGGGAGGTGGTACTGATGCCACCCAAGCTAGAAGAGGAGACACATGTGCCACTAGAAGAAGAGGAGCTTGCACATCATGCATCTCCACAAGGTATGTCTCCAACAACACCCAATGTTGAATATGATCATGAACCCTGTGAAGAGAAAAAGGAACCGAAGGTCGAATACTGTGATGAAATGGCATGTTTGACGATTTTTCTCTGACGATGAGGAGAAGGAAACCCCTACAAAATGCACGGATCCTGGTATGTTCACTGTCCCATGCATGATTGGAAATAATAGAATTGATAAGGCCATGCTAGACTTAGGAGCAGCAATAAATGTTATGCCTTATTCAATCTACACCTCTTTAGACCTAGGACCTCTTAAAAAATCTGAAATTGCTATTCAATTAGCAAATAGGTCTACTGTGCATCCTAGGGGAATACTTGAGGACGTTCTAGTGAAAGTCGATAAATTGATCTTTCCTGCTGACTTCTACGTACTTGACATGGAAAATGATAATAAAAGCAGCCCTATTCTGTTAGGGAGGCCATTTTTGAAAACTTCCAAGTGCATAATAGATGTAAGTGGTGGTGCTTTTACTATGGAGTTTAATGGTGAGATAGCTAAGCTCAATACTCATGATCCCGTTCATCCTACTAATGATTATACTATTGGCATCACACATCACGTATCACTAGAAAAATCACATATTGTCACTGAGCATGAACATGGGGTAACTACTGATCGACCTGTTGACGAAGGGGGTATGGGAGAAATTTTGACTGATACTTCATGTATTACTACTGCTTTACCAAATTCTCCTTTTAAAAATCTCAATTTTGAATTGCAGGTACCTGATGTTGAGCTGAAACTTCCTCCTGAACCTCACGATACATCAATAGAAAACGAGGGGATGCGAAAAGGGTTGAGGACCTCCAAGAAGTATAAGGCGAATAGGCATCGCCTTCGAGCTGTCAGAAGGATACTGAGGTGGGAAAAGGTGGCATTGGACACCAAACATGACCCACCATGAGCACGAGCATTGGAGTCGGGCCACCGACGTTAAACAGAGGCGCTGCTTGGGAGGCAACCCAAGGGGAGTTAGTTTCCCTTTCTTTTTATTTTTTATTGCTTTATTAGTTAGACTTTTCTGGTTTCTTGTATTTTTGCCTTACATTGGGGACAATGTAAGATTTAAGTATGGGGGAGAGATTAGTGGTGTGTTATTGCTTTTCTATTACAAAAATACAAAAGAATCGAAAAATTTGAAAATTTTGAGCTCATTGTCAATAATGAATGCATGCTTAGAATCACTAGCCCATGATGAAACCTAATTGATATCATGCATACTTTTGAACATAGGTGAATTGTTAACCTTGGAACACTTTGACAATAAAGGAACCTTAAAAGGTTCAAGGAAAATTGCTTCATATGTGGGAAACCGAAACACAAAGCAAAGGATTGTCGAGACAAGATAGACAATAAGAAGAAAGCTAATGATCAAATCAAAGTAACTGAATATGAACGATGTCAGACGATTTCTCTGATCTAATACTTACCGCTTGAAATCTTGTATTCGACATAGTTGTACTCTCCATAAAGGGAGTTGTTCAAGATAAATGTAATGACGGTACTCTTCGATTGAAAGCAATAAAGTTTATCATTATACTTCTTTGCTTGTCTTATGATTAATTATATGAGTATTTGAGTTATGTAATTATAATTCGCAATATAAATATGTAATGTTAAACTTATTGTTTTCTTTGGGTTAACTTAAAAACATAAGTATGAGACTTATATGTAGACTAAGTTAACTAAATCGTCATTCATTTGTTGGAAAACACGCAAATACAATTAATTCACATTGATATTTGTGAATCAAAGTTTGTGCAAACTAGAGGTGAGGAAAAAGTAATTCGTTACTTCATCGATGAGTGCATAATATATTGTTATGAATATTTGCTACGAAGCAAAGATGTGAGCTTGGAAGTGTTTAAACACTAGAATAATGAAGTTGAAGACCAATTATGCAATTGAATTTGCAATGAAAAAAATTGTGAATTGATTCTATTTGAATTTTCTAAGAATTTTACGCTTAAGTTTTGAATTTGCAAGAGAATTAAATCTTGAATTCATGTTTTCTAAGTTCGTATGCATAAAATGAAAATGATGAATCAATTGCCACAAAATGTTCTAACTATGAGGTTTTCTCATTTGATTTTATTTGAGTTGTCTAAGCATTTTACGCTTAAGGTTTGAATTTACAAGAGAACTAAATCTTGAATTCAAGTCTTCTAAGTTTCTAAGCTTAAAATGCAAATTGTGAATCAAATACGAGAATTTTATTCAAGTTTCAAATTTTGTAAGCAAGTGCGCTTAAATAAAAAATTTGCAAGACATAAACTCTTGAATTTTGATTTCTAAGTTAATAACGCTTAGAATTTGAATCATGAAAGTTTGAACACCACTATAATTATGATAAGTTTGAGATTACCCTATAATTGTGGGGAGAAGCAATCTTATTAGTCAACGCTATTCTAAGTGCCACACTTAGGTAATGACGAAAATCCTTGTGGATTGTGGAAATGACGAAAGTCTTTCTACAAATACTTAAAAAGTGTGGGGGTGTCTGACTAAAGTAAGTCATCACAAGTGCCAAAATAAAGAAATGAAAAATTTGACAAGCTATTTTGTTAAAAAGATTTAAAGTTAACGAGTGTGAAAAATGTGACACACACTAAAACATATGTAATGATATGCTTTTACATTGATTATATGCTCATTATGAGAAGAAATATAGAGATCATCAAAAAGACGAGGTGAAAGGGCTAGAAAGGCGAAATCATTTGGTCCGGACTTTCAAACATATATGTTAGAAAACGAACCAAGGACATTGAAAGATGTTTTTGTTGGGATATGCCCTAAGACATGTCGTTAGATGATTGTTTATGACATACAATGTATTATGTTTTTATAAATGGCAAATCATTATTATATATTATTCGAATATCTGTGCAATATGAATTGATATATAAGTTAATGTCCTTAGAATAATATTGTATTATTCTTAAAGATTGTCCCTAGTCAAGTATTATCATAAATAAGGATAATGATAATACATTGTGACTAGTATGTTTTGATTGATAAATTGTTCATAGATATGAGATATCAAATCAACACATGGGTACATGTTAGAGAACAATGTACTGGACAGACCCACCATGAGAATGCTACATGGATAGTTATATGAGTGTCATAAGCAATTCTCATAGTGATAATAATGTATGTAATCCTTACGACTTGAGATCATCAGAGATTCCAACATAAGGAGTTATGTATCTTGATATTGTCAAACATTACCTGTAACAGGCTAAACCATAAAGGCAACTATTGGATACACTACGAATTATGTAGAGGGATGTTGATTGATCAAGATAGGATTTGTCCCTCCTATATAACAGGAGAAGTGTTTGGGCCCTTGATCAAGTAAGACTAAAATGCATGGCCATGCTCGAATGAGTCGATATGGGATATCGAGCTTAATCGTTTATTCTAGTTCTACTTGGAGATCAAGAAATAAAGATTGAATATACGAGTATGACTATTCCATGACTCGTGTTCAATCTAAACACAAAGGACAAAGGGATTAAGTTACATGGTTAATATTATCACGAGTTCTAAAGGTTATGTCGAGTCAATGACATTCTTGTAATTTGGGTAGCCTTGATGTGTTGCTAGATACCGCTCATTGCTTGTGACATAAAATGAGATTTTATGTCACTGCCAACATTGCAAGATCCTATCGGGTCGCACAAAAGATTAAATCGATAAAGGGAATTAAATTCATTGGATGAATTAATTAATTAAGAAGAGTCTTAATTACATGATTATAAGGATTTAATTAAATCATGGGTTTGGGCCCATGAGGCTTTGTGAAAGCCTTTAATTAAATCATATATAATTTGATAACAAGGTGATTAATGGGATTAACACTACAATTCATAAAACCTAAACACAAGCTCTCGGCCGCCGCCTATTACACTATTCCTCACGGCCACCGCAGCCGTCCATAGTGGTTTTATCGGCCGTCGTTGATCGGTTTTGAACCGAAAGTTTGGTTTTGGTTCAAGAATAAGTCTAGCAACTTGTTCTTGAACATCCCTTCTTTGATTTGATCGTGTGGATACCGTAGAGGCAAGACCTTTGGAGGTGTTGCTCGTGACTCACGGATTTGGCATCGTATCTGCTTCAAACACGCTACAAGGGTGAGTTATTATCTCTATTCGGATATGACCACTTTGTATAGATCCGCGATTCTAGTAATCCAAAATTTTAAATTCCGCTGCGTTGTATGCTTGTTGGATTACTTACAGTTTTGTCTAGTCCCGAATCTCCTTATTGGAAGGAAGCCATCAATTCGGAAATGGATTCCATCACGCAAAATAATACTTGGGAATTAGTTGATGCTCCTCCGGGTGTAAATGGATTCTGAAGAGAAAGTATAATGCAAATGGAACAATCAAAAAGTACAAGGTTCGACTGGTGGCCAAAGGATTCAAACAAATTATAAATCATGATTTCTTCGATACTTACTCACCAGTGACAAGGATAACATCCATATGTGCACTCATTGCTATTGTCGCATTGCATAACCTTGATATACATCAAATGGATGTTAAATCAACCTTTGGATGGTGAATTGGAAAAAGAAATTTATATAGAACAACCTGAGGGTTTTATAGTTCCTGGACAAGAAATGAAAGTACATAAACTCGTTAAGTCATTATATGTGCTGAAACAAGTGCTTAAGCAATGACAAGAAAAATTTGGCAAAATTATGTTGTCAAATGATTTTAGAATTAAGGAGTGTGAAAAATGTGTGTACATTAAAGGCACAAGAGAAACGTTTGTCATAGTATGTCTATATGTTGATGATATGCTAATAACAAGAAGTAGCCATAAAGTGATTGTTGAAACAAAGAAAATATTGACAAGACATTTTGATATGAAAGATGTGGGCATTGCTAATGTTATATTAGGAATTAAAGTCTCTAGGACACAAGAGACAATTGTCATATCTCAATCGCATTACATTTAGACTGTATTGAGAAAATTCAATGCATATGACACTTCTCATGTAAAGACATTGATGGACTTAAGTGTGCATTTAAGTAAAGTCATGGTGAACCGGTGTCTCAATTGGAATATTCAAGAATTATTGGAAGCCTCATGTATATTATGAACTGTACTCATCGGATATTGCTTGTGCTGTGAATAAGCTAAGGCAATTTACGAGTAATCCAAGTAATGTTCATTAGACAACATTAATAAGGGTACTTAAATACTTAAGATACACCTTAAAATATGGATTACATTTTACGAAATATCCGGAAGAATTAGAGGGATATAGTGAAGCAAACTGGATATCCGACATTAATGACTCCAATCCACTAGTGGCTATGTATTTAGCATTGGTGATGGGGCTGTGTTGTGGAAATCAACTAAACAAACTTGCATTGCAAGATCCACGTTGGAGTCAGAGTTCAGAGCTATAGACAAAGCCGCGGAAGAGGCGGAACAGCTTCGTAATTTCTTGGAAGATATTCCATGTTGGTCAAAATCAGTGCCATCGATAATGATTCATTATGATAGTCAATCGGCAATTGCTAGGGCCCAAAACAGTATGTATAATGAGAAGTCTCGACATATTCATCGTATACATAATACTGTACGACAATTGATCTCTAATGGAGTTATCGCAATTGATTACGTGAAATCAAAGGATAACTTGGCAGATCCGCTTACAAAAGCATTAAACAGAGATCAAATATTTGAATTATCAAGAGAAATGGGGTTGAAATCTACAAAATAAATTTTTATAGTGGTAACCCAACCTTTTTGACTGGAGATCCCAAGATGTTGGTCAGTGGGATAACTAAATTATGGAAATTTGAGTTAGCACTCTGGAAATTTCCCAACTCATTCCTAGGATGAAGAGTGATTATGATCTACCAAATAGTGAGGTTAAGTTTGATACATTTAATGGTTCTTATACTTGAAAAAATGGAGTATGTTAGGATACTCTGAATAGAAGATCACCTATGTAAGTGTGAGGACGGGCTGCCTCAATGAAACACTTATCAACCCAAGAGGTGTTCCATGGCTAAAACGGACACAACCGAGCAAAACAAAGCAAAGGTTGAGAAATTATTGTATAGGTGCTATTGTCTGGGTTTACACGAACTGCCAAGAAGTTCAAGACATCATGTTTACTTTGTGGCCTAGTAATTCCGATAGTATACTAATAAGGAAGGTTCAAAGCCACAAGCTACCTCTCCCGATGCAATAATTTTTCGTGCGAATTCTCTTTTGACATCACGTGCATTCATGCATTAATTTAATGCGTGTAGGGGATTGTTGGATTTTGAGGCTTAATGAATTAATATTAAGCAAGATGAAAATGTGCTTAATGAATTGAAATTAAGCAAATAAAAATCGAACGAAGGGGGGGGGGCGATCGGGCGCATAACGGGTTACCAAAACTGCCCGAGGAAACCACTCCGGGAAGTAGGAGAGGAGCCTAGGCGCCTCCCTGTATGCGTCTAGGCGCCTCACTGTATGGAAAATTATTTCCAGGCAGTGTGTGTTGTGCCTAGGCGCCACAAGTGCTGCGCCTCTTCGGTGAATCTTCTGAACCATTGCACCATTTGGCGTGAAGATGTGATTTTTCATGAATGGTTGCCTCCAATTGGAGTCTTTTGATGACATCCTATGGCCTAGTATATATACAACATCCCATCATTGAATTTAATCATCAGATTTTTGAATTTTACACCCAAAATTCCAAGAGAAATAGCAAGATCAAAAGCATTTATGCATCATATCCATTTGTTCTTGAAAAATAGAGTTTGCAACATTTGTGGTTGATGTTTTTGCGATTTGTGTGTTACAATCACAAGAAGAAATTGTTGTATCTTGGGAGATGATTGCCACAAACCGAAAGCATCTTATGCGGGGCAAATTCATCTTAAGAACAAAGTGTTACACACTTGCCTCGACTTAAGACGTTCATCATTTCTTTTCCATAAACCGCAGAATGAATCCCATACAACGCAACTAAGATAAATTACATGCACCGCCTGAGTCTATAAGTGTATGTAAATTGCATGCACTGATAGACATCATGCCACTGAATTAATGCGAAGATCTGTGTAAAGCAAAGAGTTGGTGTTCGCCTGTTCGGCATAGAATTTATGAGCAAAAGTGGTAACTCGTTAATATCCAGCATTATATATTTTACCAAAACTGGAATGCATCCTATCAATCCGATATAGAAATAATTTGTAGTGTTGATTAAGTAGTCTTGTACCTATTGATATTGAACAAATCTTGTATTATTTTTTAAATACCGAGGAATCTAAAAAAATTTATAATATAATGAGTTGAATTTGGTTTATTTGACCGAATTAGTGAGTGGAAGACAGAAGACACGGAATCAAAGTTTCATTTAGACTATAGTCGTGGGGATAAGTACCGCATGGAAATTTCAAATCCATGTATATATTGTGCACAGCAGCATAAATTTCTGGCAATGCATAAAGAAAAAAGGGAAAATAAATAAAAGAGCCACTATAGTACATGAGTGTCTTTCCCTGTCAATTACACCTTCCATGGCTTCATCAATAGTCCCAGGAGGCAGTGAAGTTCCATGCACTAGTCCACTTCTCAATGAAGGACACTTATCGGTGTATATAAATTACATGTACCGTATGAGTCTATCGATGCATATAAATTACATATACCGATAGACTAAGGTATTATCTTTAACAAAAAATAGTCTACTGGTGCATGTAAATTACATGCACCGTCAGAGTATATCAGTGCATGTAAATTACATGCACCAATGTGCATCATCATCTTAATATTTGTAGTACATCATCCATTACCAGTGTTGTTGGGAAACCTCACACTCACACATGATAAAGTTTGGAAACTAAGAAAAAGTAATGCTGGGAACCAGGAATTGACTATTGTAAAAAACTCATCCAATTAATCATCATTAGAATTGAACTAAATTTGAGTAAATCTTTATCAATATCATTGCATTGTCAAAATCTTCACTCAAATAATTCATCGAACATTTGGAGGATATGATAAAGACTTTGAAGTCAATAGCCACAAGTTCGCCAACCCTTTTAGCTAACTCACTAGTGAATCTGCCAATTCCAGATCCGTATTCTAGAACTGACTTTCCATCAAATGGTGTGAGTAGAGACAACACATGTGCAGATTTACAAGAAGAAAAAGCAGAAACAAAGATGGATATAGTTGAAAGCAAAATATTTTGGTGGACTGGACCGAAAAAACTTTTACCATCTGGTACCGGCCCAAAATTTTCCTTAATTTGAATTAAAATGGCTAAAATATTGGGGAATTTGCGACCAAGTACCATTTTCAAATACTATTTGCACATAAATAAATACTTGGTGGAAAATTCTTTATTCACATAAGTCCATTTTCCAAACTTTTGTTTTAAAAATGTGTTTTTTATTCCCTAAATACCCTTAATTTTTGCATCCTCTCTCATCCTTTTTGCATTCTCTCTCTTTCTTTTTGGCATTAATTTTTTTAATTTAAAAAAAAAAAGATTTACGTTTGGCATGCAAATTTAAACAATAGCCAGTTTCCATGCACCAGTTAGAATCAACGTACCAGTTAAAAATCCACGCCAGTTAAAAATTCACGCACCAGTGTAAAGTCATGCACCAGTGTAATGTCATGCACCAGTGCAGAGCCATGCACCAGTGTATAGTCATGCACTAGTGTAATGTCATGCACAGTTAAAAATTCATGCACCCGTTAAAAATTAATGCACCAGTTATTTTTATCAGACTTCATGCACAAGGTGTTTTTAAAATTTTCATGCACCAGAAATTTTTAATTTTCCATACAACGTGTAATGTCATGCGCTAGTTTATGCCATGCACAGTGTAAAGTGCAATGTCATGCCCATGTGTAATGTCATGCACCGGTGTAATGTTTACACTGTGTTATACTACAGCTTCTGGTGCATGACATTACAAAAATATACTTCATGCACCAGTTAAAATTCATGCACAAGTTATTTTTATCAGACTTCATGCACCAGCTATTTTTAAAAAACAACTGGTGCATGAAGTCTGATAAAAATAATTGGTGCATGAATTTGTAACTGGTGCATGAAGTTTTTACACTGGTGCATTACATTGCACTAGTGCATGACTATACATTGGTGCATGAGATTACAATGCTGCATGACATTATACTGGTGCATGAATATACACTGGTGCATGACATTACACTAGTGCAAGACTATACACTGATGCATGAGATTATATCGGTGCATTACATTGCACTGGTGCATGACTATACATTGGTGCATGAGATTACAAGGGTGAATGACAATACACTGGTGCATGACATTACACATGTGCATGACTATACACTGGTGTATGGGATTATATCGGTGCATTGCATTGCACTGATGCATGACTATAAATTGGTGCATGATATTACAATGGTGAATGACATTACACAGGTGCATGACCATACACTGGTGCATGGTAAAAATAACTGGTGCATGGAAAATTTAAAAATAACTGGTGCATGAAAATTTTAAAAACTAATGGTGCATGAAGTCTGATATAAATAATAGGTGCATGAATTTTTACATTGAATGACAATACACTGGTGGATGATAAAAATAACTGGTGCATGAAAATTTAAAAATAACTGGTGCATGAAAATTTCAAAAGCAACCGGTGCATGCAAATTTAAAAGATAGTGGTGCATGAAAATTTCAAAAGCAACTGGTGCATGAAGCCTGATAAAAATAACTGGTCCGTGAATTTTTAAATGGTGCATGAATATTTACACTAGTGCATTACATTGCCCTGGTGCATGCGTATACATTGGTGCATGATATTACAATGGTGCATGATGTTACACTTGTGCATGACATTACATGGGTGCATGACTATGCACTGGTGCATGAGATTACAATGGTGCATTACATTGCACAGGTGTATGGTTTTACACAGATGCATGGATTTTTAACTAGTGTAAAGAAAGAGAGAGAATGTAAAAAGTAAGAGAGAGAATCCAAAAAGGATGAGAGATAATGCGAAAAGTGAGAGAGAGAATCCGAAAAGGAAGTAAGAGAAACCGAAAAGTAAGGGTATATTTGTCATTTATGCACAAAGTTGACCTAAATGTTTGAAGTTTAAAAACCTAAACTAGGTTGAACAAAGTTTCACATTAGAGCACATGCCTGAATTTTTCCCCAAAACATTTTGCAGATTTTTGTCTGATGAGTAATTTGACTTGGAATCTTTATTGGGGAAATTGCAAGAAAGTGTCCTTTTGGGAAACTTAATTCACTCAAGTCTTGAGAAAAAAACAATAGTGTAGAAAAATCCAAATTTGAAAAACCTTTATTCAAATAGGTTCAATTTCAAAGTTTTAAATTTAAGTGTTTTATTTTGACTATTTTACCCCTCAATGGTTCGGTAAGTAGCATTATATTCCCTAAGCTTTTGTTTGGTTTATAAAGAAGCCCCTATATAATACATAATTATCTTTTATATCCTTATATTTATAAAAAAAAAGTTACATTTAACTTCGTCTGTTCACAAGTCCCCGTTATTTACGATTCTTGGCACAAAATGGTATCAGAGTTAGGTTTATTTTGGAAATATTATAGTAATATCTTGAATATTACTTTGTAACCTATACGGAGGAGACGATTCAAGAAAAATAAAGGATCTGAACGAATGTTCGAGGTGTCATTCTTACAGGTGGTACTTCCTAAAACTGGAAGCACTAAATCAGAAACATATGGCGGAAGCTCAACGCTTCAACCATAAGTGGAAATTATTACGAGGAACAGGATTATGCTGTTGGGATATGCCCTAAGACATGTCATTAGATGATTGTTTAGGACATACAATGTATTATGTTTTTATAAATGGCAAATCATTATTATATATTATTCGAATATCTGTGCAATATGAATTGATATACAAGTTAATGTCCTTAGAATAATATTGTATTATTCTTAAAGATTGTCCCTAGTCAAGTATTATCATAAATAAGGATAATGATAATACATTGTGACTAGTATGTTTTGATTGATGAATTGTTCATAGATATGAGATATCAAATCAACACATGGGTACATGTTAGAGAACAATGTACTGGACAGACCCACCATGAGAATGCTACATGGATAGTTATATGAGTGTCATAAGCAATTCTCATAGTGATAATAATGTATGTAATCCTTACGACTTGAGATCATCAGAGATTCCAACATAAGGAGTTATGTATCTTGATATTGTCAAACGTTACCTGTAACAGGCTAAACCATAAAGGCAACTATTGGATACACTACGAATTATGTAGAGGGATGTTGATTGATCAAGATAGGATTTGTCCCTCCTATATAACAGGAGAAGTATTTGGGCCCTTGATCAAGTAAGACTAAAATGCATGGCCATGCTCGAATGAGTCGATATGGGATATCGAGCTTAATCGTTTATTCTAGTTCTACTTGGAGATCAAGAAATAAAGATTGAATATACGAGTATGACTATTCCATGACTCGTGTTCAATCTAAACACAAAGGACAAAGGGATTAAGTTACATGGTTAATATTATCACGAGTTCTAAAGGTTATGTTGAGTCAAAGACATCCTTGTAATTTGGGTAGCCTTGATGTGTTGTTAGATACCGCTCTTTGCTTGTGACGTAAAATGTGATTTTATGTCACTGCCAACATTGCAAGATCCTATCGGGTCGCACAAAAGATTAAATCGATAAAGGGAATTAAATTCATTGGATGACTTAATTAATTAAGAAGACTCTTAATTAAATGATTATAAGGATTTAATTAAATCATGGGTTTGGGCCCATGAAGCTTTGTGAAAGCCTTTAATTAAATCATATATAATTAGATGGCAAGGTTAATGATTAACTTAACACTTGATATCAAAACCTAGCCACCAAAGAAAAGCTTACGGCCGCCTCTTGCTCGATCATCACCGCCGCCGCCTTGATCTTTGTCAATTCCGGCCATCGTCTAGCGGTTTAGAACCGTGTGACTTTGCTTCGTTTATAAACAAGTCTAGCAACTTGTTTTAAACATCCCTTTTTCGATTTGATCGTGTGGATACCGTTGAGGCAAGACCTTGGAGGTGTTGCTCGTGACTCGGAGTTCGTTGGACGTGGTGCTTCGTGGAATCTGCTCAAACACGCTACAAGGGTGAGACTCTTATGATCCTTTATCCGATATGACAACTTTGTATAGATCCGCGGTTCTAGTAATCCAAAATTTTAAGTTCCGCTGCGTTGTATGCTTGTTGGATTACTTACATATGCCTACCTGGCATAAACCATTACAAGAAACTGGAGAGGATGGCTAATAGGCTTCATCAAGTGAACCTCAAACTACAGTTCCATTTAGCCAAATTTCATGAAGACAATCATCCTGAACATGAGGACGTTATTCCAGACCATAATGATCCATCAGGATCCGGACCAGACAATTAGGATGGGAGAACCAACATTTTGAGAAATCAAGCCGGATACTTCTAAGATATCCCAAGATCTTAGAGAGATCCAGAAGACAGTACAACATTATGAATACCTACAATTCCATGTCCATGTACAGGTCCATCAGATTCAAAGCCAGATGGAAATAATGATTAAACATCAGGAGCAAATTCTTGAAAATCTTTGAGATGTTCAAACAAGAGTTAAAGAGTTTGAGGATGTTGTCTATTTCCAAGATTTGGTGCAGGTGTATCAATTTGAGGATATTCCCTCATATGAAAGCATCTACGAAGAAGAGATCTATGCTGATAATGGAGGTGAATCGAGAGAGTGAAGGAGAGGTCCTTCAACGCATGACCAGAGAAGACCCGTCAGGATTCTTCTCTCATATAACCGTTTCTCATAAAACCCTTATGAGGACAATGAAGGAAGAGCCAAAGCTTCAGATGTATGATGGATTTACAATTGGAGCAATTAAAAAAGCCATGGATATGATTGGTCTTTGAAGCAGGAAGCATCAGATTATCCATAGGGTGACAACAGGTGAATTGCGATCCGATGGAATTCACGGGAAACCAAATTGAGATGCAGTTAATCACCTACAGAAAAATTCAGGAGTTGAAGAACAAGGTTAAAAGAGAAGTTGCTAACACGCTCTCATGGATTCATATTAGAGCCATTAGAGTTATAATCAAGGCAACCTTTAAGGAAGGGATTGATTCGTCGCTTAATCTGACGATCTTTGACAAAAGAATCCCGAAACTTAAATATTCTTGTTTGGGAGCAGTTGCAGGAAATCTGTATGCTGGAGAAGATGGCTTTCAACATCTATCTGATAATTGGATACAATTTGGGAGATCGAGACTTCAACAAGGTTCTTACTCTTCATCAAGATTTTAAAAGAAACGATTTGATGAAAGAAGGGAACATGCCTTACTCAATCACCTACAAGGTGTCATAGGCACTCTCGAATTCAGAGGTATTCTTGAGAAAGGAATTCATCGAAATTCCCAGAATCTTCGAAGATTTCGCCAAAGCAGTATTGTCGGACATTATTGACACCCCGACAATAGGAGAGATCGACATGAGGATACAAGACCAGCCGGTTCTGAACAAAAGCAGGAGCCTTATGATCGAGCCAATAATGATGTTTTTCCAACATGATAGATTAATCAGCAACTATCCCGGGAAAAAATAGAAAGTTGTCTCAAGCAGGATTCGGAAAATCCCTGATGTATTCAAAACAATAGGAATGCTGAAATGCCTAGAAGGCTAGAGAGAAGTACATATAATCTTCGACATTACCGAGAAGAATAATATCTTCCTTTGTGATGTCTTATATTATTTGCAACAACCTATAGTTGGCAGGTATATTATTTGCAACAACCCACAGTTGGCAGGTATATTATTTGCAACAACCTACAGTTGGCAAGTATCAAGGAAATCTTCAAATTGGTGGAATTGATCTAACAACTATAGGTACTGCAGGATGATCCAGAACAGCTTATTATTGGGATTGAATTTCTTGAGGAACATAAACATTGGGAAAGATTACAAGACGGAATGGAATTCACGGTGGAAGGAAAGAGATACAGAATTCAAAGACCACCAGTCCATTCTCAATATACATCTCTGTCAGGATGTTATATGCAAAATATCGGGCGGAATATTTTACAGCCTACTTTGATTCAGGAGCTGGAATATGTACTGTCAGGCGAGACATCTTCCCCAAAGAAGTTGGTGATACATTACCAGCCATTGCCGGAAGTGACTTTTCCAAACGGATCCTTATTCTTAATTAAGGAGTCCAGGGAGCGGAAATCATTATCGACGGAGCAGGCGGTACCCCATGGTACAAAGTTAAGACTCCGCCAATTTATTTCCATGATACATGAACAAAATTAACGACATCTTGGATTTCGATAGATACTTTATCCCAAGCAGAGAACATTTGGTAAACATGATCAAGAATGTCAAAGTGTTTTCCAAGTTCGATTGTAAGTCTAGATTTTACCAGATTAAGATGTAGGAAGCAAGCAGAAAGTTCACAGCATTCTCTACACCACAAGGACATTATATCTGGAATGTTTTACCAACGGGATTGGCAAACGCTCCTAAGATATTCCAAAGGAATATGGATAATCTTTTCAATAATTACTTCAGCTTTATGCTTGTGTATATTGACGACATCCTCATTGCGTCAAGAAACATGAAAGAGCATCTTACACATTTGGAAATCTTTTCAGATGTTTGCTATAATGAAGGATTACGAAAGGAAACATTAATTGCTAATAGACAAATAGAGTTTCTCGGGATCGAGATTGATAAATCTGGAATCCTCCTTCAAAACCATATTGTTGAAAAACTGCAAGGATATTCGGATGATCTTAAGGAATTAAAGCAGCTTTAAAGTTTTCTGGGAGTTGTTAATTTTGCTGGAATGTTCATCAACAACCTAGCAAACCACAAAAATGTGTTCAGTCCATTACTAAAGAATGTTAAATTTGAGTGGAATGAAGACCATCGACAAGCTCTCAAATAGCTAAAAGAAGTTTGCAGGCAACTACCAAAGCTTGAAATCCCGAACGATGAAGATGAACTGATGTTATATACGGATGACAATGGTCATTGGTGGATAGCAGTTCTTATAAAAGCCACACCAGACGGGGAAATGCCATGCAGATACTGTAGCGGTCTCTTCACAGACAGTGAAGCTATCCGATGGCATATCAACGAGAAAGAATTCTTTACAGTTCGAAAGGCCTTTAAAAATGGCCATTATTTTTACTTGCAAAGAAATTTATCTTAAAATAGATAATACAAGTGTTAAGCCTTTTCTGTAAAATAAAATTGAGTCAAAACCAGAAAATACCAGACTTTTAAGATGGCAAGCCGAATGTCAATATTATGATTATGATATTGTCATTGTGAAATCTGATAAAAATGTTCTTGCAGATTTCTTAACACGATATGGAGGGACATACTGCTAATGATAACCTCAAGAGGCTGAAGCATCTCAGGGAAAACCTGGAGATCCTTGATCGAGATTTTGGGACTCTGTCTCAATGCAGAGGTCGCAGGACGACTTCAACGAGCAGATCATGAATTTGTTACTGATCACATCAAAGCATTCTTCCGGGACCAAGAACGATTGTTTGAAGTCTTGAAGGGGCCCATCCTCCAGGCCGCATCTTCAACTCTGTGAAAAAGAGTGTTTATAGAACATGGCTCATCTAACCCTGAGACAAGGGATCCAAGTACCCCTGTCACGAGTACTGTAGATGATACATTCCTTGAGGATGTACAAGTTGTAACAAAGGTTGATGGTCAGTTGTTATCACAGTCTGAACCTTCAAGTCAATCCAGCACCTCTGGGTAAAAGAGTAAGAGTTGAACCTTAGGCCAATGACAGGGTTCAAATTAATGATGATTTAGTTTTTTCGCCTATGCAGGAGTACCAAAGCTATTGTAACTCACTTGTCTGGACTTAGCTAAGTGAACTAGCCACCCCTTCCGATTGGATCCTAACAAGTGGTTTCAGAACAGTAGACTCGACTTGTTCCCACAAAATATTCATGATACTTAACACAACTAGCTATTTTTGGATTTGCTTTTTTTTTTTTGCCCAAAGAATTATTTATATCAAGAATATATATGTATAAACACTCACGCTAAATATTATTATTGTTGTTGTTTTTCGATTGTTTTATCGTGTTTTGTGGGCTTCGGCTATTTCTATGTTTGTACCCATCGTATTATTAATATAATTTATGGTTTTGTTCAAAAAAATATTATTATTATTTATTTTATTTATTCTATAATAGACGAACACTAAAAAAAATACTGTTCTTGATCTTCCAGTTTGCTCACAAAATACCATATATTAAAAAAATCAATAAAAATCACATTCTTTAAAAATAAAAATAAAATATCTTATTTTAATATTTATTTTAATTAACTATCAAAAATATTATTAACACTAATTCTTAAAATTATTAATTTTAACGTAAGGATATTACTGAATAGGTGGAAACATTTGTTTTCTATTTCATATATTTTTTGGGGTTATTTTTTTGATACTGCCAGTATGTTGGGTCCGTACATTCGGAATATTTAGTTTACCCATTCGAGATTTACCCGGCAGCGTCAAACTAACCTATTGGTTGTCTCAGCCACGTGTCGATTTTCTGACAAACCAACGTTACAGTTGAATGTTCCTTTTCGTCATTTCACCCTCTATCCTGGAATAAGATTTAACATCCCTCTTGGATCCCAACAATCTCTCTTTCTATTCCATCCCATTGGCTTTCTCTATATCGCCGGTCGTTTCTCCTTCGTATGAAAATCAGCGAAAGATAAGATTTTTTTCACCATGTTGTTCCAGAACCCTGAAAATCCGGGCTTTCTTTTCGTTCTGTTAGAAAAACATGCTGTTTTGTGCGTTGAAATTTGCGCGGAATTTTTTGGTTTTTGAAGAACCCGCCTGAATTTTGATTCAGAAGTGTGTTTTCCAATCTGGGTTTTTTCGAATTCTTTAAAGTCTTTTCTGGTTTTCTTTTTGTTGCTTGAGTTATGGAGAAAGTTAAAGAAAATGGAGAAAAAATCAATCTTTCTTCGCGGGTGAATGGGGTTCGAAGAGATCTGCAGCATAAATTCATGAGCCATGGTTTTGAAGACGAAGATGAAGAAATAGAGTTGAGTTTAGGGCTTTCATTGAACGGTAAATTTGGTGTGGACCCAGCAAGAAAGAAGCTGAAACGTTATTCTTCAATTCCTAGTTTGGTTTCCCAAGTTGATGCTGCGTGTGATAATGGGGGCTGCTCACAACAACTGCATGTGGAGGCGTTTGAGAGCTACGAGTATCCGTTGATGAGGGCCTTCTCTCTACCGACAGAGGAGGTGGAGGAGCTCCGCCACCGCAGGGAGATACAGTCGATGCGGCGGATGGAGGCGAGGAATAAGAGGATGGAGAAGTTGAAGAATGTTAGAGTGGTGAAGGATAAGGAGAACTGTTTGGAATCTGATAATGGCGAGTTTCAAAGTGTTTGTAATAAGAATTGTAATGGTTTGGAGAATGGACATGGAATGGAAGGGTCAATTGGATCAAGGGGGAGTGGTTCATCTGGAGTTTCTGAAACTCAGAGCCAACATATAAATGGTACTATCTCCCAATTCACATCTTTCTATTTTTTTTCCCTTGGTACTGTCTAAAATATGATTTTGGACTAGCAATTAGGAAGTGTAATTATGTTTTTTTTTTTTGAAATTCCATATTGGGTCATTTATTCCCAATTTAGTCTTATGCTTGTATAGATTGGTTATTTTTGGATTATTTTATTGTCATATCAGTTATTAGTTATCAGAAGCCATTGTAGACTTGGTTTTCTTATGTGATAATTATGGACCAAGTTGGGTGAATTTGGAGTTAGGAAACATGGTTCTTGATTCTTGTTGTAGAATATGTAAGATATAGTGCATGACTCGAATCTTTTTTAGACTATACAATCGAGAACTATAGGAGCGATTGTTGCCCATAAGTTGAACAGGGCATACGCCTCGAGAAGTATATGTTTGTTTGAAGTCGTTGTGTATCACATGTTTTTGCTGGCAACATGAGGCGAGCGACTCTTTTTCAGGACCATTTCATCGATGCAGCATTATAAGTTTGGTGTGTTCAGGACCATTTCATCGATGCAACATTATAAATTTGGCCACTCCTTTTAATGAGATACCACAATGGGGTATGACTGCAGATCTAATGGTCATTATTGGTCCAAATACGTAGGGTCCATGCTGGACCCACAAGAAAAATTATTTGGACTATTTGTGCCCATTAGATCTAGCAGGGTACTGGTCAGGGTAGCAAGATGTCGACCTATATCAGGAAATCATATTATCACGAAAGAAAGTACTTTTTTGGGAGTCTGTCGATGGGAAAATACTTATATGGACCGAGTATTTGTAAAGACCAAGATACACAAATATGTATTCTTTGTTTGTATATGTATTGATGTTTGTAAGACCGGATGTACAGAATTAGGACCGCTATCGAGGGGTATTTATTGTCTTGTAATGAAATCCATTGTCCGCCTCATGAAAATCTTACATCATTCTCAATCTTCTTTCTGTGCACAATGTGATCACACAACTCCCACTTGACTTGAATATTTTATCTACTTCTTTAATTTTCAACTATTTAAATCAGTAATATAACCGTTGAAAGACAACGTTGTAGGCTTGTAGCTGAATTTACTCCAAATCTTTGTGGATTTCATGTATCTCATATATATATATATAATATATACAATATTATAGCAGGAATAAAACAAAATACTGAGGTGAAGAGCCCTTCTAATATTCAATCATCCCCAGCTGGTCAAATGGAACAGAAACTTTGCCATAATGGTACCACAAAGGGAGCAAAAGAAACGCTCAAGAACGCCATGCTTGATAAGCCTTATGTATCCACAAAATGGGACGGAATAAATGGCAATAAGGTAGACGGATTTCTATACGGATACAAAAAGGGTGAGGAAGTTAGAATCCTGTGCTTTTGCCATGGCCTTTTCCTTTCACCAGCCGAATTCGTGAAGCATGGCGGTGGTGGTGATGTCGAGAACCCTTTGAAGCACATAGTTGTTAACCCGTCTCCTCTTTTGTAACGAGCTTTTTATCGACGAACTTTGGTGGGAAGGTTAGGTTGAAGTTCTGGATTTAGTTTTTGCAGGAAAGTTTCCGACTTTGTTGAACTACTTGATGAAGAAAACATGGTTCCAAAAGGGAGAGATTTGGTTGTAAGAAGATTTTGAATTTTAATGATGTTTTAAGGTGGTCATCGGTGTCCTGAGCCTTTTTGTCTATTTGGAGCAAGTGCTTTTCTTTGGAAGATTGATATCTATAGGTCTCACTTATATTTATGCAGTTATTGAAAAAAATTAACACATATTTAGGGAATATGCTTTCATTTCTCGAGCATAAACAAGCAAATCCCAGTTTTCAACTCGTTTTCAATCCTGTACCTCAAAGTAATCCATCATTCTAATATTTCAATTCAACTTTGAATCTATGAACAATTCGATTCAACTTTGAATCTATGAACAATCTGATCAAATCATTATCAATATATATTCAAATCCATGGAATTTCAAATGTTTTAATTTTAAATTCGATTCTAAAATTCAAATAACATCGGTCCAGAAAGCAGCCTCTTATAAATTTCTTGATATATATTCCTACAAAACAACTACTCACACCAAAACAAAACATAGGCATATTCCTAGTTCATTTCTAATACGTCAAAAAATTATTTCTAAAACACCTCAAAATAGAATAAACTATGTCTGCGATGGGGGGGGGGGGGGGGGGGGGGGGGTGTATGTGTGTGTGTGGTTGGGGGGTGTGGGAGCAAAAAAAAAAAAAAAAAAACTAAACTTTGTTATTTTACTTGAACCAAGAAAAAAAGAGGAGATACAGGTATACAGACCATAAACAAATATCTGCTTCATTCCGCAGAACATTAGTAAATGAACCCCCTAAATCTAAGACTCGGGCATGGGAAAAAAAATGGGGGGAAAGGTCAAATCTACACTACAATATACAAGCAGCTAAAATTCAAGACTAACAGTAGCCCAATAAGACACCCAAAACCACTTTTCCCACAAAAGTGCCGGGTCACAGATTAAAATTGAACTTTTACCATTCTATGTCAATAAAATGAGATTCTTGTGTATTTCTAACAAGCTGGAGGGTGAAGTTGTTTCAGACGTCTAACTACCTGCTTCATCGTTGGCCTGCTTGACAGCGAGTCGACAGTACATACGACTGCCAAATGCAACACTTCAACCAAATCGTCGTGCGGGCTCGAATCCCACAACCCAGCAGTAAAGAAATCCTTGGCATGGCCTTGCCTTAAAAGCATGCACGCCCAACCAACTATGTTGAAACCGTTCCCATAGGAAGAGAAGGAGGGATCCAGGGCTTTCTTGTCGGAAATCAACTCAAGCAACACAACCCCATAGCTATATACATCCGCCTTGTCCGAGACACGGCAAGTCATGGCGTATTCTGGAGCTACGTACCCGAAAGTTCCTGCCACACCTGTTGTGGCATGAGTTTCTGAAGTCCCCAGTAGCCTAGCTAGTCCAAAATCAGATAGATAGGCATTATGATCCTCATCCAACAGAATGTTGCTCGGCTTCACATCACGATGAAGAACACGTGGGACACATTGGTCATGTAGGTAGGCGAGTGCCCATGCAATGTCTAAAGCAATCTTGTGTAGTATTCTCCAATCAACAGCTCTGGTGGATCTTTCTTGAATAAACTTTTCAAGATTGCCACCTGGTAAATAATTGTAAATCAGAAACATCTCGGTTTCACTGGCATGATATCCTATCAAAGTGACAAGGTTTCGATGACGAAGCCTCCCCAGGGTTTTGATTTCTGCATCAAACTGTTGAACACCTTGGAAACGTCCCAATGCAAGGCGTTTTACGGCAACCAGGAGACCTGGAGCAACCTCAGCTTTGTATGTTGCTCCAAAACCTCCGCTGCCGATGCAGTTGCTTGCATTAAAACTTGCTGTAGCACCAACCACAATATCGAATGTTAGTGGAACACCAATGTCGGTAAATGTTATCACTTCCTTCCGGGCAGTTCCACTTACTCGGGACCGTGGTTTCCACTTTCTCGTGTAAAAAAACACAACAATTAGAGCAATAAGAACAGACAAAATAGCTGCTGCGGATGATATAGAAGCAATCTCAATTGAGTTGAAACCTCCATGTTCACTTGTGTCATTTGGAATTGACGATGGCGAAGTAGCATCATTTTGCGGGTTTCTGTGTTGATCAGCAGATGGCGAAGCTAACAAGAACGAGGGGCAAGGCTGGAGAAATGGGTTCCCAAGGAAACTGTTGCATTTGGAGGAATTATTATTCAGAGGTGGAGGTCCAGAAAAATTATTAAATGACGCATTAAATGTCAACAGAGTGGTTATATTTACCACCTCTGGAGGGATCTGCCCAGAAAACTTGTTATTGTTCAGGAGGAGCACCTTTAAGTTCCTCAAATTCTCGAGATCTTTTGGAATTTTACCGGTGAGAGAGTTCGAAGACAGATCAAGAACTTGCAGAGAGAGTAGCTGCACCAAGCTTTCAGGGATGGAACCATTCAGGTAATTTCCAGCTAAAGAAAGGCCTTGGAGATCCTTTATCTGGCCAAGGTTGCTAGGAATCGGACCCTGCAAATGGTTCCAGCTTAAATTTAGAACATCAAGTGACACCAAGTCACTGATGCTGGGAGGAAGACTACCCACCAGTTGATTAGTCGAAGCATCTAGAAGGATAAGAGACTTGCACATTGTGCCAATATCCACCGGAATTTGACCAGATAACCCATTCTCGGAGACGTTAACAATCATACCTTTCACTTGATCACACTTTTCAAAAAAACTTCCAGGGAACGATCCAGTGAGCTTGTTGCCACCAGCAAGAAATGCATAAACTGTTTGCTTTCCCAGTCTTTCAGATGCAATAGGCATTGACTGCACAAGGCCTGTGAAGTTGTTAGAGCCAAAGTTATGGATCACGGGGAAAGTACCAGCATCTTCAAAAAATTGCAAAGAAGTTTCAATCTGAGCTCTATATCCAAAATACGATATATATGCAACAGACGGATCATAAGGCTCTTGGGATTCCTGATATATTGATTGCACCGGAGAACAAGTTCCATTAAATCTGGGAATTGAACCAGTTAAATAATTCCCACTAATATCAAACCGAGTCATACAAGGAACAGGAATATTGTCAAAGATCTCACCACTAAGTTTATTTGAGCTCAAATCAAGAAAATGCAGTTTCTTGCAACTGCTAAGCCCCTCGGAGACTTGCCCAGAGTAAAAGTTTTGAGCCAAATTCAACATCTCCAAGTTGTCACAAGAACCCCAACTAACAGGAAACCTTCCTTCAAGCATTGTTCGTGGTGCCCACACCACCCTCAAGCTTGAGAGACTAGTAATTTCGGTTGGAATTGTACCTTCATAGAAATTATATTCATCATCAGTATTTGCCAACTTTTCCATTGAAATCCCACTTCCAAGACTGATGACATTCGGAAGAGGATCCCATAAGCTTGACAACACAAGGACAGATAACTTTGAGCATTTCCCAAGCTCAGATGGTAGGGCGCCACCTAAACTGTTTCTCGACACATCCAGCACTTCAAGCTGAGTCAGCTGACCAAGTTCACTCGGAATAACATCTTCCAACATATTTGAGAACAACATAAGGGTTTTCAATCCACTACAATTTCCAAGACTTTTCGGAATACCTTCAGACAAATAATTCCCTGAAAGCTCCAAATACTCAAGCTTACCACAGTTATCCCCAATCTCAAGGGGAATCAAGCCACTGAGTACATTATAAGACAAGTAAAGCCCCCTTAAATCTTTAAAACTGCCAATAAACGCCGGAATTGATCCGTTAATCTGATTCCCTGCCAAATTGAAAACTTGAAGAGCAACACAGGTGGATAGAGAGCTTGGAATCCCCCCAAAAATATCATTAAATCCCAAGTTAAGAACTTTCAAATTTTTCAAACCATTAAATTGAGCAGGCAAAGACCCTGAGATCAAATTCCCTTCAAGATCAAGAACCTCAAGATTTTCCATACCCCAAATTTCTGCCGGAACCTCACCACTCAACTCATTGAAAGGCAGGGATAAAATCTTTAATCCAGTAAGCTTCACAATAGCAGGGCTCAGTTTACCCAAAACTTTACCTTTACTTTTCAAACAAGGCCTTCTAATTCCAAACCCATACAAACGGAATTGAGCAATTCTAGCACAGGACAAAGAATTACCTCCACCAGAAACATTCAACGCCACGACACGAGAACCCAAATCACAAGAAACCCCGGCCCACGAACAGTGATCAAGGCTATTCAAATTCCAGCTGCTCAGCACACCGGAAGGGTCCGAAAGCGAATCCTTCAACTCCAAAAGCACAGATTTATCCGACTCGGAGCCCCAAACAGCACCCTTTTTAGCTGAAAACAGGACAACACAAAGGAAAAGCAAAGCCCTCAACGGCTTGTGAAGATGATGAGATATCATAAGATAAGAAAAACAACCCATTTCTGAACAGCCAAAAGGGTTCTCAAAAAGCCCCAAGACAACAAGCTCGGACCTCGCTTGTCCCCCTCTTACTTGGTAGCAGATAAATGGAGTTCGGTACAAACCCTAACCCTAATTTTGGGGATTAGCTTTTGCTTTAAATTATACTAGTGAAACGGCGTCAACATAGAGAGCAAAGAGGGAAGAGAGAGGGGAGGAGGAAACAGTGGGGTTGCTCTTTGTTTGTTCTCCTTTGACAAAACGCGTTGCTTTGCATTTCATCATTATTTCTGTATATTTGGTCTTCTTTTTGTATCTTTTTTTCTTTTTGTTTATTGTTCAACTTTTTTTTTTTTTATTTGTTTGGTCATAAGCTGGACTACTATGACTACCGAATGGACTTTGCCTAGTCATTTCATTCTCCTCACCTATATTTTAATTTTTTTAATAATAAAAAAATTAAATATTTGGATTAATGCCTAAAATTATTACTTTTTTTCCATGTACCAAGTTTGTTTCACTTTGAATGGAGAGACACTTAAAGAAACTATTATCCCTCAATTTATTTTTAAAAAAGCATGATATCCACAGTGTTAAAATAATACTAGGGGTCGTATTTAAAAATAATAATATTAAGGTTAGTTGTCAAATTTTTTCTGTGAAAAAACAAGAATATTTATCTGTATCTTTTCACTATGATATTATCATAGCATTTTATGTTGCTACCTATCTATTTTTATGTTAAATTTATAAAAATTGATCTGCTGACAACATAAAATGCTATGACAGTAATATTTTTCTTTTATTAATTGTTTATGTATCTATAATCATCGATATATTCCCCAAAAAAAAAAATGGTATTATATATACTTTTTTAGATATTTGTGCTCATTCGTTGCATCTATATATAGAGTCTTAAACTATCTCTTAAAACGTCAAGATTAATTGAGAAAAATTCATATTTGATGATAAATCTCAGATGATTTAGATTCCAACATGAAGAATCAGGAAAGGAAATTATAAAACATAGGAAAAGGATATATATAATATTTGAACATCTTGTTCTCGGGGGCGGACCAAGAAAGTGCGCAGGGACCTTACACCCAAAAAAAAAATTTAATATAAAAAAATTTTATTGATTTTTTTTTTAACTTTTAAAGAAAATTCGCCCCCGAAATTTTTATATTGGCTCCGCTACTGCTTCTTCTACAAGAAAACAATATTAAATTGGACTTATATAATTTTATATGTATAGAATTTTAAGTAATTTGTTGAGTGATAGACCTATATATACAATATGTGGGGGAGGTGACAGGGACTATTTGCCGGTCAATTAATGCATTAGCCCGTCAATGGGGCTGTGGGCCCAAGGCCCAATGACTATAGCAGTAGTGGCTTTTTACAATTGGGTTTGATTTTGATGTACTCAATTATTGCTTTTGAAGTTGACATGGTCTTGGGCCCATAAATCTTTACCCACAAAACTACAAGAAAACATTAGATTCTAGTTCTACTTTATTGATATATATTATATTATCAAGTAATAAGATTTATATTATATCTAATTACTATATGAAACATGAGATAAAATAAATGAGATTGATAAAATGTGTGGTTTGATATGTTTAAATAATTGGTAAAAAATGGTGATTTTGGAGAAGATTGGAAAGTCCAATTATTGAAATTGGCTACTCCTATTACTAAAAAGCTACTTTTTCCTTCTTTTTGGGTTGAGTTCGGAAAGATTTATTCTTACTATCCCATGAGATAGTGTCACATGAGATAGATTCGATCATCCATGGGTTATATTCATTCTCTAATATTGGGAATATATCCCCGACTGGATGAAAACCTTAGTTATGCCGACCAATCAAAACGAAGTTTCACTTCAAATTACCCTCCATATATTAATTTCCCTTCAACATCAAGGCAATTGGTGCCCCTACTTGTTAAAGTTCCTTGTTATTGTTTTTGTCCAGCTTTTTGTTTAATCACCTTTACAATTTGTTGTCCTTTTCCATGTAAAATTATGTTGAGGGCACTCTAATACAAACCAAATGGGCACAAACAACTCATTCTTGGGTTTGGTTTGCGTCATAAAAGATCAAAATCGACTTTGGTCACTCGGTAAGAATTATAATCAATTTTGAATTATTCCATTGGTGCGTGGTCCACAATTTATCCCATATTTTTTGAAGTCATAAATAAACTAAATTGATGGAATTTGGATTTGTAAATATCGTTCAATATGTTTATGGGATGGGATTTAAAATGATATTAGTAATTAGGGGTTATTGGCACCACCCTGCGGTTTATCCCATATGTGGTTTGTGAAATATATAGTTTACCCTCTATAGTTTGTGAATACATGAAAAAAATATCATCCATATATACTATGTTTTACAAATTTGCCAATTTTGTCATAAGAGTACAAGTTATAAAAATACATCAATGAAACTCATGATATTTTGTTTGGCGGAAGTAACACCACCACCACAAGTGGCGACAACCATCTTACAATCGGGAAAAATTAAAAATTGATCATGTGAATTGATCTAATCGGTCAAAATTTGATATTGGTCCAATAACTTAGTTTATTTTACACTTTGTTACTTTTCGATGTAATACTAATATATGTCGGATATGTCAGCACTCTCAAGAAAAAAAGGGATTAAAAGTGCAAATAAGACAATTATTGCATTAACCTAAAATTTTGATTAATTAGTGGACAAAAATCCTATCGAGTCCAACTTACGGGATAAATTTTGTTTTTTACCTTATTATTTAAACAGGGAGAAAATTATGATTATATAATTATTGTATTTTAAATATATAGTTGCTTTAAAACATGCTTTATGGGTTGAATTGTTCTATTTTCACCACTCTATAAAAAAACTATGCATAACTAGGGAAGTAGAGAATCAAGGTCGGGTTGGATTTTTAAAATTTTTTAGGCACATGAATCTTCAAATTGAGCTCGGGCTGCTAACAGGAGTCATATATATATATATATATATATATATATATATATATAATGTTGGTCAATTTTTTCCTTATTTGATCAAAAAATATAACAATTCAATGACCGATTTTAACAAGCTATGATAATTGAATGGGAAAAAAAAATAACCAAATGACTACTCTATCTTTTTTAAAAAAAAATGATGTTCATCTTACTATATAAACATAAAAAATAACATTTGAAGTTGCGTTCATAAATCGATTAAGATATATTTTTTTCTAATCGGTTCAGGCCAAACACAAGCATCAACAATATTTAAAAACAAAAAAAGAATTTTATTAAAAAAAAAATTGGAAACAAAAATAAAAAATAAAATAATGAATAGTACTTTACTATTCATTCGAGCCCAGAATGCCAATTAATTTAACTCAGCCCAACTTATTAACTAATCAATCAACTAATCATTGTTAATTATCAACTAACCAACTAATCAACCCTTGTCTAGTCAACTCATCTAATTATGTTACTGTTCATCAAACAGTAAATTTCGTGAAAAGCAGACATATATCACTGTTCACTCCCTTCCCCTCTTATTATATTATTCTAATATATATATATAATAAATGTTTAATAATAATAAAAATAATAGTAATAAATCGTTCAAGAGCTGGTTCACAAGCTTTTGGAATCGAATGGGGAAGGATTTAGCCACACCACGTGGTGAATTTCACTCCCTGTGTCATAGATTATTCCCTTATATACTCCCATGCACTGAATTGGACTCAATTATAAAGAAAAATCACATCAACTGATTCTTTCATATGAAATGCATTCAAATCTTCTTAATCGCTTCACTTTCCTTTAATCCAATCAACAAAATCTTGAAAATTCTTGTGAGAGCTGCCCCCTTCTGCAACACAATTCAAAGCCTTTTTCTGAAGCTCAGAAGCCCTTCTCTTCATTGTTTCATCGCTAAAAAGCTGCTCCACCTTCTTATGAATCTCTTCCTGTTTAATAATCCCACTTTCATCTTTATCAAGTCTTAATCCAACCCTCCAGTAATCGCAAATGTAGCTCTCATCGATGAATTGATCCGCGAAGTATGGCCAGCACAAGAACGGCACCCCGTTGCTCACGCCCTCCATTGTCGAATTCCACCCACAATGGCTCACGAAGCACGACACCGAAGGATGCGACAAGACCTTCTGTTGAGGCGCCCAACGGACTATTTTCCCGCGAGCCTCGACTCTTTGTTCGAAGCCTTTCGGGTATGATTTACCCGTTTCTTCCCTCACAACCCATAGGAACCGCCTGTTGGTGCGTTCAAGACCGAAGGCCAGTTCTTGGAACTGTATGAAATCGAAAACAGTGTAACTCCCGAATGCAACATAGATGACTGAACCGGGTGGCTGTTCGTCGAGCCAATCTAGACAGGTGGAGTCTTCGGGCCAGAAATGACCTATTGTGCTGCCGAGGCGATTTCTTGCGAGAAGAGGGCCTACGGGTGTGCAATTCGGAACATAGGCGAGTGCTACGGGCTCGAGCTCATGGGAAGTGTTGCAGATGACCCTTTCTGCTAAATTTATCAGCTTGATGTTCTCTTTCATGAACTGAAATATGATTTTTTGTGTGGGGAAATCTCCGATGGTTGTCCATGGTAAGTTCATTGTGTTGATTCCAGGCATGCCTGGTGATAGCTCAATCACCTGTTTCTTGAATGGTGTTCCTGCACATAATGAATTGCAATGAAAATTTCTTTACTAATAACCAGTAATTAAAAAAAATGCCTTGAAATCAATGGTCTTCGAAATTAGCGAAAATATTAGAATGGATTTGTATTAAACGAAATCCAAATCCATCAAATATTTACGTCCAAACGGAGGAGTTCCTGTCTCAAATTAAAATATCAATAAGCGAAGGTTAGAATTCGTTCCTACTTTTGATTTCTGTAATCGATTTTTGTAAGAGTTGGCTCATTGAATGAAGTAATGAACTCACCGTTACTATCAACAATCCCATGATCAACAAGCTTCTGCACATCTATACTTAACGCAGACATTGCAACTGATGTAGGCAAGAAAGCAGCTCTCTTCATTCCAAATCTCTCGGCCACCTCCATAGACCAACCCAACCAGTAATCTGTAATAATACATGTGATTTCATCTCCTTTTCTCGCTTTAATCTTCCCAATCAAAGACTCCAAATTCCCAGGCATCACCTTCACAAATGTGTCTGTCATCTTTCCAAGATCACTCCTATCATCCCAAGATTCCATCCCGTCGGGGATCGCAACCAAATCTATCATTTCATGTATAAAAATCCCTCTTTTCGGCAACGATTCAACGACACGTTGGTGATAGAATTCTGTGTTCACGAATGTGACTTTGATGCCATTGTTCGCTAAACATTGGGAAAGTTCCATTAATGGAATAACATGGCCTTGTGCAGGAAATGGTAGAACTAGGACGTGGGGTTTCCCCATTTTTGATTGACAATGTTCGTGCTTGATGACTTGGTGTACATGTAATCAGATTATATAATACGTGGCATGCAATGGCGATGAAGATAATGTGTGATTTGGGAACAAGAACTATTCCCAAGTTGGATTCAATTAGATTTATGTGGTTTATATGATTGTTGTTATTACAAGTTTTGTTTTCAAGCTCTTGCATCTTTTGTCATCGATGATTTCGAATTCACTTGTTTGTCTATTCTATTGTTGTTCATTCTGGAATGATCAAGACTCAGTTGGTTCATCAATTTAATCTCCTATAAGATGATCTTGGGGCCGGCCGTGGAGGTTTGTGTATGGTATGCACGAAAAATAATTGTATGAACCCAGCGTGTGTTCTACATATGGATAACTCAATATGATTAGTCTAAAATAGTAGGTGCGTTAGTTTATGTATTTTTTTAAAAAAGATTATGTACTTTAATATTGAGTTGGTATATAATGGGGTCCAAACTGAACGTATACAAGTATTTCCCAATAGCAAATAGTTGATTGTCTCTTTTTTTTTTTCCGTAAAAAATATGACATCCCCGTGTATATATTTTTAGGGATTATTTATTAAAATATTATAAAAAATAAAAAAAATTTCACAAATACCGTAACAAAAAAAATGGTCGCCACTTGAAGTGGCGGGTTCAACTTCAAAAAAGTTGAACCCGCCACTTCAAGTGGCAAGTTCAACATTTTTTAAAAAAAAGTTGAACCTGCCACTTCAAGTGGCGGGTTCAATGGTTTTTTTTTTTTTTTTTCGTTTTTTAAATTTTTTTTTTAATATTTGAATAATTTAAAAATAAAACAATGGATTGTGGTACATCTCTATATGCTGACAACATCGAATCACCGTAAGAATAGGAGATATAAAATTGCTGGTAATTGTTCAAAAATTTGCATTAAAATTAAAACCAGCATTTAAATTTATTATTTACTACATTATATATATAAATATATATATATATAATGTATATATATAATCAAACAAGGCATTGACATAGTGATTATCATATATTCTCAATATAAGACATCTCGAGTTCGAGTCCTCTCCACTACCCTAAAAAAAAATTTAAAAATAAATTGCTCCTGAAAGATTATTATAACTTGAATGGTACTTTTTAATTATGTTCTGATAAATTATCTAGATTTTATAATTTATGACATTATTTTTTAATATTTTCCTAAATACGAAGCCAAACCAAACATCAAACCTGGGAATATTTGAGAAATCGATTTTGTCAAATTTGAAATCAAAAATTGTTAATCAAATTTAAATTTAAATAAGAAAAATTATAATTTTGATTATGCATGTTTTTCTTCTACATTATCATAATTGAGAGACGTATATTTGGCCGGATATGATGTTTTTCTAGTAGAAAAACATGCATAATGTTTTTCTAGTAGAAAAAACATGCATAATCAAAATTATAATTTTTCTTATTTAAATTTAAATTTGATTAACAATTTTTGATTTCAAATTTGACAAAATCGATTTCTCAAATATTCTCAAGTTTGATGTTTGGCTTGGCTTCGTATTTAGGAAAATAGTAAAAAAATAATTTGTCATAAATTATAAAATTTAGATAATTTATCAGAACATAATTAAAAGTACCATTCAAGTTATAATAATCCTTCAAGAGCAAATTTTTTTTAGGGTAGTGGAGAGGATTCGAACTCGAGATATCTTATATTGATAATATATGATATGATAATCACTATGTCAATGCATTGTTATATTATATATATACTATATATATATATATATATATTTATATATATATAATGTAGTAAATAATAAATTTAAATGCTGGTTTTAATTTTAATGCAAATTTTTGAACAATTACCAGCAATTTTATATCTCCTATTCTTACGGTGATTCGATGTTGTCAGCATATAGAGATGTACCACAATCCATTGTTTTATTTTTAAATTATTCAAATATTAAAAAAAAAATTAAAAAAAAAAAAAAAACCATTGAACCCGCCACTTGAAGTGGCGGGTTCAACTTTTTTAAAAAAAATGTTGAACTTGCCACTTGAAGTGGCGGGTTCAACTTTTTTGAAGTTGAACCCGCCACTTCAAGTGGCGAGTTACTGTATTTTTTTAACCATTTTTTTTGTTACGGTATTTGTGAAATTTTTTTTATTTTTTATAATATTTTAATAAATAATCCATATTTTTAGCCCTAGGAAGATCATTAATTTACAAAAAAATTTATTTGGAGGTTAGATAAATTTTATAGTATCCCTGACAACAGTATGTCACAAAAACAAGAAAAAAATCTAACTATTTAACCTTTATTTGATATAACCTCTTTAATTTTTTAAACACTTACGATGTGTTTGGTACACCTGATTACATGTGATAATTGAGTGTTATTTTTTAAGCTACCGTTTGGTTCATCTTTTACCAATCCAGCAAAATCCTGAAGGCCCGTGACTAAAGCTGATTAAAAGTATGATAATTGTCCCACCACCCAACGTGGGTTTAGGAAACCCATTTTGCAGAGTAGAAATGATTGTGATAGAAATTTACCTACATACCATTTGCCCTATACCCAAATAACATTACTTGTAACACCATTTCCAAAGGTGAAAATGGAGGTTGGTGCGTCTCGCTATATTTTACTCTGCTTTGGATCTCTTTTGCACATATTTTACTCTGTTTTGGATCTCTTTTGCACAGCATATAGCATCTTATCAGTCGGTGGATTGTTAATGCTTCGCCTTCATTTGAGATTCTTTTCTCGTCGTTTGCTTTCATAATGAAGATGTGTTTTGGTATTAATTTTATCGATTTTGTTTTGGTCCGCTTCTGATTGGATTTCAAACTTTGATGAACTTGAAAAAATTTAATTAGTCTACAGTAGGCCAAATTAATTGAATTAGCAGATGCACAGACTCACTCACACATACAATGAATTAGTTTCCCATCACAAGCGTATAATCTAATAAACATTTCGATTTGGTTTTAAAAAAATTAGCTGGAATATTTACTTTATTATTTCAATAAATTGAATTAAATAAAAAATATTTAATCCGTAAATATATTAATAAATTTATAAATAAATATTTGATAGAATACAATATTTATAATAAATAAAATAATTTGGATTATTGTAAGGAATAAGTGAAAAATAATTCAAGGGTATTTTGGTCATTTTAGTACATATTTGCATCTATCCAATGTTTAATCAACTATACCAAACTCATTATTATTTTTCCATGTATTACTAATCATACATACCAAACACAAGATTGTTTATCCATTACTTTAATAATCATCTCTTTATCCACCAAATTATCTATCCATCAATTATCCTATCACACCTACCAAACATAGCCTTATATGATTAACTATGTGTTTATATAACCAACACAATTTTTAAGTATTATGCTAAAAATAGTGTGAAGATCCGAAAATTTGTCTTGCCCAAATCATGTTAGTCATTCAATGATCTTGCACAAACATTGACATTAGTTATTCAATGATATTTAAGTGTCTAACTGAAATCATGCCATATTATTCAATTCCCTCACTAATACATTCAATTGCCCAAACCTTGTCATTAGTCATTCAATTGTATGACCCAAATTCTTGCCACCATTAACTCCACTCAATCCAATTTATTGACATTTAATGTATTGCTCAAATCATGCCACTAGATGGCCAACATGTGATGACCCCATTCTTTTACAATTCATTTTGCCCATTGATGACCCAATCAATATATTGCTCAAACTATGTCATTAAAAGGCCAAAGCTGTGGAATTGATAAATTATTTCAGATTCATTACCAATCTTGTCATTAGGAGACCAAAATTATGGAAATGCAATTAAGTCTCCAATACTAAAATAACATTAACACCATCCACCCATCATTTCACTAAAATCTTGCCATTATGAGCCAAATTGGTGGATCTACGTTGGATCATCCCTCCTCACTTTAAAACCACAATACACCGTGCCAAGAAAAGATTATTTTTATCTCTTCAATTTTTGATAATACACACCATCTCACACACAAGAAATTTGAACACTTCAAGGCAAGGGAAGATAGCTTTTGTACTATCTTTCAACCAAGGATCCATTCTACCACGCTATGTATATCCGACGGTAAGTGGGTTTTTGCTACAAATGTCATTTTGTTTTTGAAACTCTATATATGTGTTAAAATTTCAGTTGAACACGAAAATGTATTTTAAAGATCATATTATGAAAGTTTATGAGAAATGCGCATCGAAAGTCCAAGGCTCTGCAGGGGAAAGTGCTACGTGTGTAAGAGTCACCACTGGATTTGGTGGGGCAAAGTGCTACATGATGTGGGCGTGCCACATACATGGGAGTAACCTCTTGATCCTTAAGAGCAAAGTGCTATGCCACGGGAGCCACCTCTTAATCCCAAGAATGAGATTATGTGTTTATGTGATGAGGCTCTAGTGTGAGCAATTATGAGTATGTATCTATCTACTATGTGTTTGATAAAGAGTTATTTGAAAAGCTTTATATGTATGTTTTATCATGTTCATCTGGCCCCTGCTTGTTGAGTATTTCCCTAAATGCTCACCCCTTACCACCCCTCCCAAGTTAAGGACGGAGAATAGGTTGAAGACGAAGAACAAGACCAATTTTGGGCTGGTGATCTACCGAGGAGATTCAAGATTTTATTACGTTATGCTTCCGCAAACTCTTAGATCTAAGGTGTTTTATGAACAACTTTTTTCAAGTTGATTTCCAATTGTAAAGACTATTATTATTTTCAATAGAATAAATAGACTGATTTTTTTGTCATAGATCTGTATACAATGTTTGTTGATTTTGAATTATATTTTGGAATCAACGCCGATATCACGCGCTCCGATATCGGGGTGTCACAAATAGGACTATATGTTTAATTTTTTTTCTAAATGAGAAGATAATAAATTTAAAAAGAATCAAATGATAAATGAAAAAGATTATTTAATTTGTGTTATAACTATATTATATATGGGAAAATTTGGGCATGTAATAGTGTGAAACATTTTTCAACCTAGTCCTGTAAAAAATTTTAAAGTACATAAGATCCAAACTCAGATGGTGAGTTATTACGTGCACCGTTATGGATACTTACAACACCATGTCCATATACAACTTCATCACATCCAAACTCAGATTGAGATAATGATTAAACATTAGGAGAAAATTCTTGAAAATCTTCGAGATGTTCAAAGCAGAGTCAAGAATTTGGTGTCACAACCAAGTTCTTCAGGAAGAAGAAAAGGAGGACGGTTACCACCATTCTATGGAACATAACCCCTTTTACTTCAAAAATGAAAAGCCGAGGAGGTCCAAAGACCAATGATCGACGCTGAAAAGATGAGTGTGGTCATACGAGGAGATCATGTACTTCCTAAGAAGTAATGGAAAGAATGAATTTGAAGATCTACACGATCTTACCGAGTCGTTTGCGGGACTAAAACTCGTAAACTTAAAGATGAATGAGACTGAAAGTCTCTGGTGACACGAGCCACCACCAGGAGATCAAAACATGCAACACATTAGAGACTTTACCACCGGAGAAGTTTTAGATCCCCCAGTTGGAACAAGGAGCCGCTCTCGAAGGCCAGAGATACATCAAAAGCTATACGAGAAATCTCAGTTAGATCCAATACATCCATATGGACTCATGCTTAATATGTATATTTGAATTTTAAAAATCTAGAGGTATTGATCGATGAGTGGGCGTCTGCCATGAGAATCGCAACAAGAACGCTTGATCTTAGCAAATAATGGTTCATATTACTTCTTAATATGAGCTTGGAAGGATCAACCAAAATTATTTAGGAACTCACTCCCAAAGCATCAAAGAGGAAGTTTTAGCCGGAGAGTCACTAAAGACAATTGTTGACATGATGGCAAAACTATTCAAAATCCATTTCATAGGAGCATGATACTTCGAAGGAATAGAACAAAAGAAGGCTAAGAAGTACAAACAAGCTCTTTACAACCTTGAACTACATGATATATGTCATGTAGATGAGTACATCAAACTCTTCACAGAGTATAGATGGAAGGTGAAGATTGTTGACCAAGATGCATCAGAGTTATTCTTTGCCAAAATTCCTAGTCTATGGAGAGAAATGCTTATCCAGAAGTATATACCACAGGAAATAGAGACGGTGGCTCGAGAATGTCATTTCTCAAAGTCAAACTTGCAAAGTGAAGCAGTACTCCAAAAGAATTACAAGAGATTAAGAGGAATAAACAAAACACTTCATATTTGTTGTGCCAAGAACGACCTCCTACTGTCGCTGGAAGCTACCCCCAAAGACGTAAGATGAAGAAATACAGAAATCATCCATATTCCCGAGGAAGTGGTTCGAGAAGAGTTAGGTCTTCATGGAGACCTAGAAAGTTCTGGTCAAAGTAGAAAGCCTGAAGTTAAAGATCAGGGCAAAGATCAGGACCAACCATGAGTATAACCTTTTCAACAGGTTCTAATCAAGCAAGTACTAACAGAGCACCAACAAAGTTTAATTTTATAATTTTTTTTAAAAAAAACTTAGTTGAACTAGTAACCCAGTGACATATTGCTTTGAAAGAGTAAATTGTCGGATTGGGTTTGTAAACTATGAAATAACCCTTACATATAATACTACTATTTTAAAAATTAAAAAAAAATAGAATAAAATGAAATTTTAAATATAAAATTTTAATATATAAAATTTATTAAGTTATCAACATGCATCACCGAAAAATTTAGTATATCTAGGAAAAGTTTGTTTAAAATATTCACACATTGAAATAGGAGAGTGAGTGTGAGTCGCACACAAAATTATGAGTGAAAATGAGTGAAGATGGGTAAGGGAATGGAGAGTGAGACGTGCGCAAATTTTTTTTTCGGACCACGTTTCTTAAGAGGCAAAATTTTTATACGATTCCAGCTGCTGCTCAATCATGGAATCAAAATTCTTCTGATCAGCTCAATCCTCTGAAATCGATGCACTTGGAGGTTCCTGGTTTTTCCGGCGATAATCCTTCAGCATGAATTTCTCGTATATAGAGGTATTTCAACTTCTGCCGTACTCTAGATCCTCAACGCTTGATTATAGCTTCTTTTCATTTGGACGGTGACGCTTTGGACGAAGTTCATGAAGTTCCAGAGCACGTCTTGGTCAGTGGTTTTATTTCTGGATTTCGTTTCAGATTTGAGGAAGGATATACATGTGTATTGACCACTGGACCTCATTCCTTGGTTCAAGCATGGCATGGGGTTAGTGCGGCTATTTGACGACAAGTCTATGTATACTAGATTTACTTTTCGTTCAGGCTCTGAAACATTCAAATCAGAGAAAACCTCATGGAGTTCTCGAAGCACCACACTTCCACCTCTGTTGCCAACTCCTCCATCTATAAGCCAATCCATAATTCGAAGGCTAAACCTCCTGTTTTTATAAGAAATTGACTCAGGCGGAAAAGGTTGCACGACGTGACAAAGGTCTATTTTATAATTGTGATGAGAAATATTCTGTTGGACATAAATGTTAAAGGGAAATTAGTTTTTTTCATGGTTGATGAGATTGAGGAGATTCCGAAGATTAGTTTGCATGCCATGGCAGCCCAGCTTTCCACTTGCACACTGAGGAACAAAATCATCAGTGTACTCTCCCTCAGCATCCCGTTGAGAAAATTGGTTGAATCGGACATTTGAAGCGAAATAGTTACGGGGTAATGAATATAGATTTAATAATATTTTATCACGACGATGGTAATCTCCAAATGTATAATCATTTCCAAGTTGAAAATGTTGTTCCTCCCCAAAGCCAATACTTTTCATTTGTTCTTCAACACCCATATAATGCGAAGGTCCACTGAAATATTCATTATCCTCGGCACTCGAGAACTCTGACAAACTTGCTAAATAGCGACGTTGTTCCTCTATCCCAGGACGATACCCATGATCAGTGTCTTGTGTGGCATAATAATTTTCTTTCCCTTGTGCCCATGTCATGCCAGTATCATGTTCATGGGGTTGATCATCGTCTTGGTGCCTTTCACCACTTTCTTGATTGTTCCCACCATTGCTATCAGGACTATCATCGCCATCGTCAGTTTCATCATTATCACTTGATATGATTTCTTTGCCTTTTGATAATCTCGAGTGGCTCTCACTATTTGTCTTCTTAACATGACTTTAACCACTAGCTATAATGTTTTGGTCTTCATCTAACCATGCCAAGTCATCATCTTGCAATATAGGAGGGTCATTATCTCTTGTCCATTCATTTAGAATATCATCATCTTTGAATATATGATCGAGATCTATAGGGCTAAAATAGTCATCATCTTCTTTTTTATGCATAATTTCTTACTCTCAGGCGCATATTATAATGGACATATACCAATTTATGCAACTTTTCGATAGCCAAACGGTTGCGAAGCTTAGTATGTATTAGAGACCATGTACTCCAGTTTTTCTCACAACCAGAAGATGAACATGTTTGGCTTAGGACTTTAATTGCAATTTTTCTCAAGTGTGGAGCTTCTTCACCATAATGATTCCACCATTCAGCTGGAAAAAAAGTTTTATGATACATAATGTATAACTTTGATGTGTATAAAGAACATGAAGAAGTTCAAACCTGGAAGACTTTTTTTAACGGCTGGTTTTGCGAGTGGAGATCCAAACTCTCCAATTTGTGTCAGGATCGATTCCGGGGGTGGGTTGTCATTCCACACCCGAGTTCAACCAACTTGAGCTTCAATAGCTCGTGTTCTTGAATTAATGCACCGAGAGATTATATCGAGTTCGATTACAAAATCGAGCGGAAGACACTCGACATAACCCGCTCTAAAACCGAGTAAACATTGAAAGGCATTTTAAAGATATGCAATTAAAGTAAATAAACAAGCATTTGTTTATGGAAGTTCGAAGGTGGTGTAATCCTTCTACGTCTCCCCTTCTTCCACCTCATGGAAGGATTCCACTAGAAGACTTTGATTTATACAATCCCGTTGTACAAACCCGATCCAGTTGGGAATTCCCCATCCAACTAGAACTCCTAGCAACTCAACTATGTATGTTCTTTAATGTCTCACATACAAAGACCTCTCATCGGTTGTGATAAATCATCAACCGTTACAATGATATTCACTCATCTATTAATCTCTCAACTACAATGAATAGAGTGAATATATATGGCACAAATGATCTCTAACTAGATCTGATATAGCAAGGTAAGAGGTACCAAAGGTTTGAGGAGTGCTCTTCATTTAGCATCTTTTGTCTTTTAAGTTCCTCAATTGAATCCCAAGTGGGTTTGCTTTGGAAGGCTTGGATTGATCTTCAATCAGCTGTTATTGAGCTCCCAAATCATGTATATATAGCCCCAAGTAATGATATACACGTTAGACACAAGAATATGCCCGTTGGAAAGGTTCTGCACCATTCCCGAGCTTGCAACGGTCATATTCTGGTTTCTGGGCTATTTGTATTTCGGACCGGATTGGCCGGATCAGCTTGGGCAGATCAGTCTGGCCGGATCAGCATGGGCAGCTCAGTCTGGCAGATCAGCACGGGCAGATCAGTCTGGTCCAGATCAGCAAGGGCAGATCAGTCTGGTCCGGATCAGTCTGGACAATCAGCTTGATACAAAAACAGATTGATAAACTTGCTCTTCGATCTGTTGCTTGTAACTCTTCATTCTTTGATTTCTGGGCAAAGTGATCCACATGAAAGTTGTAGCCCTTTCTCTTAGCTTTGCACGGAATCAAGAATCACTCGATTTCGAGTTCGTATGAGAGAGTTATGCTCGAAATACAAGGCAATGCTCCTGCTGTCTGTTTGCTGGATGCAGCAGCACATGGCGTTACTTGCAGAAGCTCTTTGGCCATCTTAACGTCCGATTCAGTCTTTCACTTCCAAAGATGACTTGTAGATCTTTGTCGTAGCTTTCCAACCCATACTGAATCGTTCCGTTCCAATAAGCGAGCTAAGAGTTATGCCCACCAGACTGACAGGGACTTTGCTGTAACAGCTCGATCTTACAGGCGTCACATGGCGTGACTTGCAGAAGCTTTTTGGCCATCTTAACGTCCGATTCAGTCTTTCACTTCCAAAGATTACTTGTATATCTTTGTCGTAGCTTTCCAACCCATACTGAATCGTTCCGTTCCGATAAGCGAGCTGAGAGTTATGACCACCAGACTGACAGTTGCTTGCTGAAACAGCTTGCTGTTTCTTTGCGGTTCAGCTCGATCTTGCAGGCGTCGTTTCTCCTTGATAAGATTTGAACTAGCCGATCTGTTGTGAAATATGACTTTTAGTATTTTGAGTTGGCTGTTCAATCTCTTTGGAAGCACGCTATTTCGATATCCGAGCTATGAGATATGATCGAAACAATCCGCTCTGCCAGAATTCCAGAGTAGGTCCAGCTTGATATTTTCAAGCTATTTCTTTGTAATTCATCAAGCTCTTAAATATGATCTATGAACTGCATACTTGATGAAATATGTTAGCAACACAATAACAAGTTTTGTTAACATCAAAACCAAGATTATTCGGGTTTCCAAAACCCAACAATTTGTTCCGTGAATAATTTAATCTGTAAAACATATTAAATAAAAAAAACTATTGTATATTGAATATGAAACATGTTGTCAAAATTTTATAAATATTGTACCTCACTGATTGTTGACGCTTGTGCATTTAAATCAGGTTCAAGTCTCTTGATTACAGTCTTTAATCCTCTTTTGACTCATCGTCATAAACACAGGTTCCAGAATATTGTAGTATTGGATTGAGAAAATATGCTAAAACACAAAAATATACAAAAAAAATATGATGATAACTATATTTGAGTAAATCCGTACTTATTTAAAAACATGTAAATATCACTCAACTTTACCTGCAGCGTGTAAATGTTGGTGTAATTGATTATACCAACGCGCATCAATCACATCCCAGTATAATTGCCAGTCTTTCACACTCTCTCGTATGGATAACTTCGCTCTATCCATTGCTTCATATATAATTGATAGAGTTGGCTTGTTGTCTTGGTCAACCAATTTTAAAACTTTCACAAGTGGTTCAAATGTTGCGCAAATGTCACGAGCCCTCTTCCAAAATCTTGTATCCATAATGATTTGTGCAATTTTGAGCATCTTTTCTTCTCCTGCTTGTATTATTGTACTCTTACCACTCAATTGAAGTACACAATCTCTTCAAATCTTGAGAATATCGAACAAGACTTTCTAAAGATATAAATTCTGTTGCAAAGCGGGTGATTCCAGGTCTAAGTAATTGACGATCATTTGTGTAGATTTTCATTAAATTGACCACTTTATCACTGTTGTATATAAAACTTGTTATTTGCTTTGCTTTGTCAATACACTTTTTCACCTTTGTCATCTTACCGATGTCTTCAAGCATTAGATCAATGCAGTGTGCAGCACAAGGTGACCAAAACAAGTGAGGCATTTCAATCATAATTTCTGACCAGCAGCCTTATTTGCACTTTCACTGTCTGTAACCACATGCACAATATTTTTCTCCCCAACCTCGTCAATTACTTTGTTCAAAAGAGATAAAAGAAAACCAGCATTCTTTTTCTTGTTGGTGCAATCCACTGAATTATGAAATATCATGTTACGATCGCAATATATCATTAAGTTAATAAGGATGCTTGTTACGTGTGCTCCAACCATCGCACATTATTGTACATCCATATTTGGGCCATTTTGATTTTAAAGTATGTAAATATCCAGCCATATCTTCCACCTCCTCCTGCAAAAAAACACCACCTATTTGACGTCCGAAGGACCTTGATTCCAGGTCCAGCCTCCGCAATGGTATTGATCATAGATTGGTAGTATGGACCGATATACGCTGCATGAAAAGGAATGGCATTGTATATAAACCATTTTGAAATAGCTTTACCAACTTCTTTGACTTTTTCAAGAGCAAACCAATTTTTAATACTCTCCTGTTTTGATGGAAACATATACGTATCAATCCCTTTCGATGGTTTTTGAGCTCCCTCTTTTACGCTAAAGCTCCGAGGTATCTGTTTTCTGAAATTGGGATTTCCACCAAGTGATGAACCGGCACCGGAACCAAACCGGTTACACATCTCGGCCTCTTATGCTCTTGATTGACAACTTTCTTTCATGGTTGTTCCCAATGCCCTATTTTCCAATTTCTCAAAAGCTTCTTCACTAGTAACATTTCTTCCATATCCATAATCATCTTCGTTGTCACTGTCAAGTGCATGAATGCTTTGTTGAATTGCATTAACTGCAATTTCTTTTTTCATTTTTATTACAGCTATCTCAGACTTTGAATCTTGAAGATGTTTCCATACCATTAATGATATATCTTTTGGAGCTTTACCACATGACTCGACATTTCCAGCAACATTTGCAATATGTTGTTTAAATCTTGTAATACCTCAGCTTACAACTTTCCCACAAAATTTGCATTGTATTGTCTTACGATTGTCTCCGATAGGTTTACCAAACTCCCAACCAATATCAACTTTTGGAGCCATTCTTATAAACACTTAGTGGTTCACGATTTTTTGCTTTAAAAATTGAAAAATGTAAATCTTTAGTACAATCTACTAGCAAAGATCCATTTGTTTTTCTTTACAAACATATTTCATAAATACATCGAGGAATTTTATCTAGCTTTTCAATTGAAGAGTTGTGAACAAGAATCCAAGTAATCATAGGATAACTTAATGCACTTCATAATCCGGAAGAAGAAAGGCTACTTACCTGGAAGTTGGAAGAGAGAATTTTCTTCAATTCTTCGTTCAAGATAAGTGAAAGTTTCATCAACATTCAATAGTGCATGTTACATAGGGGTGCTTATTGGCTTGACCCGGTCCGGTCCGGACCGAAACCGGCCGGTTCCGGGTCCGTTAAGGACGAAACCGGTCCGGTCCGTTAATAAACTGGATCTGTCCCGGTTCCGGTTCCAATCGATTCCGGGCCGATGGTCCGATTTATTTTTTTAAAAAAAAAAAATTTCAAAAAGTTTTATTTATTTTTTATTTAATGTTGTAAATGTTTCCCCAATATTCATCACAAATTCAATATATTTCTTCTTCATTTCATAATATAGATGCATACAAATAATTATAAAGAGATGGCAATTAAAAAATCAAAATAAAAAAATATTGCTGTTTAGCACTCTTCATAATTGATAAGTATTGTTTTTGCGTTATCTTCTTCTTGCTCGTCATAATGGTTTACGAATTCGTCAACCACCCCATCTCTTCTATTCTTACATTCTGCTTCAAACCAATCTTTAAGTAACGTGAGCATGCATAACGAATCAGCAGAGAGACTACTTCTGTATTCTCAAATAATTCGGCCACATGTTGAGAATGCAGATTCAGAAGCGACGCTTGAAGCTTGTACCGCATACACGTTTCTAGCCATTTTGGCTAAGATGGGGAATTGTGCCGCATTTGACTTCCACCATTGTAACACGTCGAAGTTGTCTTCCGTTACAAATTGATAATTCAGATAAACTTGCAACTCAGTCGACGTGCTAGTAGATTGTCCTTTTCCCTTAAGTTTTTTCCTGCCCAGCAGTCTAAGCAAATTGATGCCCCCACCTTTAGTTTGAGCTTGGGGTTGTTCTTCAACAGGCCTTCGTTGCGATGATTCACTTGCATGTTGATTATAATACAATTGAAACATATTTTGGAGAGATTGCATTGTAGACGTCTTTTGATCGTCAACAACCTTACCCAAAAATTTAGCATAATATTCAAAAAATATCTCAAATGAAGATAAACATTGACTAGAATCTAGCAATGTTGCGATGCAGTGCACGTGTGGGATTTGTTCCCAATATTTTATAAATTTAGTTTCCATTGCACTAACAAAAGCATGCAAGTCATAGTCATCTCTAAATTCTATAAACTTATCAAACATATTAAATACTAAAGGAAGAAAATAAACGGAAGTAATTCAATCCTCATTAGTCAAATAAATACTATCATCGCTATCAGGCATTTGATATGAATTATAAAATGGAGTTAAAATATCTTTGTAAACTAACATAGCATTCAACATATTGTACAACGAATTCCACTAGTTTCTATTGGTGATGGAAAAAGAAGATGCTTTAAACCATTAGATAAACATAATTGTTTCCAATCGCGCTTTACATGGCTCGTGCGTAACCATTTAGCGCAGTATTTCATTTTGTCAATACATGCTGAGTGATTGTCCTCATAACCAACTTTAACAGCCAGATTAATCACATGAGATGCACATCTAACATGAAAAGAAACATCATCAAGCATTGGTTTCAGATAGGTCTTTAAATCACGCATCGCAGCATTGTTATTCGCTGCATTGTCTAATGTGATCGAAAATACCTTATCCTGAATTCCATAATGTCTACAAGTGTTGAATACATATTTAGCAATTACATAACCAGTATGTGCACAATCTAACTCATCTAAAGACAAAATCCGTTTTTGCATACACCAATTATCATCAATCCAATGACAAGTGACAACAAGATATAAATCTGAATTTACATTTGTCCAAATATCGGTTGTTAAGCTAACCCTACAAGGCAAACTAAAAATATGTTGAAATAATGTATTTCTATATTCAACAAATACGTCCATACAATTTCTTTTTAGTGTGTGCCTGGAAATATGTTTAAACATGGGTTGTATAGACGAAGTAAATTCAATAAAACCAGCATGTTCAGCTTGTATAAAAGGTAGTTCATATCTAATCACATATCTAACAAGTGATCTACGGTTAATTTCAGCAGTTAAAATAAAATTCGTGTCAGTGAGAACATTAATTTGTGCTTCTGTTGCTTCTCGACCTAATGGTTGTAATGTTGTCTCATCAAAATTATGGTTTTTTACTAAGTGTTTTTTAAATGTTCCAGTGCCTCTACTGGAACCACCAGCTTTATATGAATATTGCATTTTACATAATTTACATATTGCAACAGATTCATTAGTACCTTCTTTTTGACCGAGTTCAAAGTGATCCCATATCTTACTTCTTTGGCAGGAGTCGGTTGTCTACTCGCTGCTGTAGTGGCTCCGGATGACTCCACTTGTTGTCTCTCTTGGGCTTGGGCGGCAGGAGGTTCGACAGGTTGTTCGGGTTGTTGCGGTTCGACAGGTTGTTCGGGTTGGTGCGGTTCGACATTCATAGAGGAACCACCAACATTGAGGTCAGCAAAAAAATCATAACATTCATTTAACTCAGGTATTGGTACGGACAAATTCATTGCCGAAGATGAACTCAGTGATAGACGACCCGGGACGAGACCCCAACTACGACCAGCGCCGCTGCTAGATGAAGATGTCATTATTATATATAAATTGTAGATAGCACAATTGAGAGGAAAATATGAGATTGAAGTATAGAATTGTGAGAAGAATGGATTGTGAGAAGAATGGATTGTGAGGAAAAGAATGAAAAAAAATGCACATATTTATAGATTTAAAAAAAAAAAATAAACTGAACGTTGGCAACGGCTATAAAGCCGTTGCCATGCTGAATAAAAAAAAAATTTATTTTATTACTTTTTTTTAAATCTAACCGGTTCCGTCGGAACCGGTTCCAAACCGGTAGCACCGGAACCGGTGGTGCTACCGGTTTGGATTAAAAAAACCGCCCCGGACCGGTTTGATACCGGTTCCGGGGCGGACCGGAACCGGTTAGTCCGGTTCCAATTTCGGACCGGGTCCGATAAGCACCCATAATGTTACAATTGATTAATGTACAAAAAAGGCATTCCATCGACAGTCTGCATGCCGCGATCGATCGCGGCTTCACGTGCGTTGGGGCAGTAACAATTCGCAATCGATCGCGTTATCTTCGCGATCGATCACGAAGTGTTACTGCAAGCATGGTTGGCGGAACGTTTCGCACCGGCCGTTCGGACGCCGATTTAACGTGATGTAACCGATTTTGGGGGTGAAAAACGCCTTCGAGGGACGATAATCTTTACAGCATGCAACTCGGGAAAGGTGAGGCGCGTTCCAGTGTCGGAACGGCCGTTCCGATACCGAAACGGCGAACCATGTGCCCAATCGTTGTTATGCGAAGAGTATTGTCCTCAAGTTCGAATTCAACTTGGCTCTGAAACATTCCATATTTATATTTATGTTTTATAACTATATGGGGCGGAAGTAGTGTTGGGGGTTAAATGGTTAGAATTGTTGGGACCAATTACAATTTATTATCAACTCCTTCTTATATGGAGTTTATGTGGGAGGGCCGCTTGGTGCATTTGCAGGGGAGCCTTTATTACAGGTGGAACAGGTGCAATACAAACAAGTAGGCGATTATCTCAAACAGCAGCAATCTCTGGATATAAACCAATCCATAGCATGCATTTCGCATTTGTTTTATTCCGTTCCTCATTTTTAGCTTATTTCCGCTATTCCAATGTTCCTTGTCGTGAATATAATATAACATAATTAATATATTATAATATACTATAACTAATAATATTAATTTATTATAATAATTTTACATAATTAATATTATATTATTATTTGGTATAAAAATGAGTTTAAAAATTATTATGTAGCGGCCCTTAAATCATTTAGCAGATGCCTACTCGTTGGGGGCCTGCTACCAATTTTTTCTTACCATGTAACTTTATTATCAATTTTATATATATTTAGTACCAAAATTGTTATATGTTTCATACCAATTTTATGTATACTTAGTACCGAAGTTGTATAGGTTTTATACTAATTTTATGTATACGGAATACCAAAATTGTATAGGTTTCATACCAACTTTACGTGTGAGAAAGCGATGGTATTTTAGTATTTTTAGGTGAATAGGGAGTTAGAACTAATGTAATTTATGACATGTGAACTGACATAAAAAATTCTCTTACACAGATACTGATGATCAATTTTAAATTGCCTTTAAAGATTTAAGAATTTACCATAATAATAATAATCATAATATATATGTACATTTATATATAATAATAATATATATATATACGCATATATATACATAATAATAAACATAATATATTATTATTATATATATTATATACGTATATATATAATATATTATGTTAATAATATATATATATATATAATAAAATAAATATTGAGGAGCCGCTTCACCCTGAAGCGGCTCCTCAATATTTTTATTATATATATCTATATAATAAAAAAATATTATATATATATTATAAAAAAAAAAAATTAAGAGGAGCCGCTTCAGGCCTCAATATTGTAGGGGCCGCCTCACCCTGAAGCGGCCCCTCATCCTCTATTAGCCGCCGCTTCAAACAACGGTTTGAGCTATATTTGTAATACTTTTATTTTCGATGTATTTTTGAAAATAACTTTTTTTTTGTATTAATTTTTTAAAAAAACCTATTTATATAGTATGTATAACATACATGCAAAAACTAATAACAATTTTTTTTTCCGAAAAATTTATAAATAATTAGAAAAAAAAATTCATCTGTGGCCCATATTCCCAACAGCTAATTCCTCAATTTTGTCGTCATAAAACAACTTATAAAATCATCCTTTGTTCCAAGATCCACAGGAGATTAAATAGATTAGCCATCTGAAGTCTTAATCATTTCAAGAATGAACAATAGAACAGACAAACAAGTGAAATAATTGATGGCCAAAGATGTACTAACCACAATCATATAAACGACAGATCAAATGAAGTTCTTGATCCCCAACCACTCATTCCTTTCATCGGTTTGTTTGTTGCTGCCTTGAAGGACACTGCCCTTAGGGGCATCATCCACTATCCATATAAAATCTTTTTTTTCTTTAAAAAAAAAAGATTCCAAATAAACGGTGATGATGCCCCTAAGGGCATCATCAAACAAACCCCTTTCATCACCCGTGAACGCCACTCTCCTGTTATATAATCTAGACTAGATAACAGGAACACCGAGTCATCAAGCACCGTTTCAGCACGAAAGTTTTTCAAGCCAAATGGGAAACCCCCATGTTCTAGCTATACCATCTCCAGCACAAGGCCATGTTATTCCACTGATGGAACTCTCCCAATGTTTAGCGAACAATGGCATCAAAGTCACATTCGTTATCACAGAAATCTTTTACCGACAGGTTGTTGAGTCGATTCCGGACAGAGGGAATTGCATACATGAACTGATAAATTTGGTTTCGATCCACGACGGGCTGGAACCTTGGGAAGATAGGAGTGATCGTGGAAAGTTGACAGAAACAATTGTGAAGGTGATGCCTGGAAATTTGGAGGCTTTGATTGGCGAGATTAATGCAAAAACAAGAGATGAAATCACATGTATTATTACAGATTACTGGATGGGCTTCGCTATGGAGGTGGCCGAGAGGTTTGGGTTGAAGAGAGCTTCGTTCTTGCCTTCATCAGTTGCAATGTCTGCTTTGTGTATGAATGTGCAGAAGCTAGTTGATGAGGGGATAGTTGATAGCAATGGTGAGTCCATCTATAAGTAAAACTTACTCGAAATTTTTGAAAGTAAAATTATAGTTTTTAAGGTAATCTTTATTTTTTTTAAAAATTCATTGCAGTTCATTATGTGCAGGAACACCATTCAAGAAACAGATAATCGAGTTATCAACAGGCATTCCTGGAAGCAACACGATGAACTTGCCATGGATGACCATCGGAGATTTCTCCACGCAAAAGATTGTATTTCAGTTCCTAAAAGAGAACATCGAGTTGATAAATCTAGCAGAAAGGCTAATCTGCAACACGGCCCATGAGCTTGAGCCCGTAGCACTCGCCTATGTTCCAAATTGCTCACCCATCGGCCCTCTTCTCGCAAGCAATCGTCTCGGCAGCACAGTAGGACATTTCTGGCCTGAAGACTCCGCCTGCCTGGATTGGCTCGACCAACAGCCACACCGTTCCGTCATCTACGTTGCATTCGGGAGTTTCACCGTTTTCGATCAAACACAGTTCCAAGAACTGGCCCTCGGTCTTGAACGCACCAACAGGCTGTTCCTATGGGTCGTGAGGGAAGAAACGGGTAAATCCTATCCGAAAGGATTCGAACAAAGAATCGAGACTCGCGGGAAAATAGTCCGTTGGGCACCTCAACAGAAGGTGCTCTTGCATCCTTCTGTGTCGTGCTTCGTGAGCCATTGTGGATGGAATTCGACAATAGAGGGCGTGAGCAACGGGGTGCCATTCTTGTGTTGGCCATACTTCGCGGATCAGTTCATGGATGAGAGCTATATTTGCGATTACTGGAGGGTTGGATTAAGACTTGATAAAGATGTAAGTGGGATTATTAAACAGGAAGAGATTCATAATAAGGTGGAGCAGCTGCTGAGTGATGAAACAATGAAGAGAAGGGCTGTTGAGCTTCAGAAAAAGGCTTTGGATTGTGTTGCAGAAGGGGGCAGCTCTCACGAGAATTTTCAAGATTTTGTCGACTGGATTAAAGGAAAGTGAAGAGATTAAGAAATATTAGTTTCTCAAATTATTTCATTTTATATCTAAGAAATGCTGAAGACTGATACGGATGAATTGTTAAAAAATCTTGTGTTGTGATTAATAATTCTACAACAGTTGTCCGATTTTGGCACAACTGTTATGATTATTGTAATATGTTGTCATTTATACTAGTATAACATGGTTTCTTTGATGTTATCCTTAAAAACAACGTTCTTAGGCTATATTCAGTTCAAGGATAATGTGAATAATTGCTATATAATGTGTCATCCCATGTTTATCTCGAGGATTGTGTTAGGCCCCAAAATTCCACTTGAAGCCTACTATATATTATTTCCCATTTAATTTATCCCTTCAAAAGGGTGTGATTACTCATCATTTTGGGTTTACAACTGACATTCGTGGTTTATTACCATTATATCTCTCTTAATAAAACAAATTCTTCACTTTGAATTCCATAGCAGTGGTCACCGTCTTGATTCACCACCTACAGGCCACCAGCGCGCTTCTCTCCCTTGCCATCCTTTCTTCCCTTTGTTCCACTCCATTAAAGCAACTCAAAGTGTTAGAAATGTGACTAATATCCACGCATTCTTGCTTGTGGAAGGAATGACAATTATAACTAACAGAAATGAAGTTGAAGCAGTTAGTGGGAGATAATTTCCTGGATCTAGTGCAACTCCTCCAACTTTCTTGTGATGATGGAACCTGAGTGTTTCTAGATACATTTTTACCAACTCCTCCAACTTGATTTGTTTTGAAGTCTACAATATTTAATCCCGCAAATGAATCAGCATGATCATGAAGATCTTCCAGGTTGATTCTTTCCATTACTTTTGTATGAAGTATTGGATCTCCTCAGATTATGGCAATCATCTTTCAGTGTCTGTCATTGGTCGTTGGATCTCCCCGGCTTTCCATTTTTGATGTAAAAAGGGTTCTGTTCCATAGGATTGTAGTAGCCACCCTCATTTTCTTCTTCCTAAAGGACTTGGTCGTGACTCCAAATCCTTTGACTAGGGGAACATCTCGAAGGTTTTCAAGAATTTCATCCTAATGTTTTATCACGATCTCCATCTGAGTTTGAATTTGATGGATCTGTGCAGAGACATGGTATTGTATGTATCCATAACGATGCACTGTCTTCTGAATCTCTCTTAGATCTTGGGAGATCTTTGAGCTATCTGGCTCGATTCTCGAAATGTTGGTTCTCTCATCATATTCGTCTGTCAAGACCATGTTGGATCATTAGGGTCTGGAGTAATGTCATCATATTTTAGGATGATCGTCTTCCTGAAATTCGGCTTACTGGAGCTGTAGTTTGAGGTTCACTTTATCAAGCCTCTTAGCCACCATCTCCAGTTTCTTGTAATTGTTTATGCCAGGTAGACATACACCCGTTCCTAGTAATATTTTCCACTTCTGGTTGAAGCGTTGAGCTTCGGTCAGATGCTTTTGATTCAGTGCTTCCAATTTTTGGAAGTACCACCTGTATGAGTGACACATCGAATATTCGTTCGGATCCATGTACTCTTGAATTGTCTCCTCCATTTGGGATCATATTAATATTCAAAATATTATTTTAATATTTTCAGAATAAACTTAGGCTATAATACCATTTTATGCCAATGATCTAAAAATATGGGGACTCGTAAACGAAGGGGTTAAACTGCATCTTTTTATTAACATAAGGATGTAATAGATCATAGAATATTACACATGGGCCTATTTGTTCTCAAAATAAAATCTTAGGGAGTTGAATGCAATTTACTTTAACCATTGAGGTTATAAGAGTCAAAATTCAACTCTAAATGGATTTGAAATTTGGATCGATTAAGATTTTGAAATCAGATTTTTATGCACTATTATTTTTTTCCCTAATCTATTTGAAAAATTGTTTTGGAAATGATACATTTGTGTAATTAACCCTTGTTTTTTTTTGCTGAAATTGGGCTTATAGCCCATTCTAAGAACTTGATGAAACGGACTAACCCATGTCTTACATATCAGTATTTCACAATTTCAGGATTCAAATTGATTATCGTACAGCCACCAAACTTTTCCCGCGTCAATATTCACAAATTTTGATAAGCTAGGGTTTCAAAATTCGACTCTCCTACAGGTTACAGATCAGGTTCTACGTAACTTCACGATGAGAACTGACACAGCAGCAATGGAGATCAAACACTCAAAAATCGTTTCAGAAGAGGAACAGGACCCGTTTCTCAAATTCATCGATTACGCCAGATCAATGTTGTTTCCTTGCAATCAAAATTCAGCTGAATTGGAAGAAGACCTGATGGATGTGCCAGGATGGAGCTGGATCGTCAACCGTATCCTCAAAACTTGTGTCACTTATCCCACGGGTGTCACCCCCGCAATTCTCCTGTCGGAGGTTTATCTGGTATCCGTCGTTTACAATTTTGTCATTTCTAAGCAACAAATAGCAGCAAATTTATTAATTTACAGAGTTAAGCTCTATTGTACTTGGGCATCCTTTTCGTTAATACCTCATTTTCTGTAAAAAATGAAGTTGACGCTGATATTTCTCTAAGAACATGTGTTTTACAAATTCAAACGCATAGAGACTAACACTCTCAATACATTTTGCGTGATGCATGCACCCAGGCTTGGAATGAGAAGAATAGGGGTGGAGCTCCTAAAAAACAGTCGGGATGTACGATCAAGTTGAGGAGGAAGCATAAGAGAGCGAAGCTCCCGCACACCGTTACAATCGATTCGATATACGAGAAAAAGTTCTTATCCTTGAACAGTGTCATTGAAGCTGTTATACTTGAAGCCTTTATTCTTCCCGGTATGAACAGGCTTTCTCTGCAGTTTCAGTATGTGTACAGTACATGGAGAAAAAAAAACTTTAAAAAGAACTAGTTAACGTATTATCTCCATCTCTACTGCTGTTTAGATGTCATTGAAAAACCTGGACTTTATTGAATATTGATGTTTAACTACTTGGCAATTTAATCCCATTTTGGGGGATCTTGGTTGCTTCAGTTTGATTAAACTAAAATTGAATATTACATTTTTACAGGGACTAGTATCCTCATGCTCACCTTGGGGGATATTTGGAGCTCCAACACTATAGATCTATATCTTCACAGCAGGTTTCATAACAATCCCTACTTATGAAGTCATAGCTCTTGCCGAATCAACTGTTACTCTTCTGGTCTCAGTTCCTTTAACTCACTTACAGATGTAACTCATCAACTGGAACTTCCGTTAATAAGCAGAAATGTAGACTGATTTTTACATAAAAATTAAGATATTGGATGATTTTCTAGCACTCCAAATTTACATATGGCAGATAATGTTTATGTTTGTGGATATTCAACCATCCAAATCCAAAACTCGCAGGTTTAAAAACATAGCTGATTCCGAAAACGGGATTCTGAAGAAAGGCCGTGAAATTCTCTTAACTGGATGTTATCTTCGGGCAGCTGCAGGGGGTTCAGGGTGTACACGCCTTATGCCAACTGAATATCTTATTGTGCTGTTAAATGAGGTATCTTTGGCTTTCTGTTCTTCCTCTTTTCTCAAGTTTAACTTCGTTAATTCCTTCTGAATTTTGACTGAACAATGTTTTGCACAACATGCGAGAAAAGTCCTGACATTTCACGTTTTAGTTAGTCATAAAGCAATAATGAAACCCGTCCCTTCTTGGCTACATGCAGTTGCAGCTGAATGATGGTTTTCCGATTCAATTATATGATCCTTGTTATGGGACTATTTTTCATATTCTTTTTATGCTGATGCAGGATGAAGATGATGATGCCATGCTAATTGGAGCACAGTTTTGTTCCGACTCTTTTTCTTCGATTTCTCTCGATGCAGTGAAGGAGGGAGCAAATTATTCATTATATGCAAGGTGTTATACCATTTCTCTCATGTGTTTCTGTTGAACCAAACTGAATCAGTTCTAGTTGGCGCTTCCATTTTTAATAGTAATTGGCTCCCCCGGGATATAAAGAGAGCCTTTGGAACTATTTTGCTGTACCATTTTTTCTTCCTAAAAGAAGTTTTATTGAATATGAGCTCCGAATCATTACATTAAAATATTCTATTCTATACAGTCAGTATTGGTTCTTAACATTTAGTAAGAGAAGATTAAACAAGCTCAATATTGCAAAATTTGCAATTTTGTGGTATATTCTCTATGGTATATCACCATCTTCTTGGTTTCTCACAGAATTGAACATATAGGATCACTGGAAACTCAGGGGAAATTAGGTAGTTTACAAAGGAAACAAATAACTCTTGTAGATAATGATGGCGTGAGATTAAAATTCTTACTTTGGGGAGAGCAGACTGCAGTTGCCAATCTACTCAGGTATCATGTTACGAATTGGTCCTTCGCTTTTTATTTTTCTTTGTATTTTTAATTCTTTTCTTTTAGCTGAACATCCATCTATTTGCATACTTGTATGCAGTGTGGGAAGTATGCTTGCCATTGAAAAACCATTTATTGCAAGTTCCATCGATAGTTCTCTTGATGCATGCAATGAAGTTTGCCTGGAATATGGCAGTGCAACCCAGCTATATTTGGTGCCTCTTATTCAGCATAAAGAACAAGTAATTAATGCTTAATTAATCAGTGATTTTAATTATGATTCTTTTAGAGTGTTATGATAAATCCTCTCCATTTTCTCAGGTATGTCTTCCATTGACACAGAGCCATCATCTAGGATCGGGATTATTAAGTGCGTCAAATCTGACTCAGGGATCTATTGTTTCTCAAGTGACATTACCTTGTGATTCTCAAGGGTCCATCGACTTCAGAAATTATCCCTTTCGAGTAAGCTTGACCTTTTCCAACCTATCGAGTACATGATACCGCCTTTTGCTGCAAAATATAAAATAAAAGTTCAGAATCAACTATTCTTCTCTTTCTATAACTTGATAATCTGATTTCAAGATCTGTGGCTTGGCTAATTAGCTTGGTCAATCCATTAATGGCCTAATGAAATGGTTGTGACAGTTGACTTCCCATATATCTGAATGACTTTATGGCTTATAACTTTGTCAAGATCACCATACACGCAATCCCATATTTTAATTGTTCTTTTCTGTTTATCATGGATCAAGATTTCTCATAATTTAAACTATCAACTATTAGGATTTCTAAACTTCTTATCTGCTTCCTACATGTTCAAAGTCTTTCAGTCATATGTTGTAGATCTGGGTGACAAGATGACTGGCATAAGCCTCTATGGCATTGTGACAGATACAAGGAGAAATTCAGAGTCCAGGTTTTCTTTGAAGATTGAAGATGCAACAGGAGCAATATGGGCAAAGCTACATTTCATTAGATCTTGGTATGTAAAAATGTTTGCAAATTCGCATGTGCATGATATGTTTAATGTTATCCTTATAATCTGCAATAGTGGATCAACAAAAATTGAGTGCGTACTAAATGCATTAACCATTCTGTTATGTGGTGTTTAGCAATTAAACGATCTGAAAGATGAAGTCCCTACATATAATTGAATCCATATTGTACCAAAAGAATTGTGCGAAATAGCAATAATTTTTTCGTTTGACGTAACCAAATGCCTCAATGATCGGAAAAACACAAGAGCTAGCATCCTTTGTGCGAAAAAAAAGTCTCGTGCCTCTGAAAATTAGGAGGAATGAGAATCACTAAAGCTTAGTCATCACCAGAGAGACACATTTTGGTAAGCATTTAGTGGTAGCTTGGTGTATGAAAAGAAGAAATGAACTTTGAGACTTATGATGAGATTTCCAGTGTAGTTGATATAAGGAAGGGAATTACTCCTTAAAAACTTTCAACTGCGTGCATCTGTCATAAGATGCTTGATTGTACACTCATTTTAGACACCAAGAGAAATGAATGACTTGTTTTTTCTTATATTTTCCTCAGGTCACTGGGGAGAAATGACTTGTTTATTCATATATTTTCCTCAGGTCACTGGGGAGATTAGGGGTCGGTCATACAGTCTACATATCTGGTTTAAGCTCTTCAATGACGCGTCGAAAAAGGTAATCGTGTACTAACTTCATTTTGAGTCATGGACATACTAGAGATCTTTAAATGATGTATTCATTTTTTGGTTCACATTTTTTTTTTCCCATTTCAGATGTTTCTATTGATCAAAATTTTCTTTTTTATCAGACTTGAATTAATATGGCACGAGAATGAAACTGAAGCCTCAGTCATCAATACAAGTTGCTTGCCAGCTTTTCTTAATTCATCTTGTCTCCACAAACTATCGCGTCTTTCTGATTTATCTCTCCACATGAGTGGTGCACAGGTTTGTGACCTTCATTTGCATTTAGCTCTTAGCAGTAATCAACCTCAATGTACATTGAAAATTTCCTGTTTTTATCTTCACTAGGAAAATTTCGTTTCAATCGCACAGTTACTTTTCCAGATAGTTTCGTATGACAATGTTTTTCAAGGCTGATCAATGTCAAGTTTTTAATTTGATACAATTTAATATGGGTTTTCTTACATTTATATAGAACAGAATCCCTAAATTTGGGGTTACAAAATCTCCTAAGTATCCTAATTATATCCCTGAAAATCTGCTATACAATAAATACTGACAACTTAAAGCAAATCAAATCATTCTAATAGATATCAAATATAATATCCTTAACATCCTCCCTCAAATTGATGCTGGACGATCAAAAAATATTAGTTTGTCAATCAGAAACTGATGTCGATGTCGTGAAAGAGCTTTAGTGAAAATGTCTGCAGTCTGATGCTCAGTCGAAACATGAGGAAGATGAATAACGTTTGTGGTAAAAGCTTCACTTGTAGAATGTCAATCGACCTCCATATGCTTTGTACGCTCAAGAAAAACTGGATTAACAGTAATCTGAATAGCACTAGTGTTATCTACACGAAGAGGAGTGGAATGCATTTGAAGGAACCCAAGTTCATCCAATAGCCCACGGAGCCAAGTGATCTCAGAACAAACAGATGACATAGCACGGTACTCAGATTCAGTAGAAAACTTGGAAACCCGCTCTTGTTTCTTACTTTTCCAAGAAATGATAGCAAAGCCAAGGAACATACACCAACCCGTGACAGAGCGACGAGTATCTATACAACCAGCCCAATCAGCATCATTATAAGCCTCCAACTGTATTGATAAATCTTTAGGAAATAATAGCCCACGGAAAGAAGTGCCTTCGAGGTACCGTATAATGCGGCGAACAACAGTAAGATGAAGATGACGTGGAACCTGCATGAATTGACAAACTTGTCAAGTAGTTCAAACTCCCAACTAGCAGCCCATACAAAGATGGATCAGAAAGTAGGTCACCCTCGTCGCGAGAAAGTTTGAGATTTACTTCCAAAGGAGTAAGAACGGGATTGCCCGATTGAAGACCCGCCAAGGAAATCAATTCCTGCTTGTATTTATGCTGATGTAGCATAATACCGGTGGAAGTGGTGTGGATCTCAAGACCAAGAATGTATTGCAATAAACCAAGATCCTTCAATGAAAAAAGACGTCTGAAGATGCACCTGTAACTAGGGCTGCTTATCGGACCCACCGGACCAGTTTCGGGTCTGATTTTAAGGTAAATGATCCGTTCCGGTAAGAATTCGGATCGGATCGGTTCCGGGTTATGAAATTTTTTATTTAAATTTTGTTGCCAAATTTTGTCAAAGGCAGGGTTCGAACGCACGACCTCGCGTGTTATTGCGAGAAACTTTAACCACTAAGCTAATAGACATCTATGTTTATAAGATGAATTCAATTATATTTATATAAAACAAATAATATTTTCGTTTTTTTTAAAATAACGGATCTAGATCCGTTTATTCCGGAACTGGTAAGGTTCCAGTTCCGAAACCGGTAAGATTCCTGTTCCGGAACCTTACAACTGATCCGGACCGGTTCGGAACTGGTTAGCCTGATTCCGATTCCGAACTGGGCTAACCGGTTCGGTTTTGGACGGGGTCCGGATTGACCCGACCCGTTAAGAAACCCTACTTGTAACTGCTGAATCAAGACATTATCGAAACCCGCAATAACAATATCATCAACATAGACCAGAAGCATGACAATGCCAGTAGAAGTTTTGCGAAGAAAAAGAGATGAATCAAACTGACTTTGAGCAAACTGAAAAGCAAGTAAAGTGGAACGAAATTTGTCAAACCATGCCCTCAGAGCCTGCTTCAACCCATACAGTGAACGACGAAGACGACACACTTCGGAGAAAGGAGTAATAAACAGACCGGGAGGCGGTGTCATAAAAATATCTTCCTTTAGATCGCCATGAAGAAAAGCATTTTTGACATCCATTTGCCGGAGGGACCAACCCTGAGAAGCGACGAGTGCTAATATAGTGCGGACCGTAGTCATTTTGATAACTGGGGCAAAAGTTTTTTTCATAATCAATGCCACATTCTTGGCGATTCCCAAGAGCCACAAGTCGAGCTTTATATCTATCGATGGACCCATCAGACCGAAATTTGATAGAATACACCTACTTACAACCAATTGGCTTGATGCCCGATAGACAAGGCACAATATCCCAAGTGATTGTCTTGAAGAGCATGGAGCTCTTCCTGCATAGCTTTCTGCCAACATGCTTGGGAGGCTGCCTTAGAGTAAGAACGAGGAACAGAACAATATCCAGAATGTCAGTAAGTGAAGTAGGAGAAAATCCATACCTATCAGGGGGTTTAGAAACCTGAGTCAAGCGCCGAGGTGGATGAACCGTGGGTGGATCAAGTGGAGGAGCAGCGATCGGAACAGGTTGTGGAGGACGACGATGGTAGACTAGACCTGGTTTAAAACGTTCAGTAGGAGAAAACACATAATCAAAAATGGGAAGAACCGCAATAGGATCATTAGAGAGAACCTGAGACTGGAAGAAATGTTGATGCTCAAAGAAGATAACATTCCAAGAGATTCGAAATTTATTAGCCGGAGCATCATAACAAATGAAGCCTTTATGAGGTGGACAGTTGCCCATAAAGGCACACTTAACGGATTGGGCAGCAAGCTTGTGATGATCAGGAGGCCGTAGATGAACAAAACAAACACAACGTATGAAGAGACTCATATGTAGGAGACATGCCATATAAACAGCAATAAGGAGAATCATAATTTAAAGTAGTAGTAGGCAAGTGATTGATCAAATAAACAGCAGTGGATAATGCTTCGACCCAGAATTTAGGTGTTACAGATGAATCAAGTAATAAAGAACGAACAACATCCAAAAGATGACGATTCTTACGTTCAATCACTCCATTCTGTTGGGGAGTATAAGGATAAGATCGTTGGGACATAATGCCTTTTTGCTGAAGAGAGGTCTGAAAGGCATGAGACATATATTCCCCTCATGCATCAAACTGTGTTTCGATAAACACAACTAAGGTTTGAAAGACGGAAAACACCCTAGCTTTGGATCAAAGAAAATATATCCAGGTAAATCTACTAAAATCATCGATAAAAGTAACAAAGTACCAATATTGAGCATGTGATAAACCGAACTAACACCCCAAACATCAGTATGAAAAATCTCAAAGCATTGTGAAGCACGACTATCATGCGAAGGAAAATGCAAAATTTTAATTTTACTAAGACGACAAGTATCATAGTCAAAAGAAGTAGAATAAGTAAATAAATCTTTATTGCCTAAAAAACCATTATGCAATAGATGAGTCATGACATGAGAATTGGGGTGACCCAATTTCTTATGTCAGACTTCAATGTTATTGGCCGTCATACAAGCAAGGGAAATGACATTATGAATAGAAAATTGTAAGGGAAAAAGATGTCCCACTTTATGCTTCTTTGCGATCACTATCCTGGTCACCTGATCTTGCACAAACAACCACCACGAGAAAAATGAACATCAAAGTTATTATCGCCCAACATAAATCAAATTCGTAGTTAATTTATGAGAAACAAATATATCGCGGATTGTAGATCCGAAAGTACCCACAACAGTAATAGGAAGAGTACTCCCATCAGCAAGCTGAATATTTTGCGAACCCCCATACTTAAGAACATTAGGAAGTCCGAACGTACGATTAGTCATATGATTAGAAGCGCGGGAATCAACATCCAAGAAGAGGTGGAGGAAGAACCAATACCTTAGAGACCCAATGCCGTAAAAGAGAAATAATCATATGTTGTACCATAGCCGGAGTAAGAACTGGCGAGTCAGAGGATACGACAAGAGGTGTAGATGATGAAATCGCAGCTTGGAAAGCTTGAGGAAGTGACCCTTCTTTTTGCAGTAATTGCAGACCTTCTTGGAGCAATTTCGAGCAAAATGACCGAATTCTTTGCAATGAAAACATTGAACGATCTCTTTCCCTTTGCCATGGGTAGCATAAGCCACATTCATATGGACAGATTCAGGCGAAAAACTGGACTGAGTGGATAGATGTTGTTCCTCACGAAGTAAGTGACCAAGACACGAATAAAGGGGAACGAGATCATGATTTAATAATCCCGCTCGAACATGTTCAAACTCAGGTCGGATTTTCATCAAAAATTGATCACGTTGACTCTCAGCGTGAATATCTTGAAGTGCCTCAAGAGTCATAAAAGGAACCTTAGCATGAACAATAACATAGTACTCGCTCCAAAAATTAGATGAAGCTCCAATTCCAATTGTAAGCGACCACTGTGATCTTGATGATAGATGTGTTGCAAATAAGTCCACATAACAAGCACAATAGTGAAGCACCTGAGATTGGTGACAAGATTATGATCAATTGCCCAAAAGCCAAGAGATAATCTTAGCATCTTTAGTTTTCCATCGAGCGCGTTCTTTAGCATCAGTCGGAACGGGACCAGATTTATAAAGATGATGGAATAGCTCATGTCCTTTCAAAAATATCTTAAACTGAAAAGACCTTCTTAGAATCAAACAATAGTATTTTCAAGTGACATTATTGGACAAATAAAACTCAACAAAATACAAAAAAACCCCAAAAAATCGCAACACTGTCCAGAAACCCAAAACAAATCTTGTCACATTGTCACGCACAAAACCCAACCCAAACAGCAACCAGAAATCGATGAACTCAGAAATTGCTCGAACCAAAAAAATCGATTTATCCCAGAAATCGATTGAGCCCAGGCCATTGAACCCAAAATCGTAAAGGAAATCGCTCAAATCGTCGCAGAAATCGCGACCCAAACCCTAACCTGACACAAAGATTTGCGACGTCCAGCCGCATGGAAATCGGAATTGATTCGCACACAGCCGCAAGAGAACGGAAAATCGCGAGGAACAGTAGCCGCCGAGCAAGAAACGGCCGGGAAAAAATACACAAGAATCGGTTTTATAATTTTTGCTATTATCAAGTTTTTAATTTGATACCATTTTACTATGGGATCCGTTAAGCACGGAACCGGTCCGGTTCGTTAAGGAAGCGGATCGGACCCGGTTCCGGTTCCAACCGGTTCCGGGGTCGATCCGGTCCGAACCATATTTTTTTTCTTTGAATTTTTTTTTTAAATTTTTAAATATTTAAATTTTTTTATGTTGTAAATGTTTCCCCAATATTCATCACAAATTCAATATATTTCTTCTTCATTTCATAATATAGATGCATACAAATAAATGTAAAGAGATGACAATTGAAAATCTAAAGAAAAAAATATTACTATTTAGCACTCTTCATAATTGATAAGTATTGTTTTTGCGTTCTCTTCTTCTTGCTCGTCATAAATATTTACGAATTCGTCAACCGTCCCATCTCTTCTATTCTTACATTCTGCTTCAAACCAATCTTTAAGTAACATGATCATGCAAAATGAATCAGCAGATAGACTACTTCTGTATTCTCCAATAATTCGGCCACATGTTTAGAATGCCGATTCAGAAGCGATGCTTGAAGCTTGTACCGCATACACGTTTCTAGCCATTTTGGCTAAGATAGGGAATTGTGCTGCATTTGACTTCCACCATTGTAAGACGTCGAAGTTGTCTTCCGTTAGAAATTGATAATTCAGATAAATTTGTAACTCAGTCGACGTGTTAGAAGAAGGTCCTTTTCCCTTAAGTTTTTTCCTGCCCAGCATCCTAATCAAATTGATGCCCCCACCTTTAGATTGAGCCATGGTTGTTAAAAGCCCTCGCCTGGCTCGCAGGCGCCTGGGGCTTAATCCCTGGGCGATGGCTTTATGGAAGGAAGAGTGTTGATAGGATTGGGCTCAAATTACTTAAAAAATAATAAGCCCAAATCCTATTCAATAAACTCAAAGCCAAGTTTAAATAAGCCTAAACCCCATATTTATATATTAGGATATTAACACATCATACTCATTATTAATTATATTAAATGTAAAATTTATTTATAATTATATTTTTAATTTATAAATAGATATTAACAAATGATAAGAATTAATGTAAAACCATATATATTTTGAGAATATAGTAAGAATCTTTTAAGAATAAATTTAACCCTAGTTCGATCAAGCAGATTTAATTTATTGTTTCTTTTTTTTAAAAAAATAATTCTGATTTATTATTGAATAAGATTCATTTTTATCAAATTTCTCCGTGTAATAAATTTTTATATTCGAAATGAACAAATATTACAACATGAGCAGCTTCTTAACTATATAGTTTGGTCATTTTGGGAAAAGACATTCATATCTAATTGTTTAAAATTTATTTTTTCTCGATACCTGACGTCTATTAGGCCACGCTTCCCCCGACGCTTAGCGGTTTGAGCCAGGCCATAGCTCATCGCTTTTTGGCGCCTAGCGCCTTTAATAACTACGGATTGAGCTTGTGGTTGTTCTTCAACAGGCCTTTGTTGCGATGATTCACTTGCCTGTTGATTATAATACAATTGAAACATATTTTGGAGAGATTGCATTGTAGACGTCTTTTGATCGTCAACAATCTTCCCCAAAAATTTAGCATAATATTCAAAAAATATCTCAAATGAACATAAACATTGACTAGGATCTAGCAACGTTGCGATGCAGTGCACATGTGGGATTTGTTCCCAATACTTTATAAATTTAGTTTCCATTGCACTAACAAAAGCATGCAAGTCATATTCATCTCTAAATTCTATAAACTTATCTAACATATTAAATACTAAAACAAGAAAATAAACGGAAGTTGGATAAGTAACACCGGAGAAGCGTTCCGTCGCTTCTTTGAAAGTACCTAACAATGATACACAATTTTCAACAAATTCTCAATCCTCATTAGTCAAATAAATACTTTCATCGCTATCAGGCGTTTGCTATGAATTATATAATGGAGTTAAAATATCTTTGTAAGGTAATATAGAATTCAACATATTGTACAACGAATTCCACCTAGTTTCTATTGGTGATGGAAAAAGAAGATGCTTTAAACCATTAGATAAACATAATTGTTTCCAATCGCGCTTAACACGGCTCGTGCTTAACCATTTAGCGCAGTATTTCATTTTCTCAATACATGCTGAGTGATTGTCATCATAACCAACTTTAACAGCCAAATTAATCACATGACATGCACATCTAACATGAAGAAAAAAAACCATCAAGCATTGGTTTCAGATAAGTCTTTAAATCACGCATCGCAGCATTGTTATTCGCTGCATTGTCTAATGTGATCGAAAATACCTTATCCTGAATTCCATAATGTCTACAAGTGTTGAATACATATTTAGCAATTACATAACCAGTATGTGAACAATCTAACTCATCTAAAGACAAAATCCGTTTTTGCATACACCAATTATCATCAATCCAATGACAAGTGACAACAAGATATGAATCCAAATTTACATTTGTCCAAATATCGGTTGTTAAGCTAACCCTACAAGGCAAACTAGAAAGATGTTGAAACAATGTATTTCTATATTCAACAAATACGTCCATACAATTTCTTTTTAGTGTGTGTCTGGAAATATGTTTAAACATGGGTTGTATAGACGAATCAAATTCAATAAAACCAGCATGTTCAGCTTGTATAAAAGGTAGTTCACATCTAATCACATATCTAACAAGTGACCTATGGTTAATTTCAGCAGTTAAAATAAAATTCTTGCAAGTGAGAACATTAATTTGTGCTTGTGTTGCTTCTCGACCTAATGGTTGTAATGTTGTCTCATCAAAATTATGTTTTTTTACTAAGTATTTTTTAAATGTTCCGGTGCCTCCATTGGAACCATCAGCTTTATATGAATATTGCATTTTACATAATTTGCATATTGCAATAGATTCATTAGTACCTTCATTTTGAGCGAGTTCAAAGTGATCCCATATCTTACTTCTTTTGGCACTAGTCGGTTGTCTACTCGCTGCTGTAGTGGCTCTGGATGAGTCCACTTGTGGTCTCTCTTGGACTTGGGCAGCAGGAGATTCGGCAGCTTGTTCAGGTTGTTGCGGTTCCACATTCATAGAGGAACCACCAACATTGAGGTCAGCAAAAAAATCATAACTTTCATTTAACTCAGGAATTGGCACAGGCAAATTCATTGCCGAAGATGAACTCAATGATAGACGACCCGAACTCAGTGATAGACGACCCGACCCGAGACGAGACCCCGACTTCGACCCCAACTACGACCGGCGCCGCTGCTAGATGAAGATGCCATTATTATATAAGTAAATTATAGATAACACAATTGAGAGGAAAATATGAGATTGAAGTATACAACTTTGCAAGAATGAATTGTGAGGTTATAAAAAAACACACATATTTATAGATTTAAAAAAAAAAAGAACGTTGGCAACGACTAAAGAGCCATTGCCGACCACTCTTTTTTTCTTTTTTTTACTTTTATTTTTAAAAATCAACTAGTTCCGGAACCAAACCGGTAGCACCAGAGGTTCCGGTGCTACCGGTTTGGTTCCCGGGAACCGCCCCGGACCGGTTTTTTACTGGTTCCGGGGCAAACCGGATCCGGTTAGTCCCGTTCCGGACCGGACTAACCGGTCCGATTCCGGGCCGTGTCCGGATTGACCTGGCCCGATAAGCACCCCTATATCAAATATAATATCCTTAACGATCAACAAGTTTGCTCAATAAAGTTTCGTTTTGGTGTTCTAGTGTACGTTTGTTTGCTATTTTTGGAAGACTTAAACTATGCCGGTGATACGTTGTTTAGGTCTTATCTACGTTTTGTATGCATAGCATTGATTTGGTTTAGGGAATTTACCTGTTTAATTTCAGTAATTGTATCCGAACTCATTTTCTTTCTGCCACTCTGATCTTGGTGTGTACATTGATCTCCTCAGACCATTTTCCTTTTCCTAATAAATGTTCAGGTATGTCGAGTATGGATAGATCAAATTGAACACTGTCATATAAACACAAGATTTATACATGTCTCTTGCGGTCATCTTGTTGACTTGGCATTAAGTGGAGATCTTGAATGCAAATTCTGCTGCCATATTTGCAATGCTGAAGTACAACGAACCTTCCATTTAAAAATAACTCTAACAGATGGTACTGCAAACTTATTTGCTTGGTGTATTGGTAAGACTGCTGCTGAGTTGCTGCAAATAACTCCAGATGAGTTCCATGAACTTCCTGAGGTAAGATCACATAAATGTTTACACGTTTTTACCCATCCAACAAAGTGAATAAGAGATACAAATGTTTACAATTAGGTGTAATGGAGGACAAGAAAACTTAGTCTACTTAATATGAGTTTCAAGTTCTTCATTTTAGTATCATGGAAAACCAAAGAATAGAGTTGACACTCGATCTATACCAACTTATCTTCCGCATTTTATTTTGAAGCTAAATACACAAGTGTTTTTTCAGTGTTTATTTTGTTAATTTGCTTTGATGCCGAATTATCCCAGATGGGTGCTCTTACTAAGAGATCTATTGTTTTTCCTGGTGTTGCTATCCTTCAGGAAGAACAAATGATGTATCCATCTGCACTCGGGCAGGACAAGTTTATTGCCTCAATTGTGAACTGTAGAAGGCAGCAGGGCTGCAGTGGATTGGCTGAGCAAGATTCTGACATGGCTGATTGGGAAGTTACTTGTGCAATAAAATGTGAATGAAAGATGTTTATTTACGAGGTAGTCATGTTAATGAGATAATTTTTTCTTAAAATTAAACCAAACATGGATACAAATTAACCAAAAATTATCATATATCTGCCATGCACTCCAGACATAGCCTTAATGATAGTTGTACAATATGATCTACAATAACTTGGATAGTCACGATCAAATTATAATTAATCACTAGTATAATTTAATAACAATATTCAAGTAGTAAGTAATCGACATCAAATATCAATTATTAGGATATGGGGGATTGTATAGAATTATCGAAAGAGATGCATAATCTCTCTTTTTTGAAATGTTTTATAACAAGCTGAACTCTATGCAATTAGAGGAGTCCAGTTGGTACGTTGAGCGAAAATACTCGAAGTAACTCTCGAATGAACTGATTTTGGATGTCGTAAGTTATATGATTTGTGCAAGCACAATGTGATATGAGGATCAATATTGGAGGTTCGAGTCTGCTCTGAACCTACTTATTGAAATCGATCAAGTGATCGATCAATTCTCCTGTCTGATTCTAACAAAGCGAGTTGTAATAGCTCCGATTCTTAAAGTATCTACACCAACAAATTAGATCAACTTTGGTTCACAAACCAAGCGAAAGATACTAAAACTAATTTGTTCTGAAACCGATTCATCGAAGTAAAATCAGAGTAGAAACAAGAAGTTAAATTATATTATACCATTATACCATATATATAAGTGAGGAAGGGGTTACTGTTCCGATGAACAGTAACCCCTTCCCTTTTTCCCTTTTTTTCTTTTTTTTTTTGTTATTTTCTTTTTTTTGTTACCCTTTTTTTCTTTTTTGTTATTTATTTTTTGTTATTTATTATTTGTTCAATCGGTTATTGTTCCTGTGATATTCGACCGTCGTTTTTTTATTTTTTAAAATTTTTTTATTTCTTTTTTCTTTTACTTTTTCTTTTATTTTTATATTTTTTTTTATAAAATATTTGACATGATAAATTTCTGATAGATTGCATGTCGTCGATTTTGCTTGTTTATGTACATTTTGATTTTTTTCTTACCTACGACCTATTGCTGATATATGGTATTACCTTTGTTCAAATATTCCCTTAATGAATAAGGAGAATTATATCAAAACCCTTGACCCAATAGTGCATCCCTCTTATCTCAATTTTTAAAATTTAAAATGTTTTCTTTTTTTTTTTTTAGAAAAAAACTTGTTGATTTTGTCAAGTATGAATTAAAAAAAAACAGATAGTTCAAAATAGATTTTTGTCGTGGCAAACTTTAATAATACTTTTTTATGTGAACTTATTTTTTTAAAAAAAGAGTTAAAAATAAGTTTTCGTTGTGCCAAACTTTAATAATATTTTTTTATAAAATATTCGGCATAATGAATTTTTGGTAGATTGCAGGTCGTCAGTTTTGCTTGTTTATATATATTTTGAGTTTTGGCTTACCTATGACCCGTTGCTAATATGTGATTGTTCTCGGTTACCTTTGTTATGATGTTTGGCATCAAATTTTTCCTTCATGTACAAGGAGATTATATCAAAAAAATTAGAAAATATTAAATTATGATAATTATATATTACTTGTTTGATAATAATTTGAGACGTCACATTTACATTCATTTTGTCAGAAAGATATAAATAATTATAAAAGTAAGATGATTAATTAATCATGAGGCCATAGCAAGTAATATAAGAGCAATACCCTAAAATAACAATGCAACTACAACAATGAATATAAACTACAATTCCTCTTATGAGATGCTCGCTACTGCTATGAGAAACCGAACACATATCTGCATTATGAAATGAACCATCGTCATTTTGAAAACTCTTGCGAACAACTTTTGATTGGTTTTTTGGAGTTCATTTAGATTTACTTTTATTGTGATATCTGATGTCATCTACTACTGCACTTTCGTAGATGACTTTTGTTTAGAGTGTCTATTGGGCCCTACAAGGATATCATATGCCAACTCTTGTTATGGTGTACTGTTGGGGAAGACTTTTGTTTACTCCAACCTATTTGATTTTATATACGTACGATTTTGTATGTTCGATGCGTATAAACCATCTTTTTATTCTCTAAAACTGTCTGTTGAACTTGTGTCGAACGCTTTATTGGACATATATACCATATTATAAGCTCACTGGCACCACGCCTTGCGTGGTGCCAAATTAACTAGTAGAAAGATAAATGCACAAAGATTTGTTTAGAAAGTTCGAAGGAAATGTAGGGCTGCTCAATGGGCCGGGTCAATCCGGACCCGGCCCAAAATCGAACCAGTTAGCTCGGTTCGGAATCAAAATCGGGCTAACCGATTCCGAACCGGTCCATGACAAGTAAGATATCGGGTCGGATCGATTCTACCGTTTCAGAAATGGTATCTTATCGGTTTCGGACCAAACGGACTCGGTTCCAGGATGAACAAAATCCCTTATTTGTTAAAAAAATTATTATTTTTATTTAGATAAATATTTTCGAGTTTTGTTTAAAAACATAAAGGGCTATTAGCTCAATTGGTTAGAGCTGCATAATAGAAGGTGATGACTCCGTGTTTGAATCTTCTAAGCAACAATTTCCTCGATTTTTTGAAAAAAAAATAAAAAACACAGGTTCCGGAATTATAGGATCCGAAACCGGCCGGTTCTGGTCCGGATCGGACCGGATTGATCTGATAAGCAGTTCTAAGGAAATGTAACGCTTCAACGTCTCTCATTTTTCATTTGCAGGAAGGTTATCCACTAGAAGACTTTGAGTTATACAAGTCATTTGTACAACACCACATCAGCAATTTTCCCGGCTTCGCAAAAATTCCTAGCTACCTTGTTGTTCCTTAACAACTAACTCATCTTTTCAGACAACTAGTCTGACACTTACACAAGACACTCTTTTACAACGAAGCTCTCAATATAACAGTTGAGTGTTTGTGTCGTACATTTGATTCCATACATGAACGAATATTCTATTCAACGATGGTGTGTGCTTGTAGGGTATACTCTCAACTAAGTTGATATATTTTTTGAAGCTCCACTTTGGATCGACCATTCTAAATGATATTTTTGATGATTGTGAGAAAAGTGTGGTCATCCATCCAATTGTTCTTAGATCGTCAAGTGTTTAAGTAGTCTCAACAAGGATTTTTCAGTTTAACTCATAAATATACCCGTTGAGAAGTACATGTATACCTGACATCTTTGTACTTTCTTTTGACTTCTCTAACATTCATATTTGACTTGTTGGTTGTTTGCAGCTTGTCCTCCGACCTTCTTCGTAATCTTCTCTGAATGAGATCTTGCTGATTCACTGATCTTATTATTGTAGGTTACTTTGCTGGTCTTTATATATTCAACGATTTGACTTTGTTCAACTCCGTTGGTCATTGAACTAGTCTTTCTTTGTCTGAGTTCAGCGAGCCATTGTGTTATCAGCTGGATATGTAGATTGGTTCTATCAATCAAGAGCTAGACTTAGGTCGACTAACTTAAAATAGTTGATAAGTGTTGCCGATTATTTGCTAGTCTGATTAAACTTTAGCTACTTTGCTGATGAGTTATAACGTCGAATGTCTTAGCTACACACTTGATAGATTTATCAGTAATAACAACAAACAAGTTTTGCCAACATTAAAATTCAGAATAGTAAGATCTCTGAACCTAACAAAATGTGTTTGTTCATTTGGTGTAAACGAAGAGTAATAAAGACGTGAAACTCCAACATATTTACAAATTTGAGGTTTGAGATAGTGTACTTGCTAATCTCATATTTCATCGAATAACCGTTCATGTCAAGAAAATATATATTAGGCATGCTACATTTAACTATATAGAAGCATTTTTTCAAAAGACATAAGTGGTATAAATGGCACTATGTTTGTTAAGTGGAAATGATAGTGATAGAGACATGAAACTTTAACATGCATTATACACTTGGGGCAAAGTGCATACAACACCACGTGAAATTCGAAATGGGCACAAACACCACTAAGTAAAATAAAGTAGCGTTTCAATCCTTATGCTTTAAAACATAAGCATTAAACTCATGTGTGATATTAATTTTTAAACCCCTATATTTTTAAAAGTATAAGCATATGTTTTTAAAACATAACTTTTATAACCCCTGTGGTTTTTAAAACATAATCTTAAACCATCTTGATTCTATAATTGCAAATTCACGCTCTCTAATTGCATATGATAATGTGTATTTCACATTTTATTCTTTTATTCTTTTTTGACATTTTATTTATTCATTTGATTATTTGACTACAAATGAACCGAACTAAATGGAGACCCAATGAAAATGTAAATGGGCTGATCGTAGTTAAAATTGAATAATAGAATGACGCGAGATATCTGTTTCTTTCAAGTAAAAATGAAATTTTAGAGAGTGTAAGTTAAACGTAAATTAAATAAATAAATGAATAAAATGTTATATACACATTATCATATACATTTAAGCTCATGAATTTGGAATTACAGAACACATGAGTTTTAAGCTTATGTTTTAAAATACAAGGGTTTTAAACTTATGTTTCAAAAACACATTGATTTTTAGCTTATGTTTTAGAAATACACCTGTTTAAATGCTAATTAATATTTCACAAGGGTTTTAAAAACTTATGTTTTAAAAACACAAGGATTGAAACACTAATTTTATTCTACATATAAGTGTTTGTGCCAATTTCGATTTCGCGGAAGGCTGCATGCACTTTGCCCTATAAACTTGATATGTGTTAAGATATTCTACCATTCAACAATATAAAAACATTTTTTAAAAAAGTAGAGACGATGTGATTAAGAATTTCGAAGTGTTGTGCATATAGCTCATGTTAGAGGGGTGTACATCTAGATAAATCAATTCAATCAGGGTTCGTTCAGTTCGAGTGGTGTGATGGGATAAAATTCTTTGTCACACATCAATATCATCAAGTGTTTGGTATACTTATTGAGGCCTGTCACTAATCATTTGGGCCCGAAAATAATCTGTCACATGCATGATAAATGCATCCCACTCCAGAGAAGGGATTGTAAACAAACTCAAATGGTTAGTTAGCAAACAATTAATTATGTTCTTTTTATAAAATTACCGTCACCCTCCGTCTTACTTTTCTGACCGAATTTATAAGTTAATTCGTTATTTTCTTCTCCGAGACTCTAACTCGAAGCTCTCCAATATTTTCTTCATGAAGATCCACACAGGCACACTCACATATTGTTGGGGAGAGGATATACGAAAAATGAAGAAATAAGCAAATGAGATCTTGAGACACAGTGCTATTGCGGTGGCCGGTGAGGGGAAGACAATGAGGGCTTGTTGAATGCTGGGTGAGTAGGTATAGTTGTGATATGAAAAGAAAATTGAGACTCTTCTTAAGGAAAGAGATGCAACATCTTTCTCCACAATCCACCCTTTCAATTTGCAATAGGATATGACACCAAACGAATCGGAACTTAGAGTGGTGAGTGGAAAAGAGGATGGGTAGTGTCGAGGCGGCTTTCAAGCAAAGCAATGAAGACATTTGCTTTAGGCCTCTTATTGGAAACAGGGCCTCTAAATTTAAGTTTATTAATTATAGAGCATCCCTAAACTCTAATCACACCATTTTATATGGGTTTTTTTTAAATAGTTACAAAACATGTGTAATATGAAAATGGGATGAAGAGGGGAGTGCAAATTATGATTGTGTGCTGTGAAATGGGTTGATGAGAGAAGTGTAAATTATGAAGTTCAGTGGAGGAAGGGGTAGGTCAAAATATGAGTTTTTAGTCTGCCCCTCCTGCGCATGTGTATAAATAATTCAATGTGCTTTTTGCATATCTTAGCGCAACTGTCTTAGCTCATTTTAGGGCCACAGATTAAATTAGTGAATACAACATTTTCAACATTGTTAAAGGAGAGTTGCAAGAAGGTGAAGTGTCAACATCAAGGTTGAGTGCATCGGCGATAATGTTGGTGGGTATGTAAGTGAGGTATTTTATGAATAAATATAAATTATGTGGACCAAACACATTATAAATTATCACATTTTACTCCAGGGAAGGGATTGTAAACAAACTCAAATGATTAGTTAACAAAAAGTCTCTTATGTCCTTTTTTATAAAAGTAACGTCACCCCAGTCTTAATTTCTTGCCGAATTTATAAGTTAATTCTTTTGTTCACCTTATTCGTCAACTGCGATGTTCTTTTCCGAGACTCCAACTCGAAGCTCTCCAATATTTTCTTCATGAAGATCCACACAGGTGTTGGGATATGCCCTAAGACATGTCATTGGATGATTGTTTTGACATACAATGTTTATGATTTTATGAATGGCAATTCATTATTATATATTATTCGTTTAACTGTGCAATATGAATTAATATATATGTTAATGTCCTTAGAATAATATTGTATTATTCTTAAACATTGTCCCTAGTCCAGTATGATCATGAATCGGGATAATGATATTACATAGAGACTAGTATGTGTTGGTTGATGAATTGTTCATTGATATGAGATATCAAATCAACACATGGGTACATGTTAGAGAACGATGTACTGGACAGACCCACCATGAGAATGCTACATGGATAGTTATATGAACGTCATAAGCAATTCTCATAGTGATAATAATGTATGTAATCCTTACGACTTGTGATCATCAAAGATCCCAACATAAGGATTTATGTATCTTGATATTGTCAAACGTTACCCGTAACAGGGTAAACTATAAAGGCGACTATTGGATACACTACGAACTATGTATAGGGATGTTGATTGATCGAGATAGGATTTGTCCCTCCTATATAACAGGAGAAGTGTTTGGGCCCTTGATCAAGTAAGACTAAAATGCATGGCCATGCTCGAATGAGTCGATATGAGATATCGAGCTTATTCGTTTATTCTAGTTCTACTTGGGGATCAAGAAATAGAGATTGAATATACGAGTATGACTATTCCATGACTCGTGTTCAATCTAAACACAAAGGACAAAGGGATTAAGTTACATGGTTATATTATCACAAGTTCTAAGGTTATGTCGAGTCAAAGATATTCTTGTAATTTGGGTAGCCTTGATGTGTTGCTAGACACCGCTCTTTGCTTGTGACGTAAAATGTGATTTTATGTCACTGCCAACATTACAAGATCCTATCGGGTCGCACAAAAGATTAAATCGATAAAGGGAATTAAATTCATTGGATGAATTAATTAATTAAGAAGAGTCTTAATTAAATGATTATAAGGATTTAATTAAATCATGGGTTTGGGCCCATGAGGCTTTGTGAAAGCCTTTAATTAAATCATATATATAATGATAACAAGGTGATTAATTGTAATTCATTCCTTGATATCAAAACCTAAACCTACTCTCTCTCACTCTCTCGGTCGCCGCCTCCTTTCTCCTCCATATTCACGGCCGACGTGAATAGTGGTGACCGGAAAGGCCGCCGTTTAATCGGTTTCGAACCGTGAGTTGAGTTTTGATTTAAGAACTAGTCTAGCAACTTGTTCTTAAATCCCCTTTTGATTTGATCGTGTGGATACCGTAGAGGCAATACCTTTCGAGGTGTTGCTCGTGACTCGAAGTTCGTTGGACGTGGTGCTTCGTGGATTCTGCTCAAACACGCTACAAGGGTGAGACTTTTGTAATCCCTAATCCGATATGATAACCTTCGTATAGATCCGGTGTATTGGTAATCCAAATTTTTTTTATTCCGCTGCGTTACTATTTTTGTTGGATTACTTACAACATGCACACTCACATATTGTTGGGGAGAGGATATAAGAAAAATGAAGAAATAAGCAAATGAGATCTTGAGACACAGTGCTATTGCGGTGGCCGATGAGGGGAAGACAATGAGGGCTTGTTGAATGCTGGGTGAGGAGGTATAGCTGTGATATGAAAAGAAAATTGAGACTCTTCTTAAGGAAAGAGATGCAACATCTTTCTCCACAATCCACCATTTCAATTTACAATAGGAAATGACAACAAACGAATCAGAACTTAGAGTGGTGAGTAGAAAAGAGGATAGGTAGTGTCGGGGCAGCTTTCAAGCAAAGCAATTAAGGCATTTGCTTTAGGCCTCTTATTGGCAACATGGCCTCTAATTTTAAGTTTATTAATTATAGAGAAACCATAAACTCTAATCACACCATTTTATATGGGTTTTTTTTAAATAGTTACAAAACATGTGTAATATGAAAATGGGATGACGAGAGGAGTGTAAATTATGACTGTGCTATGAAAAATGGGTTGATGAGGGAAGTTTAAATTACGAAGTTCAATTTACATGCGCAGTGGAGGAAGGGGTAGGTCAAAATACGAGTTTTCAGTCAGCCCCTGCGCATGTGTATAAATAGTTCAATATACTTTTTGCATATCTTAGCGCAACTGTCTTAGCTCATTTTAGGGCCACATATTAAATTAGTGAATACAACATTTTCAACTTTGTTAAAGGAGAGTTGCAAGAAGGTGAAGTGTCAACATCAAGGTTGAGTGCATTGGCGATAGTGTAGGTGGGTACGTAAGTGTGAGGATATTTTGGGTATTTTATGAATAAATATAAATTATGTGCACCAAACACATTATAAATTATCACATTTTATTCCAGGGAAGGGATTGTAAACAAACTCAAATGATTAGTTAACAAAAAGTTTATTATGTCCTTTTTATAAAATTAACGTCACCCACCGTCTTAATTTTCTTACCGAATTTATAAGTTAATTCTTTTGTTCACCTCATTCGTCAACTGCGATGTTCTTCTCCGAGACTCCAACTCGAAGCTCTCCAATATTTTCTTCATGAAGATCCACACACGCACATTCACATATTGTTGGAGAGAGGATATAAGAAAAAGGAAGAAATAAGCAAATGAGATCTTGAGGCACACTGCTATTGCGGTGGCCGATGATGGGAAAGACGGTGGGGGCTTGTTGAATGCTGGGTGAGGAGGTATAGCTGTGATATGAAAAGAAAATTGAGACTCTTCTTAAGGAAAGAGATGCAACATCTTTCTCCACAATCCACCATTTCAATTTACAACAGGAAATGACAACAAATGAACCGGAACTTAGAGTGGTGAGTAGAAAAGAGGATGGGTAGTGTCAGGGGCGGCTTTCAAGCAAAACTATTAAGACATTAGGCCTCTTATTGGCAATAAGGCCTCTAATTTTAAGTTTATTAATTATATAGCATCCCTAAGCTCGAATCATACCATTTTATTTGGGGTTTTTTTAAGTAGTTATAAAACACGTGTAATATGAAAATGGGATGAAGAGAAGAGTATAAATTATGACCGTGTGCTGTGAAAATGGGTTGATGAGGGAAGTGTAAATTATGAAGTTCAATTCACATGTGCAGTGGCGGAATGGGTGGGCCAACATATGAGTTTTCAGTTTGCCCATACACGTTTATAAATAGTTCAATGTACTTTTTGCATATCTTAGCGCAGCTATCTTAGCTCATTTTAGGGCTAGAGATTAAATTAGTGAATACAACATTTTCAACTTTGTTAGAGGAGAGCTGCAAGAAGGTAAGTGTCAACATCAAAGTTGAGTGCGGTGGTGATAGTGTTGGTGGGTACGTAAGTGTGAGGATATTTTGGGTATATTATGAATAAATATAAATCTTGTGCATCAAACACATTATAAATTATCACATTTTACTAATCTTATACACCAAACACGACATATTTATCCATTATTTTACTTATCATCTCATTATCTATCAAACACCTATCTATCATACAAACCAAAGACACCCTTACTCAACGTGGTGACATCATGCACTTGGAATGTCCAATTTTGACCTCTTGAGAACCAAACAAATAAAACCAAATTAAACCGTTAAAGTAAAAACAAAGAAATAAATAGTTAAAAATATAAATATAATCATATTAAAATATCGAATTTTAGAAAAAAGCTATATAACCATAGGGAGATTAGATATAACACAAAGTGATGCTAATCAGCGACTTACAACTTTGATTGCATGCAAGTCTTTCTTTACTCAATAGTTAGGTTAAAGCTTTCATCTGGATTCAAGTATTCCACCGAGTAGTTATTCTATCAACGACTCCCATTCACTTCAGTTTCTGCATTTTATTCTGGCTAGAGAAGAGTATCCGAAAAGAGTTGAGAAAACTTGTGTAGGGCTCTTTTCAACTCATTTCCAATTTCAAGATCTTGTTTTGGCTCAGAACCCGTGATGGATTCATCGTCAATCACATTTACTTCTTCTTGCTCAGAATGCACCTTCTCAAAAAGGTTCAACGTTTCCTGATTGATTATTGGAGGGTTTTTTGCTCGATTTGTGGGTTTTTTCTTTCTATTCAGCACAATTAAGCCGATAGTGTTATTAGTGGATGATCGAAGTTTCTTGATTGACTTTTGTCATCTGGGTTTTTGTTCTTTCTTTTTTTGGTTTTTCGGTTCTTGGATCATGGAAATTTCGGTGGGGGTGGAGGAAGCTCAAGAACAGAGATACATATGCAAGATATGCAGCAAAAGTTGCGTCAGTGGGAAGTCACTTGGAGGTCACATGAGGGTTCACTTAGCCCAGATTTCAGCTTTGAAAAAAGCAGCAGAAACAAAAGTAGCGACAGAAATGGATTCTGAAACCGGGTTTGAGCAAAATGGGGTTTTTCAACTCGAAAAACCCTCCAATAATCAATCAAACAGTACCGTCCTGAGTGTAGAAGACATCAAGAATTGCCACAGTAACACAGATTACGAAGAGAGTGATCCGAGCAATAGCTATGAATTAAGAGAGAATCGTAAGAAATCTTGGAAGTTTTCGAAACCGAAATACGGCATTTCAAGAAACGTAATTTGTAAAGTGTGTTACAAACGGTTTCCATCATTGAGAGCTCTGTCAGGTCACATGAGATTCCATTCAATGAAGAGTAAAGGTCTGCATCAGTGCACGAAGTGTGGGAAGGCATTCGATTCAATGAGAGCCGTGTTTGGTCACATGAAAAGTCATTCCAAGAAATCATCAAGGGCTCGTGATGAATCCGCTGAGAATTCATTAGACTTGGGGAAATTATGCCCGGTACGTAAAAAACGGTCAAGTGTCAGGTATAAGATTGAAACAAATCTTTTGGTATCCAGTTTGAATGCATCGTCCTCCACTGTTTTCGAGTTTGAGGAGGAGCAGGATGCAGCTGTGTGCTTAATGATGCTGTCCACAGGTGTCACTGGATCTTCTTGTCATGATTCTGTATATTTTGGAACTGGGTCATCCAGCAAAAGTAGGCAAATTAATGGCCATCATAGAAGATTTGTATGTGAGGGTGATAAGATTTCAAGTAGTCTTACAAGTGAGAAAGATTGTTGCATTTATGGTTCAGGAAGTATATTTTCTAGGAATGTGTCAGAATTTGATGATCATGAATCTATCAGAACACCTAAAATGCTAGAGGGCTCTTCTGTATCCACCAAATTAGCAGGATCAGACAAGGATCCAATCATGGAACCGAGTTTCCAAGAAACGGATTCAGAATTATTGAAATCTATGTTCTGCAAGAAAGCAAGACTTCCTGTACATGACTTGGCAAAGAATTCTCCTCAGAATGGAACTAGTAATCTCGAACTTACGAAGAATCCTGGAAAAAAACTTGAGAACAGGCAAAAAAAGCTTGACAAGAACTTTAAATCTCACCAAGCCGTAGGAAGCCACAGAATGAGGCATAAACTGTCCAGTAACATCTCCTCAGTGGTCACAAATACTGGCAAGTTATCCGTACATGAAGATCGTATCAAGCACAATGATGATGATCAGCTAGAATTTAATAGCATTCGACTAGGGCAAGGAACCAAGGATTACCAGTGTTCAACATGCTTCAAGCTCTTTGGTTCAGGAACTTTGGTTGGCCACAAAAGGGCTCATTACGCCGTACTTGGTGAAAGCAAAAACAAAGAGATAACAGCAGGAAATCAACAATTTGTTAACGTTGACAACTTTCTTGATCTGAACTTTCCTTTAACTGCTGATGAAAGCACAAACGGTCATGTTGAGCTCAATCTATGGCGGGTCGAGAGGTGCCACGAGCACGAACTGGTGCTCAAAAACTGAGAAAATGGCTCAATCTTTCTCTCTTCAGAAGGACTTCAAACTCGCTATTTGGCTAAAATTCAATAAGATTTTAAACCTGAAGAAAGTTTTACAGAATATTGCTGTGCATTAGTCTGGATAATAAACAATGTATAGAACTGATGCGTTTTTTTCTTGTGGATTTCAGAGAACAATGTTGCATTTCAAATTACCAGCTCTGATTCAAGTTTTGAAAACAAATTTACTTGCAAAAAAATTACTGAGTAAGAGAGCTCAAGATTGAAGAGTCATCACCATGCAGCTTCAAGGACTGGTTGAAACTTAAAAAGTGGCAATCTTTGCGAACTTGGAATAATTTAGTGGGGTAATCGTATCCTTATTCTTAATGTCATATTTCTTAAAATATTAGTTTTACTGAAAAATATACCATAAAAGAAAAAAGACATAAAATTTGTAATAATATACCTTGCATTATTCATGGGCTCATGGCTTTCACCTTTTGACTAGTGGTATTGTGATTTTCTCTACATGGAGGAGAGGCTCTCTCGGTGTATCCCCTGCCTTAAATGGGGTCAGATTTAGCAAGGATGTTGCCATAAATAAAGCACCAGATCACAATCACCATAAATCAAGCACCAGATCATATCTATAATTCAAGCAACAGATCAGATCAAAGATGATCACCCATTGTTGGCCGAGATTTGTCACATTACTGTAACTACTCCAACATTCCAGCCACATATGTAGCTAGCTGTCCTAGAATAGCTCTGTAGTTCTTTTGTATAAATTTTGCTCATGACCTCTCTTGTAATAGTAATGAGTTGTTATCATTAACAGATTGTATAAAATATATTCATAGTTCAAATTCTCATTATGGCATCAGAGCCACACTCCAACAAGAATTCAATTCCCACCCACACTTCATCTTCGATCCCACCATCCCCAATTGGAATTCCACTAATTGCTCTAAACATCTCTTCTCAAATCAACGAGAAGCTCACATCTTCCACCTTTTCTCAATGGTGTGCACAGTTTGAGGCTCTTCTAATTGGCTATAATCTTATAGATTACGTCACCGGCGAGCATATGTGTCTTGTCCCTAATGACAACTCTACATACTCTCTTCAAAAAACAACGGGTTCGACTTAATAAACTCATCCTCAGTGCGATATTAGCATTCACAACCTCAACAATTACTCCCTTCATCTCAGGTGCTAAAACTTCTAAGGACGCATGGCAAAAATTAAATACTATGTATGCTAGTAAGTCTCGCACCATAGCAATGCAACTTAAAGAAGAATTTCACTTTGAAAAAGAGAGAAAATAAAACAATTCAAGAGTACCTTCATATAGTCAAGGCTCTTGCCGATGAAATTGCGCTGGTTGATCATCCCATCTCCGATGATGATCTTACACTTTACATTCTGAATGGTCTCGGTGTCTGATTATTGTGAAATTGCTGCACCAATTCAAGCCAGGGAAAAGTCTCTAATGTTTGAAGAGCTCTACGACATGCTCGTAGGTCTTGAGGCATATATCCACTGTCTTGAATCTACCACACAACGGCTTGTGGCAACGACGAATTATTCGCATTATTTGCATCGCTCTCTGCTGCAAACACCTCGAATGTCAACAATTCATGTCGAGGCTTAGCAAAAATCAAAATTGGTCGAGGGATAATAGGAAGCGGTCCAATAATGGAGGAAAACCTCAAGGCCAACGAAAGTATCAGCCAACGAGTCACTTATGTGACCAAATCGGCCATGTTGCAAAGAACATCCCTATAATCAATTTTTCTGAGCCTATTGCCAATTGTATTTCAAACAGTAATCAAAACAACTCAAAATGGTTAATTGATTCTACTGCATCCCACAACATTACTGGTGATTTGGCAAATTTATCAGTTCACACGGACTATGATGGCACCGATCAAGTTGTAATTGGTGATGGTTCAGGTTTGCATGTCTCACACGTTGGTTCTTTGGTATTTCGTTCCCCAACATGCACTTTTAAATTAGATGACACTCTTTGTGTTCCAAGCATCCGTAAAAAATTAGTTTTTGTCAATCAATGTACGCCCAAAATCATGTTTTTGTTGAATTTCACCCCACTTTCTTGTCAAGGATTAGATTACGGGGGCGACACTTCTTAAAGGCGCATGTGAAAATGGTGTGTATACACTTCATGATTCATTGATTGACTCAAAAATGGTTGCAAATGTGCATGAAAGCACGTCGCTGAATGGGTGGCACAAGCGACTTGGGCATCCTTCTTCAAATATTGTCAATTATTTGGTTAATTCTTTTTCCTTTCCAATAAAAAAATAACATCAAGTGTCAAATCTTTGTACTTCATGTTCTATCAATAAAGCGCATCAGCAACCTTTCCATTCCACTAGTCTTCAAAGTCATGCACCTCTTGATCTCATTTATACTAATGTTTGGGGTTCTGCACTTATTGTTGGTCTTGATGATTCATGCTATTTTACCAAATACAGTGGGATCTATTGTATGCCAAACAAATCAAGTGTTACTTCCATATTCCCCCAATTCAAGAATCTAGTTGAAATGCGCTTCGAAACAAAAATAAAAAGTGTCTACTTTGATAATGGAGGTGAGTTTGTTGCTCTTAAACATTATTTTTCAACTCATGGGATTAGCCATTACACCACTGCTCCTCGAAGTCACTGAATGTCGTCATCGCCATGTTGTGAAAACGAGACTCACTCTTTTAAAAGATGCTTCACTACCACTATCTTTTTGGCCTCACGCTTTTCAAACCACTGTTTATCTAATGATTGCCGAACCTACTCCTCTTTTACAAAATAAATCTCCCTTCTAATGCTTGTTCAATCAATCACCAAATTATCTTAATTTACGAAAATTTGGTTGCTTGTGTTTTCCTCTTACCCGGCCCTATAATACCCATAAACTATAGCTCAAAGCAATTTCATGTGTACTTTATAGGCTACTCCCAAACCCAGAGTGCATATCTGTGTATAGACATGGATTCTCCACCCATTTCCACATTGCCTTCAAGTATCTCCTCTAGTTTTTCATCTAGTCATTTACCTACAACTTCACTTATAGCACAACCCACATAACCTTCTCTTCCCACAACCACAGCACCCCACATACAAGCCTTACCACTCGAAACCAAAACCATATCTGAACCACAGCGCACTCATTCCATGGAAACTAGTTCGATGAACAATATATTTAAGTCCAAACAACTACACTCTATCACGAAGCACTCCATCCCACCTCCCATTGAACCAACTTGTGTGAGCCAAGCTATTTGTTATTCTCACTGGAGAAGCCCATGTCTGAAGAGCTTACAACTTTAATGAGACACAACACATGGGAATTAGTTACCCAACCTAAGAATTGTAAACAAGTGGGATGCAAATCTATATATTCAGGGTCAAACAAAAATCCGATGGATCTATTAATCTCTTCAAAGCGAGATTGGGTTCTAAAGGATTCAATCAAAGACTTGGTCTGGACTACACCGAAACATTCAACCACGTTGTTAAACCAACAACCATTCAAACAGTGTTGACCATATCTGTGATGAAGTGGTGGTCCTTGAACCAATTAGATGCCAACAACGAGTTCTTACATGGGAACTTGCATGAAACCGTGTGCATGACCCAACCGCCGGGTTTCAAAGATTTGTCAAGACCTACCCATGTTTGCAAGTTAAGAATGAGCATTTATGGTCTCAAACAAGCTCCACGGGAGTGGTATTCGACTTTAAAGCAAAAAATTATTGATCTTGGTTTTACCAATTCAAAGGCAAATAATTCATTGTTTATTTTTAAATATCTCAATGTCTTATGTTTCTTACTGGTATATGCTGATGATTTAGTTTTCACAGGTAGTGACACAAAAGTTTGTTGGTTCCATCATTGAAAAATTGGGACATGGGAGAGCTCCATTTCTTTCTGGGCATCAAAATTATTCCAACTACTACCGGTCTATTCTTATCTTAGCACAAATATATACATGACCTACTCTCAAAGACCAACATGCTTGGTTCCAAAGAACTGTCCACTCCTCTTTCTCAAACCATGGTTCTCAAACTTATTGTTGGCACTTCAACGGCTGACGGCACTGCGTTTCAGCGTGTCATCAATGCACTTCAATATCTTTCTCTCACACGCCCAGACATATCCTTTGCTGTCAACAAACTATCATAACTTATGCATAAACCCACTGCTACACATTGGATGGTAGCAAAAAGACTTCTCTGATACTTGAAACAAACAATTTATCATGGCCATCATATACACAAAAGTTCAAGCACCCACCTCACAACCTATACAGATGCTAACCTCTGCCTACATATGCTTCCTTGGTGACAATCCAATTTCTTGGAATTGAAAAAAAAAAAAACAAAGAGCCATTGCGCGATCATCTATTGAAGCGGAATATCGAGCCCTTGCATATGCGCGATCATCTATTGAAACGGAATATCGAGCCCTTGCATATGCGCGATCATCTATTGAAGCGGAATATCGAGCCTTTGCATATGCTGCATCCGAAAGCCTCTGGTTACTATCACTGTTTCAGGAACTAGGCTTAAATATTTCTTCTCCACCAAAATTGCTTTGTGACAACTTGGGGGCAACGCAACTGAGCTTCAATCATGTTCATCATTTCATGATGAAGCACATTAAATAGACATGCATTTTGTTCACATTATGGTTCAGAAAGGTATGCTGAAATTTCATCATGTAAACACTAAAGATCAGCTCGCTGACCTTATCACAAAGCCATTGTCCAAGCAGCGTATGGAATACCTCAGAAACAAGATTGGGCTAGCGGGTGACAGTCCTATCTTGCGGGGGCGTATCAAGGATGTTGCCATAAATAAAGCACCAGATCACAATCACCATAAATCAAGCACCAGATCATATCCATAAATCAAGCAACACGTCAAATCAAATAGGATCACCCATCGTTAGCCGAGATTTGTCAGATTACTATAACTACTCCAACATTCCAGCCACATATGTATCTAGATTTCCTAGAAGAGCTCTGAAGTTCTTTTGTATAAATTTTGCTCATGACCTCTCTTGTAATAGTAATGAGTTATTATCATTAACAGATTGTATAAAATATATTCATAATTCAAATTCTTGTCAGAAATCGTGTTGATCATAAATACGGTAGGTGGGGGTTGGAAGATGGGAAGGTGACATGTGATTAATGAAAACACGTTTTAAACGCGTTTTCAGCCCTATTAGTTCCCTGGTTTCATTTCAGTCATCATATTCCAGAGTGTTCTCTCATATATATACATTTGAGTGTGTATTTCTATAATATTTGTGAGTGTGAGGTAGTTTTCTCCTATATTGAGCGTGTTGTTCTCTTTGAAAGATAACGAGAGGTTGTAACCCACAAAATATTATATTGGAATCTTTTCATCTTACCCGTGGTTTTTACCCTAATAAATTTAGGGGTATTTCATGTAAATTATGGTTTTTATTTATCCTTCCTTTTCAATATTTTCTATCTTATGTTGCCGCACCTGGGGCCAACAAGTGGTATCAGAGCCTCGTTGTAAAAATCTTAAAAATTCTAAGTATGCCATGTGGTTGTAGCCTTGACTGATCTTCCGCATCAGAAAAGATTTTTTGAGATATTTTTTTGAGGCGATTTTATTGTTGTCATAATGGCGGCACGATTCGAGATTGACAAATTCAACGGAAGCAATTTCATGTTGTGGAAAATGAAGATGCAAGCAGTTTTACGAAAGATCGTTGCTTGGCGGTTATTGGAGATAGGCCGACGGAGGGCATAGACGATGGACAATTGAATGAGATGAATGGTAATGCTATTGCCAATCTGCATTTGGCTCTAGGAGATGTAGTATTGTAAAGTATCGTTGAAATAACAAATGCATGATATTTGGGATACTTTGACAAACCTATAAGAGGCCAAGTCGCTACACAACAAGATTTTCCTAAAAAGAAGGTTGTATACTCTTTGGATGTCGGAATCCTCATCAGTGACCGGCCATATCAACACACTGAATACTCTATTTGCCCATCTCACCACTTTGGCGCATAAAATAGAGGAAGTTGAACGTGTGGAGCTCATACTTCAAATTCTACTAGATTCATACGAATCTTTCATCATCAATCTGACCAACAATATCACTACTGATATGTTAGTCTCCAACAATTTTGCAGCCACTGTTTTTGAAGAAGAAAGTTAGTGCAAGAACAAGGGAGATATGTTGGCAAGATCGAAGCAAGCAGAAGCTTTACCGATGATGAGAGGAAGATCGACGGAGCGTGACTCCAGTGGGAGCCACAAGTATGGTAGATCCAAATCAAGAAAAATTTTTACTGTTAAAAATGTGGCGGTAAATGACACTTCAAAAAGATTGTACGAGTAAGAAGAGTACTAAAAAATATTCTCAAGGAAATGTTGCCAGTACCGCGGACGGTGGTGAAATATTGTTCAGCGAAGCAGTAACTGTTGCGGATGGCAGACAAATATTTTATGACACATGGATAATGGAATCAGAAGCGACGTAGCACATGATGTCTATGAGAGAATGGTTTGACCAGTATGAACCAGTCTCAGGAGGATCTGTATTCATGAGAAATGATAATGTCTTGGAAATCGTTGGGGTTGGAACCATCAAATTAAAATATTTGATGGTACTATTCACACCTTACAAGAGGTACGACACGTGAAAGGTCTGACAAAGAATCTTTTGTCTTTGGGACAATTGGATGATATCGGGTGCAAGACCCGTATCAAAAATGAGATCATGGAGATCGTGAAATGAGCGCTTGTGGTAATGAAGACGGAAAAAGACGTTAACCTCCTATTCCCTTATATAATAGTAGTAATTTGAGTGTATAGAAAAATATGTGATGTAGTTTTATCCTATATTGAGAGTGTTGTTCTCTTTGAAAGATAGCGAGAGGTTGTAACCCACAAAATATTATAGTGGAATCTTTTCATTTTGCCCGTGGGTTTTACAGTAATAATTTTAGGGGTTTCCCACGTAAATTGTGGTATCACATTTTGTTCTTCATTTTCACTATTTTCTATCTCATTTTGCCGCACCTGGGGTCAACAATTCTCAATAGAATTCTCATGTTTTAAAGTTGGCTTATTTTAAAATATGGGGTCTCGTCCCATCTAAAGTTCCGAAATACACTGGATGCTTTTATTTGAACACGTTAAAGTTCAGCCAGCAATATATAGTAAATATATATATATATATAAAGCTTCATATACATCGTGGCAGCAATTTCACTTCCATTCCATGTCTCTCTTGCAATCCCCCACCCCAAACACCATCCTCCACCTGTTCACCTTTACTTTTAAATAGGGGTGCTTACCGGGCCGGGTCAAACCGGACCCGGCCCGGATTCGGACCGTTAAGTCCGGTCCGAAATCGGAACCGGACTTAACGGTTCCGGTTCGCCCCTGAACCGGTTAGAAACCGGTCCGAGGCGGTTCCTAAGAACCAAATCGGTAGCACCGCCGGTTCCGGTGCTACCGGTTTGGTTCCGGTTCCAGAACAGAAACCGTTAGTTTTTTTTAAAAAAATAAAATAAAATAAAAAAAAAGGAAGAAGGCAACGGCTATACAACCGTTGCCTCTTCAACGTTAATTGTTAACGTTGGCAAATGCTCTTAGCCGTTGCCAACGTTAACATTTTTTTTAAAAAAAAAAAAATTTTTAATAAAAAATAAAAACTATAAATAGGGGATGTTGTGTTGTATATTTTTTCATAACATTTCTTGTAACGAAAAATACTTCACTCTCATATTTTTCTCTCAATTGTGCTATCTACAATTTACTTATAGTCTTATATAATAATGGCATCTTCATCTAGCAGTGGTGCTGGTCGTAGCCGGGGTCGCAGTCGGGGTCTCGTTCCGGGTCGTCTATCACTGAGTTCATCTTCTGCAATGAATTTGCCTGTGCCAATTCCTGAGTTAAATGAAAATTATGATTTTTTTGCTGACCTCAATGTTGGTGGTTCTTCTATGAATGTCGAACCACAACAACCCCAACAACCTGCCGAACCTGTTGTTGTCCAAGCCCAAGAAAGACAACATGTGGAGTCATCCGGAGCCACTACAGCAGCGAGTAGACAACCGACTCGTGCCAAAAGAAGTAAGATATGGGATCACTTTGAACTCGCTCAAAAAGAAAGTACTAATGAATCTGTTGCAATATGTAAATTATGTAAGATCCAGTATTCATATAAAGCTGATGGTTCCAGTGGAGGCACCGGAACATTTAAAAAATACTTAGTAAAAAAACATAATTTTGATGAGACAACATTACAACCATTAGGTCGAGAAGCAACACAAGCACAAATTAATGTTCTTACTGGCACCAATTTTATTTTAACTGCTGAAATTAATCGTAGGTCACTTGTTAGATATGTGATCAGATGTGAACTACCTTTTATACAAGCTGAACGTGCTGGTTTTAACAACTGATATTTGGACAAATGTAAATTCTGATTCATATCTTGTTGTCACTTGTCATTGGATTGATGATAATTGGTGTATGCAAAAAAGGATTTTGTCTTTAGATGAGTTAGACTGTGCACATACTGGTTATGTAATTGCTAAATATGTATTCAACACTTGTAGACATTATGGAATTCAGGATAAGGTATTTTCAATCACATTAGACAATGCCGCGAATAACAATGCTGCGATGCGTGATTTAAAGACCTATCTTAAACCAATGCTTGATGGTATTTTTTTCATGTTAGATTTGCATGTCATGTGATTAATTTGGCTGTTAAAGTTGGTTATGAGGACAATCACTCAGCATGTATTGAGAAAATGAAATACTGCGCTAAATGGTTACGCACGAGCCGTGTTAAGCGTGATTGGAAACAATTATGTTTATCTAATGGTTTAAAGCATCTTCTTTTTCCATCACCAATAGAAACTAGGTGGAATTGTACAATATGTTGAATGCTATGTTACCTTACAAAGATATTTTAACTCCATTTTATAATTCATATCAAATGCCTGATAGCGATGAAAGTATTTATTTGACTAATGAGGATTGGGAATTTGTTGAAAATTGTGTATCATTGTTAGGTACTTTCAAAGAAGCGACGGAACGTTTCTCTGGTGTTACTTATCCAACTTCCGTTTATTTTCTTCCTTTAGTATTTAACATGTTTGATAAATTTATAGAATTTAGAGATTACTATGACTTGCATGCTTTTGTTAGTGCAATGGAAACTAAATTTATAAAGTATTGGGAACAAATCCCACCCGTGCACTGCATCGCAACATTGCTAGATCCTAGTCAATGTTTATCTTCATTTGAGATATTTTTTGAATATTATGCTAAATTTTTGGGGAAGGTTGTTGACGATCAAAAGACGTCTACAATGCAATCTCTCCAAAATATGTTTCAATTGTATTATAATCAACAGGCAAGTGAATCATCGCAACAAAGGCCTGTTGAAGAACAACCACAAGCTCAATCTAAAGGTGGGGGCATCAATTTGCTTAGAATGCTGGGCAGGAAAAAACTTAAGGGAAAATGACCTTCTACTAGCACGTCGACTGAGTTGCAAATTTATCTGAATTATCAATTTCTAACCGAAGACTACTTCGACGTCTTACAATGGTGGAAGTCCAATGCAGCACAATTCCCTATCTTAGCCAAAATGGCTAGAGACGTGTATGCTGTACAAGCTTCAAGCGTCGCTTCTGAATCGGCATTCTCAACATGCGGCCGTATTATTGGAGACTACAGAAGTAGTCTATCAGCTGATTCGTTATGCATGCTCACGTTACTTAAAGATTGGTTTGAAGCAGAATGCAAAAATAGAAGAGATGGGACGGTTGACGAATTCGTAAATCATTATGACGAGCAAGAAGAAGAGAACGCCAAAACAATACTTATCAATTATGAAGAATGCTAAGTACTAAATTGTAATATTTTTTTATTTAGATTTTCAATTGTCATGTCTTTACAATTATTTGTATGCATCTATATTATGACATGAAGAATAAATATATTGAATTTGTGATGAACATCATTGAAGAAACATTTACAACATAAAAAAAAAATCGAAAAACCGTTAAGGAACCGGACCAAACCGGAACCGGTTCGATCCGGTTCCTTAACGGACCAGACCGGTTCCGCCCATAACTGGCCCGGAACCGGCCGGTTTCGGTCCGGACCGGACCGGTAAGCACCCCTACTTTTTAATCTATATTGTAAATTATATTTTGGAATGGGAACAAGAAAGTGCGCTTTACTTTTTTTACTTGTGTTTCTCGTATGTACCTGGTCTAGGTCTTTACCATTTTTTCCTATTTTATTGCAGTGGACTTGCCGGTCTTATTATTCCTCCCCTGTTCCGTCGTCTCCTCTCTTCAAATGGGGGTTTATTTTTTTAAAAAAAATTAAATTTCAAAAATTTCGTATTTTTAAAAAAGTTGCAAAACTACCTAAACGTCGTTCGAATTGATGGCTTAGGCTTGGTAATGGATCACCTCACTCATATAGGGACAGTCGCCCCTCACTTTTAAAAAAAAAAAAAATTATTTTAATTTTATTAGTTGTTTTATTTTAATTTTTTTATTAAATTTATTTTGGATGATTTTTATGTTAAAAAAAAAAACGATGAATGTTGAAATTTATTCATACAAGTATGTCGAAATCAATGGGATTGGATTCAAAGACCAAAAAGATGATCAATAAGAGTTTGATAGTTTGATATACATACCAAATTAGTTTTAAAAAATAACAAAACATATGATAATTCGTTATGTATCTTACATTAGATAGAGTTGGCGTAATATTTTATATTTTTTGTTTTGGATTGTTTGGTAACTTTTCTAATAGATAGATGTAAAGGTATCGCGTAATATACGTAGAATTTGATTGTGTAATCAGTGGAAAAAACTTCGGTGGATCATATAAGTGTTTTTTTTTCTTTTATTCTATTTTATATGGAATAATTAGTGCCTTTTTGTGTTTTTAAGGCGTAACTGCACATAATCCAGTTACTCACCCTAAACAAAGCAGTTCTTGGATAAAATACCCTACGAAGAACAGTAAGGGTGTTCTAGATCAACATAAATTGGGGAAAACACCAAAAAATTCTTGAAAAGTTAAAGGCAGCAACTACTCCCATCCATGTCGTGCTGCTTCAGTACCTTTGCTTGCTTCTACAGTCGCCCCCCACCGGAAAAAAAACAGTAATTGGACCAGAGGAGAACCCGAACAAGTCGAAAGCTTCCAAGGGAGAGAACCCCAAGAAGAAAGCAGCTGAGAAAATGAAGGATTTGGAGACGAAGAAAAGAGAAGTTTTGGAAGGAGGGGCAGCAGCTGATGCTGTGCGCACTTGCATAATTTGTAATGTGGTGTGCAATAGTGAGATGGTCTTCAAGTATCATCTTATTGCTCAAAAACATGCTTTTCTCTGCAATGGCTTAGCTCCTCTTTTGAGCCCCAACTGCACATCATTTAGCACTATTTATTTTCACATCATTACTCATTTATATTTAAAATATTAATATGTATACCTATTATGATTATTTAAATAGATAATAAAAGATAAAAAATTATAATTTAAATTCGAAACGATAATAATAATTAAAATTAGAATTACACTAATAATTGAAATTTAAAATTACAATAATAGTTAAAATGAAAGGTCCAATTATTTATTTTCAGGAAACAACCTCGCCTTCAACTTTGCCATGAAAGCCTTATTTACCTCTGTATCTGGATCTCTTTTTGAAAGTTTTATATAGTTACTTATTGCAATTTGTTCATACATGTATGCTTGTTCATTATAGTCGTTCTTTCGTCACCCGATGCTCCTTTTTCTTTGCGCTTTCCTTTTTCCCCCCGCTCTTTAGTACCAATAGGACGGATAATTGGTGCATCATCAATATTTTCTGGGTTCGACGACAAAGAGTAGTTTCCTTGTTCATTGATTTTCGTTCTTTTAGAAGAACTCTTTGATCCTGCTGGACGCCACTTTGGTTCGCCTTCATCATTTTCCACGCATACTCAAACGCGAAACCACTAGCATTATTGTCGCTTTGAAAAATGCTATGTGCATCTAAGAGAACGTCTTTATCCGATTGTCCGCTAGTTTTTCTAGCTTTGTCCTGAGCGTACGATCCAGCAAACTTTGATACGAAGCCATTAAGATAATGATTTGCAAGATTTTATGTTTCTAGTCTTGCCTTGAGAGTTCACGAAGAATTAGTGAATTCTACGCCAAAATACCTCAGATTTTTTATTGTTTTCGACGTTTGGATCATTCATGGTGTTTAAAAAACCAATGATGAGGCATTTGTCTTCATCGATGGTCCATTTTTTATCGGACCTCAAATAAAAGCTTTCATCATCGAAAAACCGTTAAGGAACCGGACCAAAGCGGAACCAGTTCGAACCGAAACCGGTTCGATCCAGTTCCTTAACGGACCGGACCGGTTCCGCCCATAACGGGCCCGGAATCGGCCGGTTCCGGTCCGAACCGGACCGGTAAGCACCCCTACTCTTTAATCTATATTGTAAATTATATTTTGGAATGGGAACAAGAAAGTGCGCTTTACTTTTTTGACTTGTATTTCTCGTATGTACCTGGTCTAGGTCTTTACCATTTTTTCCTATTTTATTGCCGTGGACTTGCCGGTCTTATTATTCCTCCCCTGTTCCGCCGTCTCCTCTCTTCAAATGGGGGTTTATTTAAAAAAAAAAAAATTAAATTTCAAAAATTTCATATTTTTAAAAAAGTTGCAAAACTACCTAAACGTCGTTTGAATTGATGGCTTAGGCTTGGTAATGGATCACCTCACCCATATAGGGACAGTCGCCCCTCATTTTTTTTTAAAAAAAAATTATTTTAATTTTATTAGTTGTTTTATTTTAATTTTTTTATTAAATTTATTTTGGATGATTTTTATGTTAAAAAAAAAAAGATGAATGTTGAAATTTATTCATACAAGTATGTCGAAATCAATGAGATTAGATTCAAAGACCAAAAAGATGATCAATAAGAGTTTGATAATTTGATATACATACCAAATTAGTTTTAAAAAATAACAAAACATATGATAATTCGTTATGTGTCTTACATTAGATAGAGTTGGCGTAATATTTTATATTTTTTGTTTTGGATTGTTTGGTAACTTTTCTAATAGATAGATGTAAAGGTATCGCGTAATATACGTAGAATTTGATTGTGTAATCAGTGGAAAAAACTTCAGTGGATCATATAAGTGTTTTTTTTTCTTTTATTCTATTTTATATGGAATAATTATTGCCTTTTTGTGTTTTTAGGGCGTAACTGCACATAATCCAGTTACTCACCCTAAACAAAGCAGTTCTTGGATAAAATACCCTACGAAGAACAGTAAGGGTGTTCTAGATCAACATAAATTGAGGAAAACACCAGAAAGTTCTTGAAAAGTTAAAGGCAGCAACTACTCCCATCCATGTCGTGGTGCTTCAGTACCTTTGCTTGCTTCTACAGTCGCCCCCCACCGGAAAAAAAACAGTAATTGGACCAGAGGAGAACCAGAACAAGTCGAAAGCTTCCAAGGGAGAGAACCCCAAGAAGAAAGCAGCTGAGAAAATGAAGGATTTGGAGACGAAGAAAAGAGAACTTTTGGAAGGAGGGGCAGCAGCTGATGCTGTGCGCACTTGCATAATTTGTAATGTGGTGTGCAATAGTGAGATGGTCTTCAAGTATAATCTTATTGCTAAAAAACATGCTTTTCTCTGCAATGGCTTAGCTCCTCTTTTGAGCCCCAACTGCACATCATTTAGCACTATTTATTTTCACATCATTACTCATTTATATTTAAAATGTTAATATGTATACCTATTATGATTATTTAAATAGATAATAAAAGATAAAAAATTATAATTTAAATTCGAAACGATAATAATAATTAAAATTAAAATTATACTAATAATTGAAATTTAAAATTACATCAATAGTTAAAATGAAAAATTACAACAATAATTAAAAACAAAAAATTACATTAAAATAAAAGGTCCAATTATTTATTTTCAGGAAACAACCTCGCCTTCAACTTTGCCATGAAAGCCTTATTTACCTCTGTATCTGGATCTCTTTTTGAAAGTTTTATATAGTTACTTATTGCAATTTGTTCATACATGTATACTTGTTCATTATAGTCGTTCTTTCGTCACCCGATGCTCCTTTTTCTTTGCGCTTTCCTTTTTTCCCCCCGCTGCTTTAGTACCAATAGGACGGATAATTGGTGCATCATCAATATTTTCTGGGTTCGAAGACAAAGAGTAGTTTCCTTGTTCATTGATTTTCGTTCTTTTAGAAGAACTCTTTGATCCTGCTGAACGCCACTTTGGTTCGTCCTTCATCTTTATCCGACTGTCCGCTAGTTTTTCTAGCTTTGTACTGAGCGTACGATCCAGCAAACTTTGATACGAAGCCATTAAGATAATGATTTGCAAGATTTTATGTTTCTAGTCTTGTCTTGAGAGTTCACGAAGAATTAGTGAATTCTACGCCAAAATACCTCAGATTTTTTATTGTTTTCGACGATTGGATCATTCATGGTGTTTAAAAAACCAATGATGAGGCATTTGTCTTCATCGATGGTCCATTTTTTATCGGACCTCAAATAAAAGCTTTCATCATCATCATCAGCTATATACCACATTGTGTGGAAAATCCGGGCATCATGAACAAGATTGAACCAGAAGAATTTGAGGTACGGGAGCTTGGAGGACTAAATGCAGCAAATCCGCTGCCTTGTGGTTGTATGTTTGGATTGAAGGCAAAGTTGAGATGATACTGAAAATCGGGATAATAAAACTAGGGTTAAATTGAGAAGGGACTTGATTTGTGAGTTTTGTGAGGGTCTTGGATTGTTTGAAGTATTTTGTGGTGTCAAGAGATGCGAGTTAATCAAATTTGTAAAAGAATTTGGAGAGTTTCGGCGATCCATAATAAGAATAGAAATTAGAAAGAATTGAATGATTTAAATTTGTAGAAAATAAGTAGTAGAAATAGTGTGTAATAAAATGACGAGAGATTGATGTATTTTTAGAGAAAATTAAAAGAGTCACTCGAAACTTTATTAATAATTAATAATTAATAATTAAAATTATAAATTATAAAAAATGAAAATAATGAAAATATTAAAAATTAATTAAAAAAAATTTAAAAAAGAAAGAGCCCTGTTAGGATCGGTCCGGAGTGTTTAGAGGGGGTGAATGAACACTCCTTGTAAAATTTAATCCCTTGTGATTTCTTTCGGATTAGTGAAAGAAATCTGTTTCTTAATCAACTCTTTTATAGAACAGACCACTGAATGTATATGTGCGGAACGGTCTGTTTTTATATTTGTCAGAACGGCCCAATGGCTTGAATGAAAGAACAAGTGCAGAAAGATAAGACACATGATATGTTTCTGGAAGTTCGAAGGTGGTGTAATCCTTCTACGTCTCCCATTCTTCCAATTAAGGAAGGTTTCTACTAGAAGACTTTGATTTATACAATCCTGTTGTACAAACCCGATTCAGCTGGATTTACCTCACTACCAGACTGAAACTCCTAGTCACTCGATCTGTTCAGACACTCTCTGTCTGACAGTTACAATTTGTTTCTCACTTATATTTTTCAATACAGAATACACAAGATGCGCACAGTGATCCTAAATGATCAAATGTTACAATGTAATCGTGCTTAAGAATAATTTCAGCTCGAGAGATTCTGAGCTTGAACGCTTGTGCTGTTTTTTTTTTGATTGATCAGCGAGAGTCTTTTTTTTTATATGTATTGTTGTTGCATCCTTTTATAGTTGCATGTACCAACGACATTATTTCCCTTAATGTGCAACTCTTGACTCTGCTTAATCTCTGAGTAAGCTGCAGTCTTCTTCTTCAGGATACTTGCCATTCTGGTTCATGCTTTCGGCGCCTGTCAGGTAAGCTCTTCTTTGTCTTCTTACCTTTTATGGTAATATTCAGTCTTTGGTCCTTTGTAGCATTAATTGCGACATTAAATGCTACAATAAATAGCCGTTAATGATTCGGACTGAAGAGCCACTCTTTATGCATCCTTGACTGCTCTGATCTGATAAAGATTGAGATCGATCTGAAGCTTCGATCTAGTCAGTCTGATATCTATCGATCCGGTCTGATATGTGATATGCCTTATCAGCTTGTTCTGTTTTGAGCTATCGATCTGGTCAGTCTGATTACCCTCGATCCGGTCTTATATGCTTTGTCATGTTATCAGCTTGATCTGTTTTGGGCGATCGATCTGGTCAGTCTGATTTCTCTCGATCCGGTCTGATATGTTTTGTCATCTTTAAAATCTCATCGATAAAGTTCGGAACTAACAAATTCCCCCTTTTTGATGATGACAAAACCTAGCTTCTAAGTCTTTTTAACCAGTCTGATAAGAACTCTGAAGCGTATACTTTCGGATCGATTACTTCTTCTTGTTCGAAATAAATGAACATTATTAAGTTGGATCGATTAAGCCTTTTATTATTAAGCCTTTATTTTAGTTCAAAATAAATGAACAATGACTTAACAAAGAAAGATTTCTTTATTGATCACCAACAATCTTGCATACAGACAGTCTGAATATTTAATCAATCTATTTTCTTGAAGACTGAGACTGATGAGGCTTGAAGTCTTTTTTCTTTTCCCCCTTTTTGTCAGCAGCAATCTCTTGGAGAAAATCTACAACTTGTGCTAGCTGAGCGCTGATAGCGTCAAGACGAACGTCTTGAGCGCGGAAGGGAATTGGCGATGGATGCTCTAACTTCAGTGGCCAGCTCGATCTGCTCTTTTCTCAGGCTATTTTTATAGGAAGCTTGCTGAGAGAACAGATCATTCAGTCCTCGCTGAAGGCTGTCGATACTGGCTGTCATCTTCTATTTGAATGAATCAAAGTCCAAAGCTGTAAGCCTCTGACCTTGATGAACTTCTATAACACGTTGAGAGAGTGACATGCAGTTGTCAGATAAGTGCTGAAGGGTCCTTGCCAGGGATGGAGGTGCATCAGATAGTCGGCTTGGAGAGTGATCTGATGATGACAATGCATGATCATCTTCTTCAGCAATCGGTATAATTGAAGATACAGCAGCTTGGTGACTTTCGGACCGGATCAAAGTGACCAGAGCCGAAGAAAATGCTTGTATGAAAGCCATATCTTCATCTAATTGGACTGGAGGAGTGCTGGGTCTGGAGGGCTCCTCAATTTGTAGAGCTGCAACAACTGTGGACACCACCAGATCCGGATCGACGAACTCCGGTGCGCCAACTGTTGCAAGTTCTGCGGTTGGACTGATGTGAACATGGGAGACTGATGATCCCAAAGGAATAGATGTTGTTGGAGAGTCCAACAAGACATTCAATGGTTCATCTTCTGTAGCAGACGGAGCATTAGGCAATGGCTGCTCCGCTGTCTGATCGGCTACTAGTTCTGCAGTCTGATCTGCTGCGCGATCTGCTGGCTGATCTGCTGCGCGATCTGCAGTCTGGTCTGCTGCTCCAAAGGGAATAACCTAAATGAAAGGTTCTGCCAGAGTCTTGCTTGCAGAGGGATGATCCGGGCTGGTTACTGGAGTGGATATGCTGATTTTCTGTCGTTGAAATCAGACAGCTAAATGGAGAGCATGAATATCCATCTCTAATTGAGCAATAACAGCCCCATCATCTCTGGCAGTTGGAGCATTCGGATCGAAGTTCGCTTTCTTAGCAGCTAAGAGCAGAGTCGCCAGTCTGAATCTTTGATTGGCCTTAAATAGCTCTTTGCGCTGCACAGCAATCCGAACATCATCGGTCTCTGTCCCCTTCAGAACTTCTTCTTCCATTTTCTGAAGGCGTCTGAGTTTGCCGAAGAACATCTCAATGTGGTTGATCGTTCTGTACTCGACGTACTCATCAAAAACCACAATGAGTTCCTTCACTTGCTCTTCAACGTCCTCCATAGCAATGACAATTGCTGTCTGTGCTGCAGATTTGGGCTTAGAGGAGAGTGGTTCGGAGAGAATGGCCTTGCCCTTGCCTGTGGAGGAAGGGGACTTGATCCCTGATTGGGTATAGTCTCCAAACTCAGTGATAACAATCCATTTGACCACGGGAATGGCAGAGGGGACTCGGATGGTTACTTTGGGTGCAGTGGTTGAAGTGGTTGAAATTTGGGTTGTAGGTTGGGGTGCAGGGTGGCTTTTGTTGGAGGCAATATGGGTAGTGTTTTGATTGGTTTGGTAATCTGGGTTCTTGGCTTCTTGGGAAGGGGCTTGGCTGATGGCGAGGGAGCAGACTGAGTTTCTTCAGAGTCAGTCTGGATAGTTAACTTTCGCTTGACCCGAGGTTTGCGAGCAACATCCTGTTCTTCTCCCTTCTCAATCTTGACTGCCACCAGATTGGTAGGGGTAGGTGGAGCACTCTTGGACTTCAGCAGTGCTAGCCCTTTGGAATTGAGAATTTTGAAGGGACTCAGAGCAGACTGCTTTCCCCAGCTCAATGTCCAAAGTTTCCAGTAGCTTGCTGAGAGGAACAGCAAAGCAGACGGCCTGTTTGGAGGCAATCACTGTTTCCATCAGGACTCCAAATAGAATCACGGACTAGTTCATCTTCTGTCCGGAAACAATAGCAGCCATGGCCCGGAACTTCTCGGCAGTGACGGCGTCAAAACTTCCAGCTTTGCCCAATAATGGCTTGCCCACAATTTCGCACAGCACCTGGAAATGAAAGAGCATTTCCTTCTTTTTGAATGAGGGCTGCAGGCGGTGGCCAAATATAGAAATCTTCCCCCTGAAGAGCTGTGAGAGAAGCTTGAGGAATCTGCCCAAACTCAGTCAGTCCGGAGTTGGGAAGACCAAAGGTCTTGGCCAGCGTCATCGGCGAGATGTCAAATGTTTTGCCCTTTTACAGAGGTGGAGATAGATGTCTTCTGGGATACATCATTGGCAAACATTTCACAAATCTCTGATTCGTAAACCACCGTGCCACACTCCAGAAAATTTCGTAATCCAGACGATTCCAAAGCTCGGAAAATGGAGACCATCTCTGCATCTTCAGCCCTGTAAATATCATTGAACTCAACGAAGAGAGAGTTGTGAGTTATGGTAGCCATTGGAGTAAAATGGAAGAATATACGAAGAGTTTTGAGAGGTTATGAGAGAGCTAGAAAGCAGACAGCGGTAAATGGTAAAAAGTGAATGAAAATGAAATGTTCAGCCCGCTATATAAGAGAGAGAAGACACGTGTCTTTATCTCGAAGACTGATAATTAAATAATTCAAAATAAACGGTCAGGATAAAAGAAAGATAAGGCGGTTAAAATTTGCAATCAGTCCGGGCTATTTTTGTTTTAAATAAATACAAAATAAAGGATTTATTGTCCAGAAAGATCATAGGATAACATTAGATTGGTCTGAAAGTTCGGACCGGTCTGTGTCTTTCTGAACATTGTATTATCGATCTGTGCCAACAAAAATCTTTAAACGCAAAAAGAAGAAAACATCTAAACTATCAAGATAAGTCAATTAAACCAAGAATTTGACGGAAATAATTAAACTTAGCCTCAGGGAGCGGTTTGGTGAAGATGTCTGCTGCTTGCTGCTCTGTTGAGATGTGCTCGATCCGAATCTCCTTTTTGCCAACATGATCTCGAATAAAATGATGTCTTATATCAATATGCTTTGTTCGAGAGTGCAGAACTGGATTATATGTTATAGCGATTGCACTTGTGTTGTCGTAAAATATCGGAGAGTCAACAGCTTGGATGCCATAGTCTTTGAGCTGGTGTTGAATCCAGAGCATTTGAGCGCAACAGCTTCCAGCGGCAAGATATTCTGCTTCAGCTGTAGATGTGGCAATTGATGTTTGCTTCTTACTGAACCAAGAGATCAATCTTTCACCTAGAAATTGACATGTTCCACTGGTGCTTTTACGATCAATCTTACAGCCAGCGTAGTCTGCGTCTGAATATCCGATCAAGCTGAAGTTAGAATCTTTGGAGTACCAAAGATCAACGTTCTGAGATCCTTTCAAGTATTTCAGAATACGCTTAGCAGCAATAAAATGTGATTGCGTTGGTTCTGACTGAAATCTGGCGCACATACAGACTGAGAACATAATATCAGGCCGGCTCGCTGTAAGATATAAGAGCGATCCGATTAGTCCTCTATACATAGTCACTTCGACTGCTGTTCCCCCTTCGTCTTTGTCTAACTTGATTGTAGGACTCATTGGAGTGGATGCAGTTGAGCATGTTTCCATTCCGAATCTCTTAAGCAGCTCTTTGGTATACTTGGTTTGGTTGATGAAAATGACATTGCTGAGCTGTTTGACTTGGAGACCCAAAAAGAATGAGAGTTCTCCCATCATGCTCATCTCAAACTGTCCCTGCATCAACTTGGAAAATTTCTCGCATAATTTGGGGTTAGTTGACCCAAAGATTATATCATCAACATAAATCTGAACTAACAGGGTATGTTCCCCCTTAATAAATTTAAAGAGAGTTTTATCTACTGAGCCGATCTGAAAATCATGGTTCAGCAGAAATTGAGATAGAGTGTCATACCAGGCTCTTGGTGCTTGTTTCAGACCATATACTGCTTTATTCAGTAGGTATACATGATTAGGGAATGAGTGGTTCTGAAATCCAGGAGGTTGCTCAATGTAAACTTCCTCCTGAAGCTTACCATTAAGAAAGGCGCTCTTGACGTCCATCTGATATACCTTGAAGTCTTTAAAGGCAGCATATGCAAGAAAGATTCTGATTGCTTCAAGTCTGGCGACTGGTGCAAATGATTCATCGAAGTCAATTCCTTCTTCTTGTCGGAATCCTTGTGCCACCAGTCTGGCCTTGTTTCTAACCACAGTTCTATCTGCGTCCACCTTGTTTCTGAAAACCCATCTGGTTCCAATAACAGGCAGATCGCTTGGTCTGGGGGTTAGACTCCAAACTTGATTTTGTTTGAATTGATTAAGCTCTTCTTGCATGGCCTTAATCCAGTTGAAATCAGTCAGAGCTTCATCGATCTTCTAGGTTCCAGAGTTGAGATGAAGGCAGCATGAGTGAACTCATCCATCATCTGTCCTCTGGTTCTAATCTGTGCAGAGGGACTTCCAATCACTAGATTAGGTGGATGCCTCTTAGTCCATCGATAGCTTGACTCTGGATTGTCTGGTCCAGCCGGATGAGTAGTAGTAGTGGTATGATCAGCATCTGCTTTGATATGAGAGTTTGGATCATCCGGATCGGCTCGATCTGAAGAAGCTTCATTGCCTTGATCCGATCTGGCTGGCACTTCAAGTTCTGGTGGATTGTCTCTTGACCTGTTAGCTACAATCTCATCATCACTGTTAGCTTCGAGATGGATGTTTTCCATCTGATTTTGAATTGATTCTTTGTTACCCTCAACACACAAAGATTCATCAAAAACTACATGAACTGATTCTTCTACAGTTAAGGTTCGATTATTAAAAACTCGATAAGCTTGGCTAGTTGATGATGTTGGGGTTCAACAATTGCCTCTGCTTTATGATCGGTCGAACACGTGGCGCTTGTGTCAGTGTATGGTTGAAAAGATTGAAGTTGCACCATTACCCTTAACTATAGTTATTGGTAAAGTGGTAAGCGTTAGATCCTACAATTGGTATCAGAGCCAAGGTCGCGTGTTTGATTCCCATTAGTTGCAGAGAGTGCAATTATTGGGGGAGGGATTGTTGGGGTTCAACAATTGCCTCTGCTTTGTGATCGGTCGAACACGTGGCGCTTGTGTCAGTGTATGGTTGAAAATATTGAAGTTGCACCATTACCCTTAACTATAGTTATTGGTAAAGTGGCAAGCGCTAGATCCTACAGATGAATATCCTAAGAATATTCCATTATCTGACTTAGCTTCAAATGCTGTAAGATGATTCTTACCATTGTTGTTAACGAAGCATTTACAGCCAAATACATGAAGGTGAGAAATAGACGGTCTGTTACCAGTCCATATTTCATATGGAGTGAGATTCAGCTTCTTGTTAATCATAGACCGATTTTGAGTGTAGCGTGCAGTATTTACAGCTTCTGCCCAGAACTTTTGTGAAATTCCAGAATCAGCAAGCATTGTTCTTGCTGCTTCTTTGAGCGTTCTGTTTCTTCGTTCTGCAACTCCATTCTGTTGAGGAGTTCGAGCGGCTGAAAACTCATGCTTAATTCCATGATCTTCTAGAAATGATTCAAGATTCTGATTTGAAAACTCAGTGCCTTTGTCACTTCGAATCCTGTCTATGCTGGATGATTTCTCATTCTAAGTGCGTTTCAGCAGCTTGATTAACTTTGGACCGGTCTGATCTTTACTGCTCAAAAATATAGTCCAAGTAGAGCGTGAGTAATCATCAATAACAACAAGAGTATAACGCATTCCCCCTAAACTTGTTATTGGTATAGGACCAAATAAGTCCATATGCAATAGTTCTAAACAACGGGAGGAGGATTTGGCATTCTTGTTTTTGAAGGATGATCTGATCTGTTTGCCCATTTGGCAGCTTCGCAGATCTTATCCTTAGCAAAATCGATCTTGGGCAGACCGATAACTAAATCATGTTTACACAGGCTAGAAATAGTCTTAAAATTGATATGATTCAAGCGTTTATGCCATAGCCAGTGTTTATTATCATTGTTAGCGATGAAGCAAGTAGGATTATCAGGTTGAGCATGATTCCAGTTAATCTTATATGTATTTCCATTTCTGATTCCTACAAGCATGATCATACCATCTGACGATTTAACAGTGCAAGTGTGTTTGTGAAATTCTACAGCATAACCATTATCACAAAGTTGACTTATACTAATCAGATTATAGCACAGATTTTCAACTAACAGCACATCATTGATAATAATGTTACCATGGACAATCTTACCCTTGCCCACGGTCTTACCCTTTGAGTTATCCCCGAAAATGATCTTGGGTCCAGTACATTCTGTAACTTCAGACAGCAGCTCGATGTTTCCAGTCATGTGACGAGAACACCCGCTGTCCAAGTACCAGTCTGATGCAAGTTTCTTCGGTACCTTTCATCAAACATAATTATTGTTGGTACCCAATCCTATTTGGGTCCAGAACGGATTAGCCCTTTGGGAACCCACACATGTATCAGCTTTAATGACTTGTGTGTGTGTGGTGTGCTGTGAGCTGGTCTGTTTCGATGTTGTGTGTGATAATGTGTGCGATATGGAAACCTTTGATTCTCATGGGGTAGTCTATATCTTCGTTGAACTGGTTTTGAATTGTAGTAATTGTATTGTCTTCCTTGCCTTCAATCTTGCACCCTTAGATTTGGTCTGAAAGACGCAAAGCTTGCTGGTGCCTTTTCTTTGGCTTGGTTGACATATCCAATTCATTTTCTCAAACCTTGATTCACGAAAGAGACTCTCGTTTGAATCGTAGGTGCTTCAGTCTCATATACTGTGCTGGATTTAACAAATGTCATTTGTTTGATTTTGTTCTTTACCAGCAACAGTTCAGATTCATCTTTGGTGGATTCTTTGGTGTCAAAGCCTATGCCGGTGAAATCACCAACGTTTCTTTGTACCTCTTGTAATTCTTCCAAAGATGTTCTAGATTTTGTCCATGTTTTGAATATATGAGAAAGCTTAGCAGTTTGTGTGCTAATTCTCTTATTTTCTTCATGAAGCTGATCATAGGAGATTTTCAGCTTATTCAGCTCGATCTGGAGATTGTTGCACTCACCCTGCTCAGGGCAGCTTGGTTTGTTGTGCTCATCCATTTGATCATTGACTTTTAGCTTTATTTTTCTCAAATGATTCAGCTAAGATCCTATAATCATTAGCCATGTCTTGCAGTGCGGACATGAGCTCTTCACGTGTAAATTCATTTGAGTCAAAATCAAATACCTCGTCTGTCTGACTCGTCTCTTCGTCTGCCATTAGACATTGAATATCTTCTTCGCTTTCGCTGGAAGAATATTCGGAGCTTTCTGAATCGGAGTCAGTCTGAGCCCACTTGTTGTTTCCTTCTTCAGCTACTAGGACCTTTTGGGACTTTCCATGATTTTTGCGGTCTTTGTAGTGCTTCTTTTTCCTGTCATCGCGATGCTTCTCCTTCCGTTCTTCTTTCTTCGGTCTGGTGCAATCTGCAATGAAATGTCCGGTCTTACCACAATTGTAGCAAGCCTGATCATTAACAGCATCGTCCTTTCTTGATTTATAATGAGAGGGTTTAAAATTCATCTTATTTTTAGACATGAATTTACCAAATTTCTTGATAAATAATGACATAGCATCATTACTTATCTGCGATAGATCGATCTGATGTGGAGGCGATCTGGTCTGGAATAGCTGCCAGTGCTTTGTTTGGTTGAGAGATGAATGGCTCTGCTTCACCTCTGCTTATCAGTTCGAACTCATATGCTTTAAGATCTGCGAACAGATCATGAAGTTCAACCTTGTTCAGATCTTTGGACTCCCTCATTGCATTGGTCTTAACGTCCCATTCTTTTGGCAGGGCTCTCATAACTTTCAGAGCGATCTCTCTGTTTGAGTATTCCTTGCCCAGACCATTCAGTTCATTAATGATACCAGTGACTCTTTCATCAAACTCATTTAGAGTTTCTCCACTCTTCATCTTTATGCTCTCAAATCTTTGAAGAGCAACAGTCAGCTTGTTTTCTTTGGTCTGGTCGTTGCCTTCACATAGCTGTGCTATCTTCTCCCAAATTTCTTTGGCAGTAGAGCACATATTGATTTTGCTGAACATGTTCTTGTCCAATATCTTGAACAAGATGTCTTTGGCAACGTTGTCGAGATTTGCTTTCTTTATTTCCTCATTCGTCCAGAGGGATCTATCATTCTCTACCATTTGTGGTTCTCCACCAGTAATGGCGACTGCTGTATTGACTTTCAGAATCTTCATTGGTCCATCAGTGATGACGAACCACATATCGTCATCCTGAGCTGCCAGATGAGCTTGCATTCTGATTCTCCAGTCATCATATTCTTCTTTTGAGAACATAGGAATTTTGTTGAATGATGCCATCAGCTCAAGTGTCTTTGTGCTAATTAAGATGACCTGCTCTGATACCACTTGTTAGGATCTGCCCGGAGCGTTTAGAGGGGGGGTGAATGAACACTCCTTGTAAAATTTAATCCCTTGTGATTTCTTTCGGATTAGTGAAAGAAATCTGTTTCTTAATCAACTCTTTTATAGAACAGACCACTGAATGTATAAGTGCGGAACGGTCTGTTTTTATATTTGTCAGAACGGCTCGATGGCTTGAATGAAAGAACAAGTGCAGAAAGATAAGACACAGGATATGTTTCTGGAAGTTTGAAGGTGGTGTAATCCTTCTACGTCTCCCCTTCTTCCAATTAAGGAAGGTTTCTACTAGAAGACTTTGATTTATACAACCCTGTTGTACAAACCCGATTCAGCTGGATTTACCTCACTACCAGACTGAAACTCCTAGTCACTCGATCTGTTCAGACACTCTCTGTCTGACAGTTACAATTTGTTTCTCACTTCTATTTTTCAATACAGAATACACAAGATGCGCACAGTGATCCTAAATGATCAAATATTACAATGTAATCGAGCTTAAGAATAATTTCAGCTCGAGAGATTCTGAGCTTGAACGCTTGTGCTGTTTGTTTTTTTGATTGATCAGCGAGAGTCTTTTTTTTTATCTGTATTGTTGTTGCATCCTTTTATAGTTGCATGTACAAACGACATTATTTCCCTTAATGTGCAACTCTTGACTCTGCTTAATCTCTGAGTAAGCTACAGTCTTCTTCTTCAGGATACTTGCCGTTATGGTTCATGCTTTCGGCGACTGTCAGGTAAGCTCTTCTTTGTCTTCTTACCTTTTATGGTAATCTTCAGTCTTTGGTCCTTTGTAGCATTAATTGCGACATTAAATGCTACAATAAATAGCCGTTAATGATTCGGACTGAAGAGTCACTCTTTATGCATCCTTGACTGCTCTGATCTGATAAAGATTGAGATTGATCTGAAGCTTCGATCTAGTCAGTCTGATATCTATCGATCCGGTCTGATATGTGATATGCCTTATCAGCTTGTTCTGTTTTGAGCTATCGATCTGGTCAGTTTGATTACCCTCGATCCGGTCTTATATGCTTTGTCATGTTATCAGCTTGATCTGTTTTGGGCGATCGATCTGGTCAGTCTGATTTCTCTCGATCCGGTCTGATATGTTTTGTCATCTGTAAAATCTCATCGATAAAGTTCGGAACTAACAAGCCCTTTGTGGATAGGCTCCTAAAGATAGTGTCTCTGTGGAAGAGCCCAACGGATCTTTCTTATTTTTTTAAAAAAATTATAATTTTTTTTTTTTATTTTTTATAATTTTTAATTATTAATTATTAATAAAGTTTACAACGACTCTTTTAATTTTTGTTTATAAATACATCAATATCTCGTCATTTCTTACACATTATTTCTACTATTTCTTTCTACAAATTTAAGTCATTCAGTTCTTTCTAATTTCTATTCGTTATTATGGATCGCTGAAACTCCCCAAATTCTTTTACAAATTTGATCAACTCCCATATCTTGACACCACAAAATACTTCAAACAATCTGAGACCCTCACAAAGCTCACAAAATCAAGTGTCTTCTAAATTGAACCCCTAATCCTGATTTTCAGTATCATCCCAACTTTGCCTTCAATCCGAACATGCAATCACAAGGCAGCGGATTTACTGCATTTAGTCCTCCAAGCTCTCGTACCTCAAATTCTTCTGGTACAAACTCGTTCGTGATGCCCGAATTTTCCACACAATGTGATATTGAGGATATAACTGATGATGATGATGAAAGCTTTTATTTGAGGTCCGATCAAAAATGGACCATCGATGAAGACAAATGCCTCATCAGTAGTTTTTTAAACATCACGGATGATCCAATCGTTGCAAACAATAAAAAATCTGAGGTATTTTGGCATAGAATTCATCAATTCTTCGTGAACTCTCAAGGCAAGACTAGAAACATAAAATCTTGCAAAAATGTTATCATTATCTTAATGGCTTCGTATCAAAGTTTGTTGGATCTTACTCTCAGGACAAAGCTAGAAAAACTAGCAGACAATCGGAGACAGACGTTCTCCTAGATGCGCATAACATTTTTCAAAGCGACAATCATGCTAGTGGTTCGTGTTTGAGTATGCGTGAAAAATGATGAAGGACAAACCAAAGTGGCGTCCAGCAGGATCAGAGAGTTCTTCTAAAAGAACAAAAATTAATGAACAAGGAAACTACCTTCGTCGTCGAACCCAAAAAATGTTGGCCCTATTGGTACTAAAGCAGTGAAAAGAAAAGGAAAAGGCAAAGAAAAAGAAGCATCGAGTGACGAAAGAACGACCATAATGAAGAAGCTTATTGCATCACAAGCAGACATGTCTGAACAAATGGCGTTAAGTAATTATATAAAACTTTCAAAAAGAGATCCAGATATAGAGGCAGGTGAGGATCTCATGGCAAAGTTGAAGGCGAGGTTGTTTCATGAAAATAAATAGTTGGACATTTTATTTTAATGTATTTTTTCGTTTTTAATTATTGTTGTAATTTTTCGTTTTATCTATTAATGTAATTTTAAATTTCAATTATTAGTATAATTTTAATTATTATTATCGTTTCGAATTTAAATTATATTTTTTATTTTATCTATTAATGTAATTTTAAGTTTCAATTATTAGTATAATCAAACCAACCAAACATATTAACTACATGGATTCAAAATAAACTTCTATGTAAACTTTTCAAAATTTCGAATTTAATTTTCTTAAATGACCTAGCTGTTGCATCAACTCGGCAAATTAATCGAGTTCGAGACGCGTTATCTGTATAATTAGCCATTGACTCAGCGGTTCGAGATCAAGTTCTATCTTTCACCCTTGCATTGCATTGTTGCAAATGTGTTTGATGCTTATTTCTAGGTCTATCAAGGTTGTAGGATCAATTTGGAAGATCAAATCCCTATCGAAATTCTAGGGTTTAATTTGGAAAGCCAGGGCTATTCTAATAATATACTTTTGTTACCAATTGTGGTGTAGATTTCTTTGCTAAGCATCCAAACTTGCAAGTGAGTTAATTTGCCATTTGAATATAGGTATAATATCGAGTTGATTAACAGTGAGATGGGCTGTTAAAGCCATACATAGGATATAGCGTGATTAGTTGAAAATCCTTGTTTTATCGTTTACACCTATAGAATTTTGTGATTAAAAATCGAGGAAAAACTATGGTTAGTTTGATGCTACCTCTAAGGAGTGCCATTAAGAACATTATCGCAATTGATATTAAGTATTCTACATCAATGGGATATCAATGATCGTTATTGTCCACGAGGTAATATCAAATTTTCCCAAAATTATGTTTCTTTTTAAATTAAAACACATTCTGAAAAATAATTATTGCATTTTAAACAAAATTAAATTTGACAACTCAAATAGTTGAAGAAGGAAAAAAAAAGTGCATATTTAGTTTTTTTTTCTTTATATAACAGAATATTAGACCATATATATAAGCGACTTAAAGTTACTGTTCCAATGAACAGTAACTTTCGTCCTTTTTCATTTTTTTTTTTAAATTTTTAAATTTTTTATTTTTTTTTGTTTTTCTTTTATTTTTGATCATATATATATTAGACCCTTGACCCAACCGTGCATCCCCGTCTCAATTTTTAAAATTCAAAATATTTTCTTTTTTTTTTAAGAAAAAAACTTGTTGATTTTTGTCAAATATGAATTGATTTTAGAGAAAACAGTGAGTTCAAAATAGGATATCGTTGTGGCAAATTTTAATAATAAGTATATATAAAATATTTGGCATGATGGATTTGATTTGACACTTGACCCAACTGTGCATCGTTATTTCAATTTTTAAAATTCAAAATGTTTTCTTTTTTTTTTTTTTTAGAAAAAAACTTGTTGATTTTTTCAAGTATGAATTGATTTTAAAAAAACAGGGAGTTCAAAATAGGATATCGTTGTGGCAAATTTTAATAATAATTATTTATAAAATATTTGGCATGATGGATTTTTAGTAGATTACAGGTCGTCAGTTTTGCTTGTTTGTATTTGATTTTTGGTTTACCTACGACCATTGCTAATATGTGATTGTTCTCGATTACCTTAGTTCTGATGTTTGGCATCAAATTTTTCTTCATGTATAAGGAGATTATCAAAAAATTTAGAAAATATTAAATGTTGATTATTGTATATTACTTATTTGATAATGTTTTGGGTTGTCACATTTACATTCATTATTTGTGAGAAAGTATATAAATAATTATAAAAGTATGATGATTCAATAATAATGATGCCATAGCAAGTAATATAATAGCAATATCCTAAAATAACAATGCAACTACAATAATAAACATAAACTATAATTTCTCTTATGCGATGCTCGCTCCTGCTATGAGATACCGAACACATATATGCATTATGATATCCGATGTCATCTACTACTATAATGCACTTTTGTAGATGACTTTTATTTAAGGGTCTATTGGGACATACTAGGATATACTATGTTGACTTTTGCTATGGTGCACTGTTGGGAATGACTTTTGTTTAGTACAACGTATTTATTGTTATATATGTATGATTATGTATATTCAATGTGTATGAACCATCCTTTTATTCTCTTGAAATGTCTATTGAACTTGTGTCTACCCTTTGTTGGACATATATACCAGATTATAAGCTAATTGGTGCCAAATTAACTAGTATACATATATCTAGTTTAAGCAACCGTAAGTCATAACTAATTTAACTGCCACCAGTACAAAACATGTCTATTTTCACATATAAATTAGCAAAACTGATAGGAAAAAAAATTCGAAGTCATTCATTGTCCATAAAATTCCAAAATTATCAGACTTTGAGGACTCAGAATCAAATTTGTTTCTCTTTGAAGCTTCTTCTTGTTTCTTCTCCCTCTTCTTATCTTGGGTTAATCTTTTTTTCTTCGAATAAAAGAAACTCGCGGATAGGAGGAGAACCCAGATCGAGTAAGTCTGTTTTTGTTTATTATTTATGAAAGGACACGAGATAGATTGCTTTATAGAAGAGACAATTGAAGAAATTGGTTTTTGTTCTCTGTAGTTTCTTGAAATATTTTAAAGATGTCTTCTACAGCAAAAGATCAAGTCGAAATCAAGTTTAGGTTGACCGATGGATCGGATATTGGCCCGAAAAACTTTCCTTCGGTCACAACTGTGGCAACCTTGAAGGAGAATATCATAGCTCAATGGCCTAGAGGTTAGACAGCTCTTGCTACCAACTACCAAATATGATCTTGTTTGTATTTGCATCTGTTGAAGTAAAAAATCTGTGTTATGCACTGGTGATGAGTATATAGCAGTTACTGGTCTTGGCTATTATTCTACAGTAACTGCATATAATCTTGTTTTATGCTCCTAATTCCAACATGGTTCATTTTAAAAGAGAGAGAAAATGGCCCATGTACAGTAAAAGACATCAAGTTAATCAGCGCAGGAAGAATATTAGAGAACAGCAGGACTGTGGCGGAGTGTAGCAGCCCATTGTGTGATATTCAGGCGGAGTCACGACCATGCATGTTGTCGTTCGACCTCCACCGAATGAAAAAGGTTTGATTTATACTTGGTGCAGTTACCAAGTTTGCCTAAATTTATTTATTTCGTTCTTTCTTTCTTTCTTTCTTTAGGCTTTCTGATAATTCTATGTAATGTATGGAGCAGGAAAGGAACTGCAGAGTGATTCTAAGCATAATAAATGCGTCTGTGTAATATTATGAGATACAGCTTCAGACAAAGGATGACCATTGTTTGCTGGCTGGTAGATTCTCGACTCCATTTATATGAACAAACCACATGATTTTGTGCTCATTTCTTGATTATTCCTCTATATTATGCAGATAAAGAACAAGAGGTTGTTGAATTTGGGGATTTTGCTTGAAATTTTACAGAGCAAATGGTGAAATGAATAGTTGTTACAAAGCATATCTTGATGGAACTCACATATAGAGTGCTCTTCGGTTTCACATCCATATACATATCTTTTCTTTAGTTAACTGAATTCCCTCGATGTATTCATGGACCTTTCCAATCGAAAGTTGAGATAAAAACAATCTAACAGTTCGGCATCTAATTTATTTCAATACTTGCAGTGATAAACATTCTTGATTTTGTGGTTTGTGAATTACAAAGTTATGGTTCCTCGTATGAACATAAATATCTCAGAATTAAATTGAAAAAAAAGGACCTGAGTCTCTTTGATGATCAATCTTTAGGTAAATTTTGCAGCATTAAAGCCCGCGTCTTCCCATCTGGCTTGAGGCCAATCTTACGCATTTTCATATACAGTTTTCTAGCCATATCACCCTGGTTCCTCAAACACATACCCTGAATAGCAGCATTATAGAGAGATCCATTTGGTCTAGACTGCAGCAAGACAAAACAATCAAAGTCAAAAACTGCACCTTCATGAACATGTGAATCCTCGACTCCTCCATACAAACACATTATGAGAAGAAAAAAATTGATAGATAGAAAAATAGAGGGATCTTGGAATCATAAGGAACTGGTTGAAAGCATACATTTAGTATATCTTCTACTTTACTCCAAAGCGAACCCCAGATAAAACCTCTTATCAGTGACAGAAAGGTGAATGTGTCGGGAGATATTGTTCGCTGGACCATACGTTCGTAGACTTGTAATGCAATCTCTGGCTTTCTTGCACCCTCACAAGCTGCTATGACAAGGTTGTATGACATGACAGAAACAGGAAGCCCATTAGTTTCCATCTGCCAGAGTAGCTGCAGTGCTTTGTCCCACAACCCAAGCCTCTCGCAACATACCAAGCCGGTGTTGTAAATGTGCAAATTTAGAACAGATTTATGCTCTTTTCTGATGCTTTCAAACAAGCGAAGAGCATCAGCATGTTGATTCGAGCTGTACAAAGCACCAAGAAGTGCGTTCCATGAGTATGCATCGGGTACATGGCCGAACGATTCCATTAAACCATAAACCTTAAATGCTTGTTCAACCTTCCCAGCTTTTCCAAGAGTATTTATTAGAGCATTACATGATGTTAAACTTGGCTTCTGCCCATTGTTTATTATACTATGGAAGACGCTCAGGCCCATTTCCCACCTCCCCTCCCTCGTACATGCTCCGATAATAGCTTCCAATGAATCTTTACATGCACCCAATCCATTTTGAACCATCTCATTATATGCATCAAAAGCTAGTTCATTTTGACCAGAGCGAACAAATATGCAAATCAGCAGGCGATACGTAACAACCGTCCCTACATGGCCATTTTTCTGCAAACGTCTCCACATTCTTTCAGCCTGAACCCAGTTATTAACTTTTCCAAAAACAGCTATCATAGTGTTATAGACGATGACATCCAAATATTTCTTGGTGCCATTGTCCCGTTCTGCTTCCTCGAACATAAGTAATGACGCATCACAACTCCTATAACTGGCCATTGCTTTTAAAACCAAACTATAACTATGGCCACTGATGGTCTCCTTTGCTTTAAAAAATTCAAAGATTTTTAAGGCATCATGAAGTCTACCATTCCTCAAGAGACAAGAGAGAAGTGAATTACAGGCATGTAAATTAGGCAAGAGATTACAAAATTCCATCGATCTGTACAATGCTAACACACTTCTAACTTTATTTGATCTGCTGAGTTTTATTATCCTTTCTGATAATATTTCTTCATTCCTTTCCTCCAAGTAATGAATCTTATCCTTACCTACATCTCTTATTTTTCCAGAAACCATTGAAACATTATCGATTTGGGGTTGATCTGCCAAATCTTTATCAGCCAAATTACCCCAAGTTGGCAACCTATGATTAGCAGAAACTTCAGCAAAATCTCCTTTTTGAGGCAGAATCAATACTTTATCTTCTTCACAACCCGAGTCGAACTCAATACTCGTAGCAACCTTACACGGGCTAAAGCAAGAACTATCAATTTCCACAGACTTAGATAACAGACCCACATCTGGCACCCTCAATTTTGCACTTCTAAACCATTTTCCCGAACCATCGGCCAAAGTCACCGCACTACGGACAAAACTTTGGCTGCTGCTGGTCCTTATTTTCGAATCCAATTCGAAAAATGCACCCCACTTAATAAACTGATGATGACTTCCAAAATCACGGGTTCTTAAACAGCAATAAAAGTGATTTAGGTAGCCATGCGTGTATACAGAAACACTAGTTGCTGGTGAACTCTTGGATATCTCCACCATCATCATACTGAACCCATAAAGCAAAAAAGATTGTATCTTTACTACCTTAAACTTACAGAAATGGGTTTATTCACTAAAAAACTTGAGAGAGACTTAATCTTCTGTGTTGAAACAAGAAAGAGTTGGTTCTTAATTTCAGGTTTAAGATTCCGCCATGTTCAAATAGTTTAAAGACTAAACAAATTGAATCCTTACCTCGATAGGATTGATGAAATTTCACGAGAACCAACTTTCGAGCAAAAATCGTAAAGGGTTCATCGTTCACTGGACCGGAAGTAAGGGTAGAGGAAGGCTCAGTGGACAGAGCACTGGAGATGTCATCTTACAGAAAATAGATGTGGTTTTGCCACAAAATGCTAATTGTTAATTAGATTTAAAAAAACTAATAAAATGCGTTTATTGGTAATTAAATATTATTTTAAATCCTTCAAAAAAATATTATTTTTAAAAATATTAAACTTGTAATTTATAAAACAGTATATTAAGTTGTTACATTGTTTTCTCCAAAATACTACCTAAATTAGTAATTACATTATTAATCTAAGAAAAAATGATAATGTAATTTTTTAAAAAAGTTAAATTAATGTTTTTTTAATTTTTTGAGGGGAGGGACGAGGGCTCAAACCAATACATCTCACATTGAAAATAAGTTACAATCATTAGACCAATGTCTTCTTATCTAAAAATTAAATTAGTTGATGGAATCCAATTTTTCATTCAATATCGATATATATTATATTATATATGTCTAGATATACAACATAAAATTTATTTTCAGATGATTAAAAATATACGCTATAATTTTCTAAAAAAAAATTAAAAATTAAGGAATAAATGATTATTTACCTGAAAAAAGGAAATAAATTATTAATTTACTTTAAATTAACGTAATTTAGAGTTCTAATAATATATATTATTTAATATATTAATAAAGCATTTTTATAACACTGATTTCGTCAAATTTAGTCATTTATTTAATTACTGAAAATGTATTGTGAATTAAAATATTTTTAGAAATCGTTTTTTTAATAAAAATATTAGTATTTTAAATCTGTCAAATGTAATTTGGGAAAGACTCCTAAAGTTTGATAAGATAGGTTTATAGGATGAAATAGAATAAAATTATGGTGCATTTGTTGTTCAAAATTTATGGATGTGTATCTTAAGAAAGTAGCAAGCAAAAACAACAAATGTCTTTATATTAGAAATGTTGAGGCGAGATTTGGAATCTCTATTCTTAAGACAATATTGCCCCGCTACCGTGGTAACGGTTTACTTTGGCAATTTGTCTCTCAAGATACAAAGACTATAATTTGTGATAGGAGCACTCCAAATCACAAATCCTTTAAACCACAAAGGTTTAAAAGTGCTCAATAAGAACAAAGATAAAGGACCCACAAAATTACTCACATTTTGATCTTCAATATGAATTGAATTTAAAAAATTCATTAATAACAAGTGAGGGTATATAATAGTAAACCAAAAAACAAGTTCAAATTGACACCTTGGAGGTATTATATCGCGAAAAATTGCACCCGAACGTGAATGGACACATCATTTCATGAAACAGAAACAGGGCTCGATCGATCGAGCTACTGTTCCAAAGAAACAAAAAAAACTGGCCATCTCGATCGATCGAGCAATAAAAAAAATTCGTTTTTTTCATTTTTTTAATTCATTTCCAACAATCCCCCATATAAATTAAATTAATGCATGTATGCAATTGAGCTCTTTTAACGAACTATTATGACATCTTGAGAGATAGCTTGCGGCTTTGAATCTCTCGTAGTAGTATTCAATCGAATTTACTTGACTTAATAGTGAACATATAGTCTTGAACTATTTAGTCGTTGGTGTAAACCAAGACAATTGAACCCATAGCATAATAATTATAACCTTCATATTAGTTTCTTACGGTTGTGTCTGTTTCGGCCATGGACCACGATTGGTTTCATAAGTACTTTTCATTCTTTGAAGCTGTCACACTTCGCACTTACATAGGTGATCTCCTAGAAGAGTATCTCACTATACTCCAACATATTTTAATATGTCTTAGGAATCAATAAAGGCATTTTGCCTATCCTCGTACATCTTTTGCAGCCCCCTTATCATAGGAATGGTCGCACTCCAAGGTGTTTATACAATCTTATAATTTAGTTGTCCCTTTTGAACCTAGATCTTGGGATCTCCAGTCAACAAGGTTAGGTATCCACTATGAGATTTTGATTATATGGTTTTAACCACATTCCCCTCGATAAACTTCCACATGGTCTCTCGGTTAACCAATTTATATGCGGATCCGCGGTTTCACATATCACTCAAGATTATGCCACTAAAGATCATTTTGTCATATAGCATTAGCGCAACAGATTTTAGTTGCATGCACATGATTTTTCTCTAACAACTTATAAAGCCACTCGGTCGAAGAAGCTTTATATGTTTTGCATAGAGAATTTTTCAAAACAGTACATTTTCAGTTTTGGTAATCACATTACCTCTTTTGCATCATTTTATCCTTTTAGGATATTTCCATCATCGAATTTTAAGCGTTGCTAACGCGTTATTTCTTACAAAATTCGAGACCAGTGGAAATACCCAACTTTAATTCACAATTCATATTTAAGCCCATAGATTCTTAAAAATTACAAGTTCAAGATTCTATTTCTTGTAAACTTGAAATTTAAGACCAAACCTTAAATTTAAAACTCGAATTAATCCTTGAGATTTCATTCTTTAAATGTCTTGGAAACTTTAATTCCAAGCATTGTTCTTGATGCACATACATCAAAATGTTTCGTCAACATTTTTTTGTTATCTGATGATTTCCAAATTGCTTCCCCAATAAGCATATCATCAATACACAAGCATACATATGTTTAGGTGTGTACACATTTGCCACACTCGTTAATCTATTTGACAACATTATTTGTCAAATTCTTCATGTCACTTATTTGACGTTTGTTATGACTTCACTTTAGCCTTCATATTCTAGTTTGGCCAAGCACCCCCACATTTCAAATATTGTAGGAATCTCTCTTTTCCTTCAATCACAAGGTTTTTTGTCATTGCTTAAAAGTGGTACTTATTATGTGATTGACTCATAGAATTGTAACCTCCCACAACTTCGGATAGTAACGAAGTGCACTGGCGTTCAAACTTTCGTGTTTCAAATTCTAAGCGTTATCATCTTACAAATCCAAATTCAAGTTTTTATTTCTTGAAAATTTTGGATTTAAGCGTCTTTGCTTACAAAAGTTGAAACTGTTGGGATATGCCCTAAGACATGTCATTAGATGATTGTTTATGACATACAATGTATTATGATTTTATAAATGGCAAATCATTATTATATATTATTCAAATATCTGTGCAATATGAATTGATATATAAGTTAATGTCCTTAGAATAATATTGTATTATTCTTAAAGATTGTCCCTAGTCAAGTATTATCATAAATAAGGATAATGAAAATACATTGAGACTAGTATGTTTTGATTGATGAATTGTTCATGGATATGAGATATCAAATCAACACATGGGTACATGTTAGAGAACAATGTACTGGACAGACCCACAATGAGAATGCTACATGGATAGTTATATGAGTGTCATAAGCAATTCTCATAGTGATAATAATGTATGTAATTCTTACGACTTGAGATCATCAGAGATCCCGACATAAGGAGTTATGTATCTTGATATTGTCAAACGTTACCTGTAACAGGGTAAACTATAAGGCAACTATTGGATACACTACGAATTATGTAGAGGGATGTTGATTGATCAAGATAGGATTTGTCCCTCCTATATAACAGGAGAAGTGTTTGGGCCCTTGATCAAGTAAGACTAAAATGCATGGCCGTGCTCGAATGAGTCGATATGTGATATTGAGCTTATTCGTTTATTCTAGTTCTACTTGGGGATCAAGAAATAGAGATTGAATATACGAGTATGACTATTCCATGACTCGTGTTCAATCTAAACACATGGACAAAGGGATTAAGTTACATGGTTAATATTATCACAAGTTCTAAGGTTATGTCTAGTCAATGACATTCTTGTAATTTGGATAGCCTTGATGTGTTGCTAGATACCGCTCATTGCTTGTGACGTAAAATGAGATTTTATGTCACTGCCAACATTACAAGATCCTATCGGGTCGCACAAAAGATTAAATCGATAAAGGGAATTAAATTCATGGGATGAATTAAATAATTCAGAAGAGTCTTAATTAAATGATTATAAGGATTTAATTAAATCATGGGTTTGGGCCCATGAGACTTTAAGAAAGTCTTGAACCTTAATTAAATCTTATAATATAAATACAAGGTTATGATTAATTGTTAAAAAAAGACAATTGTTATTCACATAACCTAGCCTCCACTCTACTCCATTCGGCCGCCTCTTTCTCTCATCAAAACTCACGGCCGCCGTCGAGTTCTTGTGAGAAGAGATTGGTAGTCGTTGATCGGTTTTGAACCGGGAGTTCAGTTTTGGTTCAAGAATAAGTCTAGCAACTTGTTCTTGAACGTCCCTTGTTCGATTTGATCGTGTGGATACCGTAGAGACAAAGGTGCAAACTTTTGTTTGTGACTCGTGGTGCTACAACGAGGATTCTGCATCAAACACGCTACAAGGGTGATACTCTTATTATCTCTATTCCGATATGAACCCTTTGTATAGATCCGCGGTTTTAGTAATCTGTTAGTTCCGGACCTTATCGAAGAGATTTTAAAGATGACAAAACATATCAGACCGGATCGAGAGAAATCAGACTGACCAGATCGATCGCTCAAAACAGATAAAGCTGATGAGGCATATCGCATATCAGACCAGATCGATAGAAAACAGGATGACTAGATCGAAGTTTCAGATCGATCTCAACCTATATCAGATCAGAGCAGTCAAGGATGAATAAAGATTGGTTCTTCAGTCCGAATCATTAACGGCTATTTATTGAAGCATTTAATGTCGCAATTAATGCTGAAAAAGACCTTAGGCTGAAGATTACCATAAAAGGTAAGAAGACAAAGAAGTGCTTACCTGACAGTCGCCGAAAGCATGAACCAGAATGGCAAGTACCTTAAAGAAGAAGACTGTAGCTTACTCAGAGTATAAGCAGAGTCAAAAGTTGCACATTAAGGGAATAATGTCGTTGGTACATGCAACTATAAAAGGATGCAGCAGAAGATCTCAAGCAGACTCTCGCTGATCAATCGAAAAACGCACAAGAAAGCAAAACAACACAAGCTTACAAGCTCAGAAGCTCTCGAGCTGAAATTCTTCTTAAGCACGAATACATTGTAATATTTGATCATTTTAGGATCACTGTGTGCATAGACAGAAGTCTATCTTGTGTATTCTGTATTGAAAGATAGAAGTGAGAAATTATTGTAACTGTCAGACAGAGTGTGTCTGAACAGATCGAGTGACTAGGAGTTTCAGTCTGGTAGTGAGGTAAATCCAGCTGAATCGGGTTTGTACAACAGGATTGTACAAATCAAAGTCTTCTAGTGGAAACCTTCCTTAATTGGAAGAAGGGGAGACGTAGAAGGATTACACCACCTTCGAACTTCCAGAAACATATTCTGTGTCTTATCATTCTGTACTCGTTCTGTTATTCAAAGCCATCGAGCCGTTCTTACTAATTTGAGAACAGACCGTTCCGCACTAAAACATTCAGTGGTCTGTTCTGCAAAAGAGTTGATTAAGAAACAGATTTCGTCTCACTAATCCGAACGAAATCACAAGGGATTAATTTTTAATAGGAGTGTTCATTCACCCCCCCCCCCCCCTAAACACTCCGGACCGATCCTAACAAGTGGTATCAGAGCAGGTCATCTTAATCAGCACAAAGACACTCGAGCTGATGGCATCATTCAACAAAATTCCTATGTTCTCAAAAAAAGACTATGATGATTGGAGAATCAGAATGCAAGCTCATCTGGCAGCACAAGATGACGATATGTGGTTCGTCATCACTGATGGACCAATGAAGATTCTGAAAGTCAATACAGCAGCCTCCATTACTGGTGGTGAACCCCAAATGGTCGAGAAGGATAGATCCCTCTGGACTAATGAAGAAATAAAGAAAGCAAACATCGACAACGTTGCCAAAGACATCTTGTTCAAAACATTGGACAAGAACATGTTCAGTAAAATCAAAATGTGCTCTACTGCCAAAGAAATTTGGGAGAAGATAGCACAGCTATGTGAAGGGAACGACCAGACTAAGGAAAACAAGCTGACTGTTGCTCTTCAAAGATTTGAGAGCATAAAAATGAAGATTGGAGAAACTCTAAATGAGTTTGATGAAAGAGTCACTGGTATAATCAATGAACTAAATGGTCTGGGCAAGGAATACTCAAACAGAGAGATCACTCTGAAAGTTATGAGAGCCCTGCCAAAAGAATGGGATGTTAAGACCATTGCAATGAGGGAGTCCAAAGATCTGAACAATGTTGAACTTCATGATCTGTTTGCAGATCTTAAAGCATATGAGTTCGAACTGATCAACAGAGGTGAAGCAGAGCCATTCATCTCTCAACCAAACAAAGCACTGGCAGCCATTCCAGATCAGACCGCCCCCACAACAGATCGATCTATCGAACAGATAAGTAATGATGCTATGTCATTATTTATCAAGAAATTTGGTAAATTCATGTCTAAAAATAAGAGGAACTTTAAACCCTCTCATCATTATAAATCAAGAAAGGACGATGCTGTTAATGATCAGGCTTGATACAATTGTGGTAAGACCAAACATTTTATTGCAGATTGCACCAGACCGAAGAAAGAAGAACGTAAAGAGAAGCATCGTGATGACAGGAAAAAGAAGCACTACAAAGACCACAAAAATCATGGAAAGTCCCAAAAGGTCCTAGTAGCAGAAGAAGGAAACAGCAAATGGGCTCAGACTGATTCAAACTCAGAAAGCTCTGAATATTCTTCCAGCGAAAGCGAAGAAGATATTCAATGTCTAATGGCAGACGAAGAGATGAGTCAAACAGACGAGGTATTCGATCTTGACTCAAATGAATTTACACGAGAAGAGCTCATGTCCGCACTGCAAGACATGGCTAATGATTATAGACTCTTAGCTGAATCATTTGAGAGAAGTAAAGCTAAAGCCAACGATCAAATGGATGAGTACATCAAATTAAGCCGCTCTGAGCTGGGTGAGTGCAACAATCTACAGATCGAGCTGAATAAGCTAAAAATCTCTTATGATCAGCTCCATGAAGAAAATAAGAGAATTAGCACACAAAATGCTAAGCTTTCTCATATCTTCAAATCATGGACAAAATCCAGAACATCATTGGAAGAATTGCAAGAGGTACAAAGAAATGTCGGTGATGTTACAGGCATAGGCTTTGATATCAAAGACTGCACCAAAGATGAATCTGAATTGTTGCTGGTAAAGAACAAAATCAAACAAATGACATTTGTTAAATCCAGCACAGTATATGAAAATGAAGCACCTAAATTCAAACGGGAGTCTCTTTCATGAATCAAGGTTTAAGAAAAGGGATTGGATATGTTAACCAAGCCAAAGAAAAGGCACCAGCAAGCTTTGCGTCTTTCAGACCAAATCCAAAGGTGCAAAATCTAAGGCAAGGGAGACCATCCAATTACTATAATTCAAAACCAGTTCAACGAAGATATAGACTACCCTATGAGAATCAAAGGTTTCCATATCGCACACATTATCACACACAACATCGAAACAGATCAGCTCACAGCACACCAGACACACACAAACCATTAAAGCTGATACAGGTGTGGGTTCCCAAAGGGCTAATCCGTTCTGGACCCAAGTAGGATTGGGTACCAACAATAATCTTGTTTGATGACAGGTACCAAAGAAACTTGCATCAGACTGGTACTTGGACAGTGGGTGTTCTCGTCACATGACTGGAACATCGAGCTGCTGTCTGAAGTCACAGAATGTACTGGACCCAAAATCATATTCGGGGATAACTCAAAGGGTAAGACCGTGGGCAAGGGTAAGATTGTCCATGGTAACATTATTATCAATGATGTGCTGTTAGTTGAAAATCTTTGCTATAATCTGATTAGTATAAGTCAACTATGTGATAATGGTTATGCTGTAGAATTTCACAAACACACTTGCACTGTTAAATCGTCAGACGGTATGACCATGCTTGTAGGAATCAGGAATGGAAATACATATAAGATTAACTGGAATTTTTCTCAACCTGATAATCCTACTTGCTTCATCGCTAATAATGATAATAAACACTGGCTATGGCATAAACGCTTGAATCATCTCAATTTTAAGACTATATCTAGCCTGTGTAAACATGATTTAGTTGTCGGTCTGCCCAAGATCGACTTTGCTAAGGATAAGATCTGTGAAGCATGCCAAATGGGCAAACATATCAGATCATCCTTCAAAAACAAGAATGCCAAATCCTCCTCACGCTGCTTAGAACTACTGCATATGGACTTGTTTGGTCCTATACCAATAATAAGTTTAGGGGGAATGCGGTATACTCTTGTTGTTATTGATGATTACTCACGATTTACTTGGACTATATTTTTGAGCAGTAAAGATCAGACCGGTCCGAAATTGATCAAGCTGCTGAAACGCACTCATAATGAGAAATCATCCAGCATAGACAGGATTCGAAGTGACAAAGTCACTGAGTTTTCAAATCAGAATCTTGAATCCTTTCTAGAAGATCATGGAATTAAGCATGAATTTTCAGCCGCCCGAACTCCCCAACAAAATGGAGTTGCAGAACGAAGAAACAGAACGCTTAAAGAGGCAGCAAGGACAATGCTTGCTGATTCTGGAATTTCGCAAAAGTTCTGGGCAGAAGCTGTAAATACTGCATGCTACACTCAAAATCGGTCTATGATTAACAAGAAGTTGAATCTCACTCCATATGAGATATGGACTGGTAACAGACCGTCTATCTCTCACCTTCATGTATTTGGCTGGAAATGCTTCGTTCATAACAATGGTAAGAATCATCTTACAGCATTTGAAGCTAAATCAGATAATGGGATATTCTTAGGATATTCTTCTAATAGCAAATCTTTTAGAGTTTTCAATAATCGCACTTTAACTGTAGAAGAATCTGTCCATGTAGTTTTTGATGAATCGTTATGTATTGAGGGTAGCAAGGAATCAATTCAAAATCAGATGGAAAATATCCATCTCGAAGCCAACAGTGATGATGAGATTGTAGCTAACGGGTCAAGAGACAATCCACCAGAACCTGAAGTACCAGACAGACAGGATCAAGGCAATGAAGCTCCTTCAGATCGAGCCGATCCGGATGATTCAAACTCTCATATCAAAGAAGATGTTGATCATGCCTCTACTACTCATCCGGCTGGACCAAACAATCCAGAGTCAAGCTATCGATGGACTAAGAGGCATCCACCTAATCTAGTGATTGGAAGTCCCTCTGCACCGATTAGAACCAGAGGACAGATGATAGATGAATTCACTCATGCTGCCTTCATCTCAACTCTGGAACCTAAGAAGATCGATGAAGCCTTGACTGACATCAACTGGATTAAGGCCATGCAAGAAGAACTTAATCAATTCGAACAAAATCAAGTTTGGAGTCTAACCCCCAGGCCAAGCGATCTGCCTGTTATTGGAACCAGATGGGTTTTCAGAAATAAGCTGGACGCAGATGGAACTGTGGTTAGAAACAAGGCCAGACTGGTGGCACAAGGATTCCGACAAGAAGAAGGAATTGACTTCGATGAATCCTTTGCACCAGTCGCCAGACTTGAAGCCATCCGAATCTTTCTTGCTTATGCTGCCTTTAAAGACTTCAAGGTATATCAAATGGACGTCAAGAGTGCCTTTCTTAATGGTAAGCTTCAGGAGGAAGTCTACATTGAGCAACCTCCTGGATTTCAGAACCACTCATTTCCTAATCATGTATATCTACTGAATAAAGCAGTATATGGTCTGAAACAAGCTCCAAGAGTCTGGTATGACACTCTATCTCAATTTCTGCTGAACCATGATTTTCAGATCGGCTCAGTAGATAAAACTCTCTTTAAATTTATTAAGGGGGAACATACCCTGTTAGTTCAGATTTATGTTGATGATATAATTTTTAGGTCAACTAACCCCAAATTATGCGAGAAATTCTCTAAGTTAATGCAGTGACAGTTTGAGATGAGCATGATGGGAGAACTTTCATTCTTTTTGGGTCTTCAAGTCAAACAGCTCAGCAATGGTATTTTCATCAATCAAACCAAGTATACCAAAGAGCTTCTTAAGAGATTCGGAATGGAAACATGCTCAACTGCATTAACTCCAATGAGTCCTACAATCAAGTTAGACAAAGACGAAGGGGGAACGGCAGTCGAAGTATCTATGTATCGCGGACTGATCGGATCGCTCTTTTATCTTACAGCGAGCCGGCCTGATATTATGTTCTCAGTCTGTATGTGCGCTAGATTTCAGTCAGAACCAAAGCAATCACACTTTATTGCTGCTAAGCGTATTCTGAAATACTTAAAAGGATCTCAGAACGTTGGTCTTTGGTACTCCAAAGATTCAAACTTCAGCTTGATCGGATATTCAGACGCAGACTACGCTGGCTGTAAGATTGATCGTAAAAGCACCAGTGGAACATGTCAATTTCTAGGTGAAAGATTGATCTCTTGGTTCAGTAAGAAGCAAACATCTATTGCCACATCTACAGCTGAAGCAGAATATCTTGCCGCTGGAAGCTGTTGCGCTCAAATGCTCTGGATTCAACACCAGCTCAAAGACTATGGCATTCAAGCTGTTGAATCTCCAATATTTTGTGACAGCACAAATGCAATTACCATAACGTATAATCCAGTTTTGCACTCTCGAACCAAGCACATTGATATACGGCATCATTTTATTCGAGACCATGTTGGCAAAAAGGAGATTCGGATCGAGCATATTTCAACAGATCAGCAGGCAGCAGATATCTTCACCAAACCACTTCCCGAGGCTAAGTTTAATTATTTTCGTCAAATTCTTGGTTTAATAGACTTAACTTGATGATTTAGTAGTTTTATTCTTGGTCTTTAAAGATTGTATGCTGGCACAGATCGATAATACAATGTTCAGAAAGACACAGACCGGTCCGAACTTTCAGACTGATCTATGTCAAATATGATGTTATCCCATGATCTGTCTGGTCAACAAATCTTTAAATAAAATAATTGTTTAAAACAGCCCGGACTGATCGCAAATTTTAACCACTTTGTCTCTCTTTTATCCTGACCGTTTATTTTGAATTATTTTACTATCAGTTATCGACATAAAGACATGTGTCATCTCTCTCATATTTAGCGGGCTGTACATCTCACTTTCATTCACTTTTTACCAATTACCGCCGTCTGCTCTCTAACTCTTTATTTCATTTAATCTCTTCATATTTCAATTACACTCAAATGGCCACTATTACTCACAACTCTCTCTCCGTTGAGTTTGATGATATATACAGGGCTGAAGATTCAGAGATGGTCTCTATTTTCCGAGCTTTGGAATCGTCTGGATTAAGAAATTTTCTGGAATGTGGCACGGTGGTTTACGAGTCAGAGATTCGCGAACTATTCGTCAATGCTGTATCTCAGAAGTCTCTCATCTCCACCACCGTAAAGAGAAAATCATTTGAAATCTCTCCGTCGACGCTGGCAAAGACTTTTGGTCTTCCCAACTCCGGACTGACTGAGTTTGGCCAGATTCCTCAAGCTTCTCTCACAGCTCTTCAGGGGAAAGTATCTATCTTTGGCCACCGCTTGCAGCCTTCATTCAAGAAGAAGGAAATGTTATTTCATTTCCAGGTGTTATGCGAGATCGTTGGTAAACCTTTATTGGGAAAAGCCGGAAGTTTTGACGCCGTCACTGCCGAGAAGTTCAGGGCCATGGCTGCTATTGTTTTTAGACAGCAGATGAACTGGTCCGTAATTCTATTTGGAGTCTTGTTGGAAACAGTGATTGCCTCCAAACAGGCCGTCTGCTTTGCTGTTCCTCTCAGCAAGCTACTGGAGACTTTGGACATCGAGCTGGGGAAGCAGTCTGCTCTAAGTCCCTTCAAAATTCTCAACTCCAAAGGGCTAGCACTACTGAAGTCCAAGAGTGCTCCACCCACTCCTACCGATCTGGTGGCCGTCAAGATTGAGAAGGGAGAAGAACAGGCTGTTTCTCGAAAACCTCGGGTCAAGCACAAATTGACCATTCAGACTTACTCCGAGGAAACCCAGTCTGCTCCTACACCTCCAGCCAAGCCCCTTCCCAAAAAGCCAAGAACCCAGATTACCAAGCCAATCAAAACCTTACCTCTCAAAACCCTACCCATATTGCCTCCAACAAAAGCCACCCCTGCACCCCAACCTACAATCCAAATCTCAACCGCTTCAACCACTGCACCAAAAGTAACCATCCGAGTCCCCTCTGCCATCCCCGTGGTCAAAGGGATTGTTATCACTGAGTTGTGAGACTATACCCAATCAGGGATCAAATCTCCATCTTCCACAGGCAAGGGCAAAGCCATTCTCACTGAACCCCTCTCTTCCAAATCCAAATCTGCAGCGCAAACAGCCATCGACATTGCTATGGAGGATGTTGATGAGAAGGTGAAGGCGCTTGTTGTAGTTTTTGATGAGTATGTCGAATACAGAACAATCAGCCACATTGGGATGTTCTTCGGCAAACAGAAACTCCTGCAGAAAATGGAAGAAGAAGTCCTCAAGGGAACAGAGACTGATGATGTTCGCATTGCTGTGCAGCGCAAAGATCTCTTTAAGGCAAATCATAGATTCAGACTGGCGAATTTGCTTTTGGATGCTAGGAAAGCAAACTTCGATCCGAATGCTCCAACTGCCAAAGATGATGGTGTTGTTATCGCTCAATTGGAAATGGATATCCATGCTCTTCACTTAGCTATCCGATTTCAAAGGTAGAAGCTCAGCATATCCACTCCAGTACCCAGCTCGGATCATCCATCTGCAAGCAAGAGTCTGACAGACCCTTTCATAGAGGTTGTTCCCTCTGGAGCAGCAGACCAGACAGCAGATCAGACAGCAGAACGCATAGCGGATCAGACAGTGGAGCAGCCAATGACTAATGCTCTGTCTGCTACAGAAGATGAACCCTTGAATGTTTTGTTGGACTCTCCAACAAAGTCTATTCCTCTGGGATCATTAGTCTCCCATGTTCAAATCAGTCCAACCGCAGCACTTACAACAGTTGGCGCACCAGAGTTCGTCGATCCGGATCTGGTGGTGTCCACCGTTCTTGCAGCTCTCCAGATTGAGGAGCCTTTCAGACCCAGCACTCCTCCAGTTCAAACAGATGAAGATATAGCTTTCATAGAAGAATTCTCTTCGGATTTGGTCACCTTGATCCGGTCCGAAAGTCGCCAAGCTGCTATGTCTTCACTCATACCCATTGCTGCAGACGCTGATCAAGCCTTGTCGTCATCAGATCACTCTCCAAGCCAACTATCTGATGCACCTCCATCCCTGGCAAGGACCCTTCAGCACCTCTCCGACAACTTTCTGTCTCTCTGTCAGCGTGTTCTAGAGGTTCATCAAGACCAGAGGGTTACATCCTTGGACTTTGATTCTTTTAAAGAGAAGATGACAGCCAGTATCAGCAGCCTTCAGCAAGGAATGAATGATCTGTTCTCTCAGCAAGCTACTTATAAGAACAGCCTGAGAAAAGAGCAGATCGAGCTGGCCACTGAAGTCAGAGCATCCGTCGCCAATTCCCTTCGCGCTCAAGACACTCGTCTTGACGCTATCAGCGCTTAGCTAGCACAAATTGTTGATTTTCTCCAAGAGATTGCTGCTGACAAAAAGGGGGAAAAGAGAAAAGACTTCAAGCCGCATCCGCCTCAGTCTTCTAGAAAATAGAATTATCAGACTGTCTGTATATAGGATTTTTGGAGATCAATAAAAAAAATCCTTTTTCGTTAAGTCCTTGTTCATTTATTTTGAACTAAAATATATAAAAGGCTTAATCGATCCGAAATTCAACTTAATCATGTTCATTTATTTTGAACAAGAAGAAGTAATCGATCCGAAAGTATACGCTTCAGAGTTCTTAAAAGACTGGATAAAAAGATTTAGAAGCTAGGTTTTGTCATCATCAAAAAGGGGGAATTTGTTAGTTCCGGACCTTATCGATGAGATTTTAAAGATGACAAAACATATCAGACCGGATCGAGAGAAATCAGACTGTCCAGATCGATCGCTCAAAACAGATCAAGCTGATGAGGCATATCGCATATCAGACCTGATCGATAGAAAACAGACTGACTAGATCGAAGCTTTAGATCGATCTCAACCTATATCAGATCAGAGATAAAGATTGGTTCTTCAGTCCGAATCATTAACGGCTATTTATTGAAGCATTTAATGTCGCAATTAATGCTGAAAAAGACCTTAGACTGAAGATTACCATAAAAGGTAAGAAGACAAAGAAGAGCTTACCTGACAGTCGCCGAAAGCATGAACCAGAATGGCTACCTTAAAGAAGAAAACTGTAGCTTACTCAGAGTATAAGCAGAGTCAAAAGTTGCACATTAAGGGAATAATGTCGTTGGTACATGCAACTATAAAAGGATGCAGCAGAAGATCTCAAGCAGACTCTCGCTGATCAATCAAAAAACGCACAAGAAAGCAAAACAGCACGGCCGCCGTCCAAGATTGTTAGGGTTTCGAACCCTCATGGTTGGACGTGGACTTTTGGGCTAAGGTTCCGTGACATGTGATGTCCCGAGTGTACGATAATTTCATAAAATTTATTTTACAGTTTTATTGGGATTAAATTTTAAAATGTTTAGAATTTAATTCATTAATTGTTATAGCATGTTTTATGTGTTGTTTGAGCATGGTGCATGGTTATAGCCCTATGACCTATTAGATAGGAGTTTGTGAATGTTTGTAATTTAATACGGCCTGCGAGTCGTGTCTTTTCTTATTTTCTGAATGTATTCCCTCCCCTATGCTCCCCCTCGAATGTAACTCGAGGAATTCTCTAAATCATGTAATTGTTATATAGTTTAGTTAGAGTTTTATTGATGGAGATCAATGAAGATGGACCAAGGTGTCGGGATGAGGAGGCCATTCACAAAAGGAAGCCAAAGAGGTGCTTGGAGAAGTTACCTTAGGTTGACTTTTTAGATTTTCTCATTGGCTTGAGAAATCTTTAGTTGGGGCTATAACCATGTCACGTTTACTTTATGTTGATGTATGAGATGCATGTTTACTGTTTTATTTAATATTGATGCTTATATATATATGTAGATATGTATATATTCATATGTGTACGGGACATATTTTCAATATTAATAAAATCATGAGATCAATAAATCCCTCTTATAATATTAAGTTTAAGATGCCTTCCAATTAAAAATACTCGTCAAGACTTCGATTGAACATGTGTGGGTTTGCCAAAGCAAAGCACATTGACAATCTTAGTAAGGCGCGAAAGGATAAATGTGATATCCGTGTTATTTTAAAATTGGGTTCGACTTAACTAGCGTTATCTCAATAGGATTGGGAACCTAGAGACATGGGGTTGGATAATAATTCATTAGATGAATTTGAACAAAGTGTTGTTCGTCCAACCATCCAATAATTACATGTGATGTAATTGACAAAGTGTTGTCTACCTAAATAACCGAGTCTTGGGCGATTAGCCAAAGCTAACTCAAGATTAAGTGAAATATGGATCTTGGCCCACTAAAGTTTTCGAGGGTTGATAATTTTAAACATAATAGTGGGAGTGTCATTTAATATAAGACCATATTAAATGATTAAAATCATAAACTTATTTTGCATATTTATATTGTAGATATCCATGGCAACCAACAACGTTACAAGCACATTATCATTACGATCGGTCCTTGAGAAGGACAAACTTAATGGGACAAATTTGCTAGACTGGTATAGGAATTTGAGGATTGTCCTCAAACAAGAAAAGAAGCAATATGTCCTTGAGGAACCCTTACCTGCTGAGGAACCTCCCTTGACGGCTGCTAAAGCCGATAAAGATGCTTACAAGAAGCATCAAAATGACGCACTTGATGTTGGGTGCCTTATGCTTGCCACCATGAACTCTGAGCTTCAGAAGCAACATGAGGAAATGGAGGCGTTCGATATGATCGAGCATCTAAAGCAACTGTACCAACAACAAGCAAGACAAGAGAGGTATGACGTCTCTAAAGCGTTGTTCCAGTGTAGAATGGTAGAAGGAAGTCTAGTTGGAACTCATGTACTCAAGATGATTGGGTATATTGAGAATCTGGAGAAGCTGGGTTTTCCTTTGGACCAAGAGTTGGCCACCGACGTGATCTTGCAATCGTTGCCTGAAAGCTTCAGTCAATTTGTCTTGAATTACAATATGATTGAAATTTAAAAGACTCTACCACCGTTACTTGGCATGCTTAGAACTTTTGAAGCAAATAGCAAGAAGTCTAAGCCTACAAATGTTCTTATTGTGAATAAGAGCAAAGGAAAGACTAAAGCTAAGAGCTACAAGAAGAACAAGAAGGTCCTTGTTAAGTTTAAGCCACATGCTTCTGCACTAAAGCCAAAGGGAGGAGTGGCAAAGGAAGGGAACTGTTTCCATTGCGGTGAGACCGGTCATTGGAAAAGGAACTGCAAAGTATATCTGGAGGATCTTAAGAAGACAAAGGGAAGTGTGACTTCCAATTCAGGTATTTTTGTTATAGAAGTCAATTTATCTACTTCTTCATCTTGGGTATTAGATACTGGATGTGGATCTCACATTTGTGTAAATGTGCAGGATCTTAAAAGGAGTAGGATATTGGCAAAATGCGAAGTGGATCTCCGAGTTGGAAATGGAGCAAGAGTTGCTGCATTAGCTATAGGAGATTATTCATTATTTTTGCCTTCCGGTTTATCTTTAGATTTAAAAGACTGTTATTTTGTGCCTTCAATTACTAGAAACATTATCTCTATCTCTTGTTTGGACAAGTCTGGATTTTCATTTATTATAAAGGACAATTGTTGCTCCATTTATTTAAATGATATGTTTTATGCTAGTGCACAAATGATTAATGGTCTTTATGTATTAAATCTTGATATGCCTGTCTATAACATAAATACTAAAAGGATTAAGAATAATGATTCTAATCCAACTTATCTCTGGCATTGTCGCTTGGGCCATATAAACGAGAATCGCATATCAAAACTTCATAAGGATGGAGTATTGGATTCATTTGATTTTGAATCATATGAAACATGTGAATCTTGTTTAATGGGCAAGATGACTAAAGCTCATTTCAAGGGACATGTTGAAAGGACAAATGATTTATTGAGTCTCATACATAGTGATGCATGTGGACCAATAAGCACACATGCTAGAGGTGGTTTTCAATACTTCGTTACATTTACTGATGACTTCAGTAGATATGGGTATGTGTACCTAATGAAACATAAACATGAAACCTTTGAAAAGTTCAAGGATTTCAAGAATGAAGTACAAAACCAACTTGGTAAAAGTATCAAAATCCTTCGATCAGATCGAGGAGGTGAATACCTTAGCCAAGAGTTTCATGACTATCTGAAGGAGTGTGGGATAGTCCCACACCTCACTCCTCCGTATACTCCACAATGGAATGGTGTATCCGAGAGGAGAAATCGAACCTTGTTGGACATGGTTAGATCAATGATGTGTCATGCAGATCTTCCGATATCCTTTTGGGGACATGCTTTAGAAACATCAATATTCATACTGAACCGTGTTCCATCTAAATCAGTGGAAAAGACACCATATGAGATATGGACTGAGAAACGTCCTAGTATGTCTTTTATGAAGATTTGGGGTAGTGAGGCTTTCGTGAGACGTCGCGTCTCTAACAAACTTGGACCCAAATCCGATAAGTGTTTATTTGTGGGGTATCCTAAGGAAACGAAAGGATACTATTTCTATTTTCCCACCGAGAACAAAGTGGTTGTTGCTCGGACTGGTGTCTTTCTTGAAAGAGAATTTATCTCTGGAAAAACCAGTGGGAGACAAATAGAACTTAGTGAAGTTCAACCATAAGAAAACATTGAACATGATATTGAGATGGAAACAGAGCAGACACCACAAGCTGTTTGTGGATAAAATGCCTGCTCAAGAGACACAAGCCCAGCGTAGGTCTGTAAGAGAACACCGAGAGCCACAGAGATATGGATTTCTTGTGACTCAACAAGGTGACTTACTACTTATTGATGAGGATGGGCCGTCATCTTATCAACAAGCTATAATGGGCACTGATTCTGAGAAATGGCAAGACGCCATGAAATCTGAAATGGAATCCATGTATGCAAACCAAGTATGGACTTTGGTTGATCCACCTGAAGGGGTACGACCCATAGGGTGCAAATGGATTTTCAAGAAAAAGACCGATATGGATGGTAATGTACAAACCTATAAAGGTCGGCTGGTTGCAAAAGGATTCAAACAAATTCATGGTATTGACTATGATGAAACCTTTTCACCAGTGGCCATGGTTAAATCCATAATGATCTTACTTGCAATAGCTGCATTTCATGATTATGAAATCTGGCAGATGGATGTCAAAACAGCTTTCCTTAATGGAAATCTGCTCGAGGATGTGTACATGACACAACCCAAGGGTTTTGTCGATCCAAAGGATGCTGGAAAGATATGCAAGCTACAACGATCCATTTATGGATTGAAGCAAGCTTCTCGGAGTTGGAATATTCGTTTTGATGATGCAATCAAAGAGTTTGGTTTATCAAAAACGTAGATGAACCTTGTGTCTACAAGAAGGTCGGTGGGAGCATAATCATTTCCTAGTGTTGTATGTAGATGACATACTTCTCATTGGGAATGATATCCCTGCCTTACAATCTGTAAAGATTTGGCTAGGGAACTGCTTTTCCATGAAAGACTTGGGATAAGCCACCTATGTATTAGGAATCAAGATCTATAGAGATAGATCGAGAAGGCTTCTTGGCCTAAGTCAAAGTACATACATAGACAAAGTGCTTAAAATGTTTAGCATGCAAGAATCAAAGAAAGGATTCGTGCCTATGACACATGGTATATATCTCTCGAAGGAACAGTGTCCTTCAACACCAGATGAGAGACAACACATGAGTAAGATTCCATATGCGTTAGCTATTGGATCTATCATGTATACCATGATATGTACTCATCCCGATGTATCGTATGCTTTGAGCATGACGAGCAGATATCAAGTTGATCCAGGTGAAAGTCACTGGATTGCAGTCAAGAACATCCTGAAGTATTTGAGAAGAACTAAGGATACATTCTTGATTTATGGAGGTGAGGAAGAGCTCAATGTAATAGGTTACACTGATGCAAGTTTCCAAACCGACAAAGATGATTTTCGATCGCAATCAGGATATGTGTATTGCCTAAATGGAGGTGCTGTGAGCTGGAAGAGTTCAAAGCAAGAGACAGTAGCCGATTCTACAACGGAAGCTGAGTACATTGCTGCCTCAGATGCAGCAAAGGAAGCTGTTTGGATCAGGAAGTTCATTTCTGAACTTGGAGTGGTGCCTACCATTAAGGATCCGATAGAACTCTATTGTGACAACAATGGAGCGATCGCATGGGCTAAGGAACCTAGATCTCACCAAAGATCCAAGCACATACTTCGACGCTTTCATTTCATTCGAGAAATCGTTGAAAGGGGAGATGTTAAAATATGCAAAGTACCAACAGATGATAATGTATCTGACCCATTGACGAAGCCACCGTAACAGCAGAAGCATGATCGTCATACTAGATCTCTAGGCATTAGGTATATGTCTGATTGATCTTAGTGCAAGTGGGAGATTTGTTGGGATATGCCCTAAGACATGTCATTAGATGATTGTTTATGACATAAAATGTATTATGATTTTATAAATGGCAAATCATTATTATATATTATTCGAATATTTGTGCAATATGAATTGATATATAAGTTAATGTCCTTAGAATAATATTGTATTATTCTTAAAGATTGTCCCTAGTCAAGTATTATCATAAATAAGGATAATGAAAATACATTGAGACTAGTATGTTTTGATTGATGAATTGTTCATGGATATGAGATATCAACACATGAGTACATGTTAGAGAACAATGTACTGACAGACCCACCATGAGAATGCTACATGGATAGTTATATGAGTGTCATAAGCAATTCTCATAGTGATAATAATGTATGTAATCCTTACGACTTGAGATCATCAGAGATCCCAACATAAGGAGTTATGTATCTTGATATTATCAAACGTTACCTGTAACATGGTAAACTATAAAGGCAACTATTGGATACACTACGAATTATGTAGAGGGATGTTGATTGATCAAGATAGGATTTGTCCCTCCTATATAACAGGAGAAGTGTTTGGGCCCTTGATCAAGTAAGACTAAAATGCATGGCCGTGCTCGAATGAGCCGATATGTGATATCGAGCTTATTCGTTTATTCTAGTTCTACTTGGGGATCAAGAAATAGAGATTGAATATACGAGTATGACTATTCCATGACTCGTGTTCAATCTAAACACATGGACAAAGGGATTAAGTTACATGGTTAATATTATCACAAGTTCTAAGGTTATGTCGAGTCAATGACATTCTTGTAATTTGGATAGCCTTGATGTGTTGCTAGATACCGCTCATTGCTTGTGACGTAAAATGAGATTTTATGTCACTACCAACATTACAAGATCCTATCGGGTCGCACAAAAGATTAAATTGATAAAGGGAATTAAATTCATGGGATGAATTAAATAATTCAGAAGAGTCTTAATTAAATGATTATAAGGATTTAATTAAATCATGGGTTTGGGCCCATGAGACTTTAAGAAAGTCTTGAACCTTAATTAAATCTTATAATATAAATACAAGGTTATGATTAATTGTTAAAAAAAGACAATTGTTATTCACATAACCTAGCCTCCACTCTACTCCATTCGGCCGCCTCTTTCTCTCATCAAAACTCACGGCCGCCGTCGAGTTCTTGTGAGAAGAGATTGGTAGTCGTTGATCGGTTTTGAACCGGGAGTTCAGTTTTGGTTCAAGAATAAGTCTAGCAACTTGTTCTTGAACGTCCCTTGTTCGATTTGATCGTGTGGATACCGTAGAGACAAAGGTGCAAACTTTTGTTTGTGACTCGTGGTGCTACAACGAGGATTCTGCATCAAACACGCTACAAGGGTGATACTCTTATTATCTCTATTCCGATATGAACCCTTTGTATAGATCCGCGGTTTTAGTAATCCAAATTCTATTATTCCGCTGCGTTGTATGCTTGTTGGATTACTTACAGAAACTTGGATAATATTATCAAACTCGATTCACAATTTGTAATTTAAGCGCACTAACTTTTAAAACTTGAATTCAAGAATTTAAATCTTGCAAATTCATGTTATAAGCATACTAGCTTAGAAATTCAAAATGAACCAATTTGAGATATTACAACGCCTAGTCAAAATTTGTGGCTTCGATTTATCACTTGTGTTTTAAGCGTACAAAGCTTAGAAACTCGAATTCAATATTCTATAGTCTTGCAGATTCAAGCTTAAGCGTCAAATTCTTAGACAACACAAGTATAATCTACTCACAATTTCCCATAGCAAAACTCATTTGCTAAATTTTATTGCAATTGCAATCTCATTCTTAAAGTGTTTAAACACCTCATTGGCCTAATTTTTGTTTCATAACAAAAAATATATCACAACAATATCATGTACAAATATTGATAAAGTAACACATTACTTTTCTCACATTTGTAGTTTGCACAATATTTTCATCTCAAACATCATTGTGAGTTAACTCTAGAAACGTTAATAAATGAATGACAATTTTGTTAACTTAGTGCCCACACAAGCAATAAATTTAATATTACAATTTGTGCTGCGAACTATGGTTTAAATGATCCTAACAATCATGCCACAAACCATAAGATTCAATACAAGAAGTAATAACATAAATTTTTATTGCTTTCAACAATTATCGTCATTACATTTATTTAGAATCACTCCATTCTTGGAGTTTACAACTTTCAAAGATACGCAATCTAATTAAGCGGTAAACGCTAGATCATCCAAATCATTTGAGAGACAATCTTCTTCGGTCACATTTACTTGATCCATAGCCTTCCCATGATCGTATTTATTGGGACAATCCTTCGCCATATGATTGATTTTTCCACATTTGTAGCACTTGCCTTTGAACTTCTTCGCCTTTTCAGATTTGGAGGCATGCCGTCAAACTTGCGCTTTGTTCCGATGTGTTTTTCCGCTAAATTCACTCGTGCTTCATGTTGGTGTCAATTTTTCTTCCTTTCAGAAACTCTATTGTCCTCTTCGATTCTCAAGCGTACCACAAGGTCTTTGTTGGAACCGAAGAGGGGGGTGAATGAGGTTCTTTGGCTACTTTAGCGTTTTAAAATGAGTTTTGCAAAATTAACGAGTTTGCGCCGCGGAAGACTTAAGTCAATCGATAAATAAATAAAATGAAGAAGTAAATAAATGCATAAATAAAGTAAAGCGATAAAAGACAAGAGAATTTGTTATAGAAGTTCGGCGATGAATCGCCTACGTCTCCTCTTCCCAGTTAGAAAACCTTTAACCGAGGTTCCACTAGAACGAAAAATGATCTTGGCATTAAGGGCTCCAAGTTAGCCACACCACACTCTTCCCGAGTACAAAAAGCTCTTCACGAGCACCACACTCTTCACGAGTCTTCCTGGCCTTAAGGGCTCCAAGGATAGCCACACAAAACTCTTCCCGAGTTACCAACACTCTTCACGAGTCTTCTTGGCCTTAAGGGCTCCAAGGATAGCAACAACGCTTGCACCAACTTTACTTATTGATGACTTTTACAATTTCCAACTTGCGTCGATGTTGGAGGACCTTACAGTAAATCAACAAACACCTTCACGGTGTACCAACACAAAGAATCAAAACTCACACAACAAGAAATGAATTACAAACTCCAATACAACACAAATGTATGAAGTTTGCAATGCTAAAGTAATTTGAATTGATCAAGGCTTTCTTGTAGTTTATAGTCTTGTTTCTTGTCTTCAAAATGCTCCAAAACATCCATATTTATAGTGTAGGAAGCCCCCAAGGCTCCTACTAGCCGTTGCTACACATAATGCTTGAATCACTCGTGCATCGCCTCGGCCATCGCCTCGGGCGATATCCATCGCCACGTTCTAACGTTCAAATCTGGCCCAGATCGCCTCAGCCGATGCCCCCATTGCCTCGGGCGATCGCCCTTTGAAAATTTGCCGTATGATCAATTATGGATCGCCTCAGGCGTTGCAGGCATCGCCTGGGGCGATCCAGATCTCCAGGCGCACAGCGTGCCATCGCCTGGGTTGATGGTGTGCGGCGTTGGCACGCATGGCTAGGATCGCCTGAGGTGATGTCCCGGTGATGTCCCGGATCGCCTGAAACTATCTGCCAGATTTCAACACTCTCGAACTTTGCACTATTTGACCATCTTAAGCTCCTTTCTGGGAAACGTGGTAAACATTAAAGTTGTAGCCCTCCTCTTTCTAGGTGTGTACAAATATTCATTGTATTTCATTAAGGTATGAAGAAGTTATACCCAAAATTCTACAGCCGCTCAAACCTTGCTACAATCTGCACTTGCTATGACTTCCATGCCATTTTGCTCCATGATGCAATTCGAATTGGACTGGGATGTTTGAATATGAAATCTACCATATTGAGTTGGCTTTCCAACCTCTTTGGATTCACATTATTTGGAGCATCGAACCAAGAGATATAATCAAAACATTGCACTGCGCTCCAAGTGGCTTCTATACGAACTTGCCCACCAACGGACCATTGGTTCGTGGGTCTTCATCCCATCATAAGATATTGTTCCAAAATCATTCCACACATGTTTGAACACTTAGTTTGGTTGTTCATATATGACATTCCTTCTCGTCCAAGGTCAATAGATTCCTTGATAAAAATCATCGCTTGTCCTATGAACTTGCATATGTTATTCTAAAACTTGGGTTCTCTTCCATTGGTCTTCCCAACCAATTTATCATATAACCTTGTACACTAAGTAGACATATTAGTACAACAAATGCAAGTTTTGTTGATCATCAAAACCCATAAATAATTCGGAGATAAATTAAGCATTAAACTCAACAATGCGTTTAAGGCTCAACAATCTTCAAGATTCATCTCTTTTTCGTTTATGCTTGAGATAGTATTTGAAGTCCTTCTATGATGGAGGCAACTTTTCAATCATTGCAACTACTTGAAATGAGTCACTTAGAACCATTTCCTCTGCATGAATTTTGTGCATGATTAATTGCAAATCTTGCACTCGTGCTATCATATGCTTTGTATCAACCATTTTGAAATCCAGGAATTGCCCAACGACGAATTTCTTCATGCCGGCATCCTTGGATCTATACTTTTTCTCCAAGGATTGCCACAATCCATTAGCCGTCTTGTAAGGTCCTCGTACCGTAATATCAAAAATCATGTTTAACTTCTCAACAATTATGTGAATTATCTTATATTAATTATATGGTTGAGAATGAACATGATAAATATTATCTTTGATAACAGCTCGGCATTATACTTAACATTTTGTAAATGTGATGCCCCGAGATTTAATAATATTTATTATACACAATTTGTACATTAATTTGTTAAATAGTGCACGATAATTTAATTTGTAGAAATCTACCATAAGAAGAGCACTGATGATACGAATAAGCATGGTCATTAAATTTTCTTAAATGATTTTTGTATCTATTTGGCAAATGGTCCATTTGGTTTCAGCCCATTTCGGAGACGTGAGAACATCTAACTTGAGAATGAGTCATTTTCCAAAGTAATTTAAGGTGGGTGTATTCAATCTAGATTTTTATTGACTTTTAATGACTTTTTTAAATGATTGACTTTTATGGAGTTAATAGATTTCTATTGACTTTTATAGAATTCCATGGAGTTATAAAAATATTTGTATAGAGTCTTGTAGACTTTTTCAATAGATTTCTATGGACTTTATCGACTTTTAATGACTTTTTTAAATGATTGACTTTTATGAAATTGATAAATTTCTAATAACTTTTATAGAATTGTACAGAATTATCAAAAGAATTTTATAGACTCTATAGATTTTTATAACTTATAATTGATTTCGTTGAACTAACAATTAAACATAAATAACTTCTTCAACATATAATTTTTTTTTACTATTAATGTAAACACATTTTACTTATTTAACAGTCAAAAATGTGAAAAATACCTATTCAATTCTTTTGCATGACAAATATTGAACAACTTTTTTGCATATTCAAGATGACGACCTTGAAGATTCAGTTAATGTTGCTATATAATTGTAATCTATAATTTTGTGTAATAAAACAAAGTTTTCTATTAAATAACATTTTATACACTTAAAATATTTTTTGATGATAGTTGCCTACTATAATAAATTCTTAAAACATATTTTTTAAATTAAACATGATAATTTATATCGTTATAAATATATTTTGTTTTAGAAAAATATTTATTATAATTGTTTATAGATATAGATCCATACAATCGTTTTAAAAATCTATCATCTAATATAAAATTGAGCACATTAACTTGCTATTTAATCAAAATAGTTGTGTGAATATTCGTATTATATTGGATAAAATATGAGATGTGAAAAAAACAATAATTGAAGAAAGAGCCGCACATTAGGAATTAAAGAAAGGGTACATGTAGAAAACAGGGGAGGGAAAGCCAATGAGGAGGTGGCCGTGTCGGAAATGAAAATAGCAAAGAGTAAGAGAGATGCTGTTAATTAGGAATTAAAAGTCATTCCAAATCTTTACTAGGAGTGATGGAGAATTGTTAACTTTTTTGGGATGTACATGGGCATCAAAGTTTGTACCTAAAGATTTCAACAGAAGTGATTAAAAGTCTATGAGATTTTGGATACCTATAGACTTTTATAGAGTTTTAAAAATTCAAGTTTGAATACCACCTGACTTTTTAAAACTCTACGAAAGTCTGTCTTGAATACCATTAGACTTTTGTAGAATATATAAAAGTCTGGATTGAATACCTCTAGACTTTTAAACTCCATAAAAGTCATTAAAAGTTAATAAAAGTCTATAACCAATACACCCCCCTAAAATTACCACTTGGCATTTCCCTCTTCTTCCAGCACGAACACACTCTGCACTAGAGATAACAGAAATTGGAGAGAAACTTGGGCCTTATTATTCTCTTTGCTGCACGACCTCAAATTCTTATCCGTGAGGAAAGGAAGTTCTACTGTACGATTTTAGGAGAAATCAAGTAAGGTACACTGTTATTTGGTGTTGCTTTCTTTTGTAATAACATCTAATCAATTTTGACAAGTAGACTTCGTGTCCAGGAAATGAATACAAAAAAAAAATATAGTTAAACCTTGTCTTATTTTGATTGAATTAGTGGTTTTGATTTCAATAAGTACAGATAAATATAAGAGCTAAATATACGTATTAAATTGTGATATGAATATTGTTGAAAATTGATTGTCTTGGTGTTATATCATCAACTTTATATCACCTTGTATAATATAAATCGGTTACTAGCATGTGACCAATTATGTGTTAAGTTTGGTCATTGACTCTATGAGCGAAATAAAATTTAGTTAGTAATGATAATTAAATGTCTTCATAATGATTTGATCACAATAAATTGATCAAAAGAAACGAACAGAGATTGGACTACTTCTAAGTTCTAATGCTTTAGTTTGGAAAAATAAAAATAAATATACTAAAGGCTTGGAATGTATTACCAAATGCATAATAATTCAATATATTATGAAATTGTGTAGATTGTATTGTTGCATCGGAATTCCATGTAAGCGACCAAGAACATTGAGATTAGGCGAGGAGCAATAAATGTATGTTGTGATCGGGTAACATACGACAAGTATCTATATCACTTGATATATGATTTGTTGTTGAATTACGTGAATTTACGTGGCTACGCGGTTTTATTTAAATTATGTGGCAATTCATAGCATTCATAATTGCACATCGGTGTATGAAATACATACATCGATGCATGACATACACGTTGAGCTATATCCTTGAATACCCTGATATTTCTTGGATTCTGATATCGAACATTGAGGATTGGTACTGCGATACTATGTTGGCATTACATGGCCCGATAGGCATAGGGAATCGTGGTCCCTTTTGATTGATATGATTTGTTGAGACGGGGATTGGTGGCACCTTGCTGATGTCATCCGTCTGGATATCCCAATATGATTATGTGATGTCAGGACCTGGGGTTGGTGGCGCTTTGCCGACGTCCATCCGTCTGGATACCCTATAGGCTGGACAGGCTCGAGCTATTCTGATATGGTTGGACTTTCGTTTATTGATTCAGATATACCCAGTGGATGGGTGTACGATATGATACCGACATGACATGGCATGCATTGCATTCCATTTCATTTCATATATCATTTTATAGATACATGATGTATATTCTATGATCGTTCCATATTGGGCTTTTGCTCACCCTCAAGGGGGGGCTGTTGTTGTCTTTGTGTGTGGACAATGACAGGCAGTACAGGTGGTCAGGATCCCAGAGAAGGTATATCCGGTGGAAGCCACACTTGAGAGTTTTATTTTCCTTCTTATCCCAATAGTATATGTACCAGGGGTGTGTCCCTGGAGTGTGAGGAGTTTAAGTATATTTAGTTTATTTTTGCTCAGTATGGATATGTGTTTAATAGTTTGATTTGTGTTGATGGATATGAAACTGATGGTATATATATATATTTATTGATTATTGGTATTGGTGGTATGTTTCTCGTGCGACGAGGTCATGCCGAAATTTTTAGGGACTTAATAAATATTAAACAAATCTTCCGCTGTTTACGTTGTAATTATCATTGTGTGATCATTAATCACATAATTAGGATTGGTCCCTCACACGTCTTCACTAGATGTTGAGCCTTAAACGCATGGTTGTGTTTAATGCTTTAATTTATCTCCGGTTTATTTTTGAGTTTTGATGATCAACAAAACTTGTGCTTGTTATACTAATGTGTCTACTTAGTATGCAGATTAAATGATTAAAAAGTGGATTAAATGAAGAAAATCGAGTGTGCACATTCTGGCATGGATCGCCCCAGGCGATGGTGATCATCGCCCCAGCCAGGCAGGGCATCGCCACGCACATCGATTGGAGCGACGCCGAGGCATGCGCGTAGGGGGAGTTCGCCCGAGGCGATGGCATGAACGCCTGAAGCGATGGCTCGAACGCCTGAGGCGATGGACAGATCGTTTGAGGCGATGGAAGGATTTGAGTTGCTGAGGCTACGGCCTTGATTTTAGCTTTTGATCGCCTGAGGCGATGCGTGATTTTTGGTGACTGTTGAGGCGCGGCGATGGAGATCATTTGAGGCGATGGCTGAGGCGATCGACGAGTGATTCAAGCCTTATGTGTAGCAACGGCTAGTAGGAGCCTAGGGGGCCTCCTACACTATAAATATGGATGCTTTGGAGCATTTTGAAGACAAGAAACAAGCATACAAACTTCTACAAAGCCTTGCATAATTCAAATTTATTATAGCATTGCAAACTCAATACATTGTTGTTGTATTGGAGCTTGTAATTGTTTTCTTTTGATAGAGTCTTGTTGTCTTCGTGTGAGTACACCGTGAAGGTGTTAGTTGGTTTACTGTAAAGGTCCTCCAACACCAAAGCAAGTTGGTAAATTGTAAAGTCGCCAACAAGTAAAGTTGGTGCATGTGTTGTGGCTATCCTTGGAGCCCTTAAGGCCAAGAAGACTCGTGAAGAGTGTTGGTAGCTCGTGAAGAGCTTTGTGTACTCGTGAAGAGTGTTGGTAGCTCGTGAAGAGCTTTGTGTACTCGTGAAGAGTATTGTGCTCGGGAAGAGCTTTGTAAACTCGGGAAGGGTTGGGTTGTGGCTAATTGGAGCCCTCAAGGCCAAGATCATTTATTCTAGTAGAACCTCGGTTGGAGGTTATCTAACCGGGAAGAGGAGACGTAGGCGATTCATCGCCGAAATTCTATAACAAATCTTTGTGTTTTTTATTGCTTTAATTTTCATTACACATTTATTTACTTATTCTTTTTATTTATCGATTGACGTAAGGCTTCCGCAAGCGCAAACTCTTTTAGTTTTGCAAACTCATTTTAAAAAGCTAAAGTAGCCAAGGAATCTCATTCACCCCCCATCTTCGATTCCAACACTAGACAATACACATTGTATAATGTGTTGTCCAGTCCGTTGAGAATATAATTCTTGCACAGGAAATCACTTTGATTCCACGCATCAACCGCAACCCTCTCTTGATTGTTGGTTTCATTCTCCATAATAGTAGGAGTATCCTCATTGAGGAACCTTGCCAACCCCAATATTGTCAAATAAAACATCTTTTGTTGCCATCGCTTGAAATCGTTCACATTGAACTTTTCAGGCCTTTCACCATGACGAACTGAGTCATCATTGCACTCGACGAAGTCATTTGTTGCTAATATTGTCTTAAGATTGTTGTTCAAAATTTATGGGTGTGTTCTTAGGAAAGTAGCAAGCAAAAACACCAAATGACTTTGTATTAGAAATGTCGAAGCCAGATTTGAAATCTCTGTCCTTAAGACAATATTGTCCGGCTATGGTGCTAACGATTTACTTTGGCAATTTGTCTCTCAAGATACAACGACTATGATTTGTGATAGGAGCACTCCAAATCACAAATCCTTTAAACCACAAAGGCTTAAAAGCACTCAATAAGAACAAAGATGAAGACCCACAAAATTACTTAAATTTTGATCTTCAATATGATGTGAATTTCAAAAATTCCATTAATATCAAGTGAGGGTATATATAGTAAACAAAAGAAAGTTCAAATGAACACCTTTTGGAGGCACTATATCGAGAAAAATCACACCCGAACGTGAATGAACACACCATTTCACGAAACAGAAACAGGGCTCGATCGATCGAGCTACTATTCCAAAGAAACAAAAAAATCTGGCCATCTCGATCGATCGAGCAGTCAAAAAAATTTTTTCCTTCTTTTCATTTTTTTAATTCATTTTCCAACAACATTTTGATTGAAGAATTTGAATCTATGGATCTCAAATTTTTGATTTCAAGTTCATTTAATTGTTTGGATGTATTTATATTAGATATATTTAAAATCCACCTATTCACTAATTTATAATAGTAATTATGATGGATGTGAAATGCACATAATATAGATGTCATTTCAGATCCAAGTTTCAATACATTCTTAAATCAAATATCTCCATTCAAATGAAATTCATCCATCCAAATACAATCTTAATTATTAAATAAAAATATTTTCAGCATGTTTTTAGGGAAATTGGTAAAAAAAATGCAAATTTTTTGTGGGAAAAAATTATCGTAAAGAATTAATAAACACTGAAATTTGAATATTAATTATTGCATCTATAAAATTAAACCCTCGTATAACTAGCAATTCCAATTTTTGTCGCTTAAATCCCCCACTTTTTAACCAAAACCCCATTCCCAGAATCCCAGTTGCTATTACTCTTCCGTGGGCTGCAAATATCCGGTAAAGATCACAAAAAATCAAATGCGTTGACCAATTTATATGCTGTACTGGTTCTTGATTAATTGTTGTTACAGAAAGAGAAGAAATGGAGGAAAATAGAGAAAATGTAATGGAAGGTGTAGCTTCAATGGCTCTTTTGCCTAATGGGTCTATTTCAGGCCATTTTATCAAGCTTCCCCAATCCATCTGTTATGGATTACATGGCACTGGTACTATCTTATTCTTAAGCATTATGCAAAAGGTGAAGCATTTGGTTCATGGCTCTGTGTTTGCCTGTAGTAGATATTGAATGTGTTGTCTTGATTATCTTGATAGCTCTCTGTTTGCCTGTTTTAGATATTAATGTGTTGTCTTGACTCTTGATTATCTTGATATCCTTGTCCAGTTGTAGAAAGTTACTAAGGTTCCAATTGATGCATTTTTTAGGGGGTTGCTTAGAATACTCGGGAATTTAAATTTTTTCTTGCATTTAAGTGTTGCACATGGCTTTCCAGTTGGGTATGCCTTCCCTTTCGTGCAGACGTGCAGTTATTTGCTCCGTTTTGTAGAAACTTAATGTTATAGATGTTGAAGCTAGAAGGATGACAGCGAAAAGAAGAGATCATTTTGTTGGATTGTTTGAATTTTATCGATGCTTAGTGGCATTATTAATTATGACTATGTATGTTTGTATTACGCAAACAAGTTTCTGCTGGATTTGCTTCTCCATGATCCTGTCTTAAAGAGATTAGGAGTTTTGGTGGTGTATATCAATATTATTTACATTCAGATATGCTGCTATCTTTGGAAATGCTATCATATGCATGAAAAATTCCTTTGATGTAGACAGGGTTCACTCGCAGATACTAATGTTTTCTCATTTTCAGTTATGTATCATATATCCTTTGCTTTTACGATGAATTTATGTCTTTTCATTTCCCTATCCATGTTTCCTTGGTAAAAAGAGATTGATTGTGAAAGAGAGTGCAGCCGGGGTGAGGATTACCGTCTGATCAAGCTCACAATAATAGATTACAATGTAACCATCATTCTTCTCTTGTGCAATTGTTTTTCTCAGATTTCGTTGACAATAATAAACTCATCTATACATTTTATTCAATGATTTACAACAATTAAGAGTAGGAGTGAAAGGGATATAGTGGTGGAGTGCAGAGGGCACGATGCAGCCAAGATTTGTAACATTGACCATGCCCATGGGTAAGCCATCAAATAATTTTCCTGCCTTTCTGGTGTGAAAAACTCCTTAGTATGTTCAGAAAGGATATTTAATTTTACTCCCGATCATTGTTATAATTGTGCGTATGCATGTATACTAATACCAGATGTGGTATAGGGCCGTCCTATTGTTCTTTTTTTTTTTTTCAATAATTGAAGATGTGAAAAGTTTTCCATATTGCTACGATATAATTGAAAATTGTGTTTTGGCATGATCTGATCTCAAGTTGTGGTTGCGATATCTGCATAGAGATTGGACTAGCCTTGAATTTAGCAAGGTTATGTTAACTGATTCTCAGGAATTCAATTTATCATAGGTGGCAGGAGGATGTTATGGGAATGCTTGAAGAGAAGCATGGGAAATGTAAGGTTTCAATTTCTTTTGAATGTGAGACATTGAAAGCCGATGAAGCAGCAGAGGACCACATCAAGAAGTTCATGCCTAAGTTAGCTGGAATGGATGCTGTAGGTAATTCCAGTTCTTCAATTTCTTGATCTCATTTTGTTCAAAACTTTTTATTTTGGATAACAAATTCTAATTTGGAAAGAAGAGTAAGGTAACAACTGCTTGTTTTCTCATCTTTTAGCTATTTAATAGTAATTCCTGGGAAAATTTCATGACATCAAACATAAAGTCTCCCACCTTCCTCCATGGACCGGGTTTACATGATAAGGTCCCCATATAATTTTTGGCCTTCCCATTATCCGAAGTTGTGCATTTTGAGTTGTGATCTTGGGAATACATCTTTTTGGCTCTTCACAAGCATGGACCGTTTGGTCGATTTACCACATTTTAACATCGTTTAGCATGTGCAGTAAACATCGGCACAATGAGAATTGTGGGTTTGGAATTCGAAGCAGAAGCGCAACACGAGCATATCGAACAGAATGTATGAATTTGTCATGTTTACAACAACACGATCTCGAGGAGTGTCTTTGTAGTTGATAAAATCTTAAGAGTAAGTAATTAAAGTTCCATGTAATTTACAATTTTACTTCTCCTTGGCTGTTAAAAATTAATGATATTCTGTTCTTTGGTAATTTGGTGGAGAAAATTTCAACCAATGGTGGCAAAAGAAAGCCCACTTAGATAACTAATGAAAATTGTTTGCAGCGCTCTCATGTAATGGTTTTGGTTTAGTGGTACCATGAAACATAAAAACAAATAATGAGTCAACAAGATCAAATTATAGAGATTCAACTAAGGAGATAGTGAAAGTATACACAGTTTCGGATCCGTGAGAATGTTAAAAGGGTTGAAATAGTAAAAGATCCTTTAAACAAAATTCATTATTCTCCAGATTTATGACATCAAATTTTCAGGTAAACTTTCAAGCCGTAGCTTGCTGGTTTTTCCATCATCCAATCCACAACAAATCCTCATACGAATGTCAACTTTCTTTAAGCAAGTTCAGGCCAATAATGGGTACAGGACATCCTACGTAAATATTCGTTTTTTTATAAAAAGAAACTCATCAGAAAGAAACCAGCAACCAATAAGTCACTGTAACTCCATATTTACTACGAATTTCATGCCAAACTTAAAACATATAATTTTGCAACTCAATGATGACAACTGAACATGTCCAAACCTTATCTTCCTCTCCCGACAGTCTAAATAATTTGAGAAAGAAAGAACAAGCAAAATACCCTGTAAACTTGTGCCTACAAGTTTACAATGAAACAGGCGACCCACACTTACCAATACTAAGCTCCACTTAACAAATCTGCTTCATATACTTACAAAACTCACTCTTCTATTCACAAGTTTATATATTCTCCTATATACTTGAAATTGTATATGAGGAGTTAATCGCCACTTGACTTGACTGTGTGCGAAGATGGGTTACTATCCTGGAGAGAGATCACCGTTTCGAAAGCTCCCACCAAGGCTTTAACCTTACTTTTCCTGCTTTTAACAAGTTTACTGGCTGTTTCTTCAATAACATTATTGAATAAACATTGTGTCTCTTTCTTCCCCTGCACATCTTGGTGCTTTAAAACAACCTTTACAGAGGAAATTCCCACACTCGTGGTGTCAATTCTTACCCCCTTAAATTTGAGTCTTCGAGGAGTGTTGTCATCAGACTGAATGTCCACTACCTTTCCTCTCATGAACTTTAATTTCACAGGAGAGCGATACTTATCATCAGAAACAATCAACCTATTCTTGCTAGGTGTCTTATTGGTATTCTGTGTCACAGAATGTGCCTTGCCAGTCCTAACAAGTTTATTCTTGTCGGGGACAAATTTATGAGTCGCCCCATCAACATCATTTGCATGAGAGGACAAAGATGGTGGCTTTGAATTTGATCTTGTCTTGATGACATGAAAGGTTTTCTTAGAAACTTGCTCGTTCATCGATGTCTTGTCATTTGTTCTGCGTATCTTATTCTGGTTCTGAGGAAGAGACTCCGAGTTTCTAGCTTTTCTTGATTGAGTGCCAGTGGATATTGACTTGCTTAGAGCAATTTTGGAGAACGAATTAGAACTGAGAGGTGCCATTGCTTTCTGTGCAGAAGTTTTGATTTCAGCTAGCCTTTTTACTGGTGTAACATCACTGTTTCTTCTCAATTTTCTACATATACCATCCGAAGAATCAGAAGGAGATTTCATTTTATCCTTGACTGGTTTCAAATGCACGGTAGAATTTTTCTTTGTTAAACAACCTGTTTTTTTCTCAGTTGTCAACATTTCACCATCACTTAAAGAACCATGTTCGGTTGGAACTTCAACGTTTATACTTGGCAACAATATTTCCCTCTTGATAACTTCAAGGGGATTCGTTGAAGGGGTCTTCTTGCAAGGTAAAATTTTGTGCTTTGTCAAAGGAATCTTGTTGCTAGATGCTGCATCTTTCCTCGAGGAAACGGGAATAGGATCCAAGGATGGCTTGAGTTTTGGTGAAACGGATTTAATATCAAGAGAAGGCTTCAATCGAGGTGAATTCTTTTTGATAACACCCGTTTGATTAGTAAGTGACACTTTTGCAATTTGGATTCGTAGAGAAGTCCTAGTCTTTTCTTCGAATTCATGTTTTCTTCCATATTTACAGAATTCATGACAAGAACCAGTGGAAGCTCTGAGATAATGGGGAACCTTATTCCTATTTGCAGACTCTAATTTTTCAGTAGAATTTCTTCTTGAATCATCCCCCGTATGGTATATACCTGCGGAAGCGGAAGCTCGGTGATGAGGAGAATCAGTAGTCTCTCCATAATTTAGAGAATCAGAGCACTCTGCGGATTTTTTTTCCGGAGTTAGCAGAGAATCAGCACTTTCTTCAGCCATTACAGAAAATCGGAAAACTCGAACTCCCTGCAAACAAAAGATGCATATTAAAATCGATCTTGATGTCATTGGATAGGCTAACACCTATGTTACTTGATGCATTCAGATGATGGAAACTTGATGAAATTCGAAACTTTTTCAAGGAAGGGCAACCATTTCTGCTCGCCGCATTGGCACCGCAGGTATCTAGAAGTTAGATTCATTCGGACCAAGATATAACAACATTCTTTAATCCAAAACAACAGAATGATGCCTGAATGAAGTGGTTAGGAACCAAATTTAATGACAAATGATCTTCTGCAAGAAATCCAGAAACCTCCACCGATACAAGAATACAAAAACTTCAGACCTTTCTTAAAATCAAACCTGCAGATTGGATTTGCATTGAAACAAAAAGGGCAAGCCAAATTCAAGAAACCAGACGCAAAACATTCAAGAACGGATTCACGGAAAACCTAGCTCAAAATCCATGAACAAGCTTGCATAAAGTAACGATCAATCACCCACAAGATCATACTTTTTTCAAAAAGAAACAATTCATAACAAAGGAAAAGCGCATGACCCACAATTTATACACAAGAAAAGAATAGAAATAACAACAAAGTTGTTCTTGTAACCAGAAAATTCTCCGTTTTTATGCCCCTTTTTCCCTTAAAGAATAAACAAAGAAAAGATATAACGAGGAATTTTCAAGAAACAGGATGAATTCAAGAAAGCACAAGTAGAAATAGAGAGAACCCCACCTTCTCTGTGCCTGTACGATTATTTTGCCGTTCGTACTGTCGTTGATGATGTATAAATAAAGCAAAGGATCAAGAACAGAGCCCCGGTTTTCTTTTACGCAAGTTTCTTTAACTATTTTTTGCCGGTCATAAGGCGTTGTTTTATGTATTTATACATTGAGAGAAGGGAGAGAAATAAGCGGAGAGAAATATAATTAATTGCAACATTCAAGATTGCAAATTGCTAAAATTATAAATTTGTGGGGAAATTGCAAATCTATTCTTTTTTATGACAAATCTATTCTTATTTCGTTAATTTGTTTATGATTAATGTTATTTACACTTCAATATATTTATAGTATCTACACTTTATAGCAAATATAAAATCTATGCTAAATAATAACTGCATTATTAGTCTATTAGTATGATTATTTTTTAAATGACAATACTACCTTTTTCTCTAAACAAATTAATTTTTTTAAATTATTATACTACATATATGGCATATCTAAATTTTATATATAATATAATTGCTAAATTATTTATATGCAAATTACAAATATTTTAATATAATATATTATTATTTTTATAAAATCCACGGATTATCCAGATAGTTGCAAATAACAAAAAAATATTAATGTTAGTTGTTTTATATTAAAAAATAACTTAATTCCAAAAATAATTATTCATAACAAACTAATTGTACAAGTATACAACATGTGCACATTGTCACTAGTTCTATTTAATATATAAAATTTATTAATGAAATGGAGTGTATGTAGCATAAAATAATGCGCAAGTAACATTATTTGTTACGTCCCGAGCCCAGACCTGTGTAAGTGTGACTGTATAAATGGTTTTCTGTATTTGTTCCCACTCTACAAAAATGGTCAACCAAAATTACTATAAGTTGTAGCATCTTATTCACTGTTTTAAACATTCATTTTAAACTCACGTGAGATAAATATATCACATTATTATTTCAATTTTACATTTTTTGTAATTATTTTCATTTGACCCCTCTTATGTATACATTTTCACATGAACCCCTAAATTGTTTAATACATCCCTTTTGCTTCTCAATCATTAATCATCAAACATTGATTAAATGTTTTAGTTTCATGATTAAACTTTGATTTAGGTAATTTTAAAATATTCTAAAACCAAGATTTATAGTGTTTTAAGCTACGATAATTGTATTCAAACTGACCATTGATTATGAAAATTTGTACTCTGATATGGGCAACTTTGTGGATTTAGCATTATAATGGGGTCAAATTATAAATAAGGTATAGGCTGAGGGCGTCATTGAAACTATTTTATGTATCTTTTAAGTAAGTAGGTGATTGGTCAGTCAGGGTCTATTCTACAGCATTAATGGTTTTATTGATTTTAAGAAATTAAAATTAGGTATACCCTTACATTTTGACTTTAAATTTTGTCATCGTTATTGGTTGTCATGAAGGATTTTGGGAACGAGAGTTTAATCGTTTGTTGTCTCTTATCAGTTTATGCTACTCGATTTCCTTCATTGTGCATTCATATATATTGGAAGTTAGTTTCTCTTACTTGACCCTAATATGGACTGCTTGGTTTGAGGAGACCTGGATCGGCTAAGAGTGTCTCTGCACTTTTATGGTCCTGCTCTTGTGCTTGTCGGCGATTCCAGTTACCCGCTCGCCTTTCTGTCACACCCTTTATCGTTGTGTTTTTCTCAATGTATTTCTTTGGTGTTTATCTTTGTTCGTATCTTTGGGTTGTATAGTCGTGTTTGTGTTTGATCTTCGTTATACTTGTTTACTCTATTATTATATTATAAGTTACTTTGGAAAAAAAAAATTGGTTTACCAGAAGCAATTAAGACTAACTAGTATTGGGCAACTACGGTGAAGCTTGTGCTGCTCTACGATTTAAAAAGATTTGAATTGCACCGTTTGTCATCAACTATATCTTTTGACAAAGTGACAAGCGTTTGATCATATAATTTGTATCAAAGTGAAGGTAAAATGTTTGATTCTCGTGGAGTATAAAAGTATAATTAATGGGAAGCAATAATTATCTCTGATATATGTGAGAGCGGTCGAAACGTAACGTTTAAGTTACTGTTAATTACAATGTTACCATCTGCTATCATTTTTAGTAAAACTACAACCGCTCAATCGTTTGTATGTAATGCCTCTCGGCGGGTATAGTATAAGATAAGTTAAAAAAAAAAAACAAATTTCGATAACTCCTTTCATTTTTTCCTTTTTTTTTAAAAAAAAAAAAGAAAAGAAAAATCCGGTTCCTGGTTGGAACCGGTCCAACCCGGAACCGGTGGAACCGGAACCGGATCCGATCCGGTTCCTTACCGGATCGGACCGGTTCCGCCCATAACGGGCCCGAAACCGGCCGGTTCCGGTCCGGACCGGACCGGTTTGATCCGGTAACCACCCTAAGTATAGCCAATCTTTTCTTCTTCCAAATTCCTTTCATAATTTTTTTTAAAGTTGGTCATGTTACATAATCTAATAAATTAAACTGGATAAATTAGCTATAATTAAAATATAATTTTGTTTAATTATTAATTAAATGTTACAATATATTATAATAATTGTAAGTATATAAGCAGGGGCAAAGTTACTCTTGAGGTAGCTAATCTTTTCTTTTTCAAATTCCTTTCATCGTCTCCTAAACTATTTTTGCCCTTCATCTTTCATGTTATTAACTTTTGCCCCCATCATTTTTTAAATTATTTGTTGCACTATCTTTTATGTTATTAGTTTTTGCCTGCAATAAAATTGCTAGATTCGCCCATGCATATAAGGTGATCAATATGTTTCATACTTAAAAAATGTTACTTAAACTAATTTTTTTTGCCCAATGAATTGTGCTTGGGCTTTTTGAAATTAAAAAAAGAACTACAATTAGTAATGATTATTAGCTTTCTCAATCAAATTGTATTGTTTGTAGATATTTTATCTTAAATATATATGCATTTTCCATCAAGTCATTAAAATGTTTCTTTCATGTGTAGTTCTACGTAACCATTAAAAACTTTCTATGAGAGGATTTTCATCATATAGCATTCCAGTAAAATGATTTCGATAAATAGTAAAATCGTGGATAGCGAACTACCCAATTTATTGTAGGAATTTTCAGATCAATAATCAGAACATGCAAACTAGAAATACAATCGACTGTCATACTACAATAATTACAACTAAAAGTTATCAAGGTTACTGGATTGATTAACTGGATTTAAAATAAAATAATACAAAATAGATAAGTAGACATAACATATTGAGATCCCAATGAAGTAATCCATGAATCCTGTAATAGGGATACAAATGAGTCGAGTACTAGCTCGAGCTCAACTATAAAAAATTGAATTCGAGCTCCTGCTTGACTATAAAAAAATTAGAACTCGAGCTCAAATTTAAGGGTTCAAGCCCGAGTTTACGCATCTCGAACGTTCGCTCGAAAGCTCAGAATCTATTTATCAAATTTATTCATATGAATTAATTTTTATTGGAGAAATTGCATATTGGTGCTGTTTTCAGAAAGTTAATTCAAATAAGTCTGGCAAAAAATATTGTTTACAAAAAAATACATGTATAGAGAATTAAATTCACATAAGTTCACTTTTTAAAGAGTTGGTTTGCAAAAACTCTAAACCTAATTTCACATTAACTCTTTACGTCATTCATATTCCCCCTCTGCACGTAAATCTCAAATTTTTCCGGCGATTATCAGATCATTATTTTCTTCATCATCTTGTCGCCTCATCTCGTCGCCCCGACCTAAAAATTATTTGCTAAAATGTTATGCACATGAAATATGTTTGAATTGAAGCATCTAAATTGTTCGTAGCATTTGAAAACTTTTTGAATCGAAGAAGACATCGGGCTACTCTGCACATATAATTTCCGAATCTGCTATGCGCATTCCATCGTGTCTGTGTGTATACTGCGTGTGTATGTGATTATAAATTTGAATACTGATGCTAAATTTTAGATAGCGAAAGTTCATTGGTATGTTTTTTTTAAAAAAAAAAAATCTCCCATGGCTTTTGATTGATGCATATGTATGAAGAAGTAAGGTATGCATTGGTGTCCGAGCTTATTTGTTCATTTCCAAATTTTACAGTCTGGCATCAAGATATTGCAACGAAGAAGATGACCCAGAGAAAAAATAATTGGTGCACAAAAATTATAAAAAGTAACTGGTGCACGAAAATATAACATTGGTGCACGAAAATCATAAAAAGTAATTGGTGCACGAAAATCATAAAATGTAACTGGTGCACGAAAATATAACCTTGGTGCACGAAAATCATAAAAAATAACTAGTGCACGAAAATATAACCTTGGTGCACGAAAATCATAAACATAATTGGTGCACGAAAATGATAAAAACTAACTGGTGCACGAAAATTATAAAAAGTAACTGGTGCACGAAAATATAATATTGGTGCACGAAAATATAACACTGATGCACGAAAATAAAAACACTGGTGCACGAACTTTGTGTTAATTAACTGATGCACTAAATTTACAAAAAACAAACTGGTGCATGAAATATAATAACTGGTGCACGAAATTAAATGGTTCGTGCATCACCCACTTAATTGTATGGTTCGTGCATCACTCACTTGCGATTATGATTCGTGCATCACATACTTTTTCTATGTTTCGTGCATCAGTGACTGATTTTAATTTTCGTGCATTTATTATTGATTTTCAATTTCGTGCATCAGTAGCTGATTTTAATTTTCGTGCATTACTGATTTTTCGTGCATTAGTTACTGATTTCAATCTTTCGTGCACCAGTTGCTGTTAATAATTTCGTGCACCAGTTATTTTTTATCTGGGTCATCTTCTTCGTTGCAAATTTTAGACTGTAAATTCTGAAAATGAGCAAAGAAACATGGACACCAATGCATAATAACTAAAAAGCCTCAAAAGGCAACAAATAGTATATATATACTCTTACACACATACACACACACATACTGGAATTGAAAAAAAATCTGGACCGAAGTGATGAACAGAAAATCGAAAAGATGAAGAGAAAAACCAACTGTAAGAAATCGTAACTGGCGAGAGAGATTACGAGGAGATTTGAATCGCAGTGGTTCAAGAAAGAGATTTAACGAATTGCTGTAACAGATTGAAAAATTTTTAGATTGCCGTCTTTTCTTATTATTGACACTTTTGTCAATTTAACCTAAAGTTGACTTAAATGATTGCAAGTTTTTTTTCTGGACTAAGATAAATAAAGTTTTACCATTGGGTACCGGCCTGAACTTTCCCCATTTTTATTCTATGTATGCCTTTTTTTTAATGGAAATATATGTTGTCCCCTAATCCTTAAAAATGTTATAGTTTCTATGTCATCGTTATAATAGTAATCTTGGATTGGTCCACCACCCCATAAATTTCGTTTGCTAGTCATTATTTTGTATGTCATGATAATAAAATGAGGTTACAATAAAAATGGTCCATATTTGGAATCATCAACCCACAAATAGAAAAATAAAAAAACATAGTTTTATATAAATTTGCTAAAAAATCAAATTTTATTTAGATATATAGTCACAATATCTTGTAGTGTGTCGACTTACACTTGGTTGGTGGATAAGACCTGTCTAAGATTTTATCATTAAGATTTTTTATTTTTATTTTCGTTGTTTAAAATATATTCATATATATTTTTTGTTTTTCACATCTTCAACGTAACTATTATTAATTTTTTTTTAAAACACCATTTGAATTTACTTAGAGTTTTGCTTGTAATAATTAATTCGGGTATAAGTGCACACTTATACACTATACAGATAGGGTTGGCGCCTTGGTGGCACAGCGAAGGATTTATGGTTTTGTACGGTTTGGTGTTTATGGCATAAAATGAACAAAAGAAGTTTTAATGTTGTGGAAGTTGACTTCCGATTAGTGGTCGAAAGGATCATAGTGCACATTTGGTTGTGTGGATTAACGCTAGAAATTAAAATTGTTTTTCACGTATTCTCTTTGCGTCTGGTTTATGAACCGATTTTTATGTCTCAAATCACTGTAACATAGAGTTAATTCTTTTTTTGTCTTTATATAAGGATTAACTATCCCTTATACTCTCTTTAATATATTTTTTTCCTTTTTCAAAAAAAAAAAGGATTGGCGCAGCCAACAAAGTTCGACAACCTGCTAGAAATAATCAAAATCTACAGATATTATACAATTAATACAAGTGATTTTATATTAAGTTACAAAATATGGGACCGATATCTATATTAGTGGTAGAGCTGGCAAGCATGGTCATCCCCTTCATCTCAAATTTTTATGAGTTATATATCTATATAGTTGTTTGGCTATAAAGTTTCGTGGGCGTGCCAGATACAAATATACGAATTGAGTAAGAAATAAATTTCGCCAAAATCTAACTTCTAAAACAAATGAGACGATTTGAATTCCTGATTTGGCTATTATAACCTAAAACACTAATGTACTGAAATGAAAACAAGGATTTTTGGATATTGAAAACTGACTATGCTACTAAGAAGGAAAATAAATATTTTTACAAAGAGGTTTGAAAAATAAATATTCCATTTGAGGAACAAATGAGGTTTGAAAAATAAAAGCCAAAGAAAATGATGCAAATGATTTGAGGAACAAATGCTAACAATTGTTATAATATGAAAATTTAATTTTGCTGGAGATTGATTGCAGATTTTTGACCGTGAAGCGATTGAGATGATCGATTGCTCTTGCGGTATTGAGAAGAAAGATTGTATTCATCTGGTTAACTGAGAGGTATACATACATAATGCTTTGAATATTGTTTATATATAAGAGTTGGAAGTAACTAACTAAACTAAAAGACTAACTGAAACAAACAGAGTAACTATTATGCAACTAAGAGTACAATTGGCTAATGTAACTATTATAACCACTAATATAACTTAATTAACTCTAAAAATCCCCCTAAAGATCAACTATAAATGTTCCTGATAGCCATCTTGGACATAAGCGATGATAGCAGAGAAAACGGGCTTGGTCAACGCATCCACAAGTTGGAGATGAGAACGTATTAGTAGGGGTTTAACGAGACCAACAACTACCTTTTCTCGAATGAAATGACAATCAATCTTGATATGTTTGGTGTGTTAAAGAAACATTGAATTGGCAGCTATGTGGATGGCCGCTTGATTATCACAGAAAATGAGTTCCGGTGTAAACAACTGAATATGAAAATCATGCATTAATCGAGTAGTCCAAACCTACTCAGTAATAATGGCTACTACCAGCTAATGCCTTGTATGCAGCTTCATTTGAGAAACCTACTCAGTAATAATAGCTACTACCAGCTAATGCCTTGTTGTTTGTTTCTTCGCTTTTCAAGACACCAAATAGTCTCGTAAGAACATGCAAAAAAACTAGTGATAAATTGCCTAGTGTAAGGACTATCACGTCCCGAGCCCAGGTTCACTCAAGCGCTACTACATAATGAGCTCTTGTAGTAATTACTTCATATCTGTCATCGTTTTACGAAAATGGGTAGCACAAGTTGCTATAGTAGTTCATTGTAACCCATTATAAACAATTTTACACTTTATATTCAACCAATGTGAGACAAGTGTAATATACTCACATCTTCTTCAGAATGTGACTTCCTCGTTATGGCCTAATCCATCAATCCTCCGGCACCGAAAATCTAGAGATGACTCATATATGTTCAAGAGATAGCTCATGTGCGCATACTGATTTTCCCCGGAGGTTCAAGATGTGGCTCCAACACATGTAGTACTTTGTCCCACATGTTCAAGAGGTAGCTCCACACATGTAGCACTTTGTCCCATGGGTTCAAGAGATGACTCACACACACGTAATATTTTGTCCCGCATAGCATTTATCTCCCGATGTTCCTACTTGTGACCAGCTCTCATACCATTCTATCATGATCCAGGCCAAGGATTGATAACACCAGCGTTGCTCCCAAATATAATTTTTTTTAAAAAAAACAAGTCTTATAGTTCAGAATTCAAACAAAACCAGTCTTTTATTCCAAAATTCAATTGAATTTGAAATCAAATAAACCCCTAAAAAATATTCTAAAACAAAATAAAATAAGCAGAAGCCTAATTAATTTTATATCTCAAAATCATGGCTGCAACAACGGATCACCAACCCCAAAATTATTTTTATTCTTCGTCTTCAATATCTAATTGACTTTTATCTGGGGATGAGAGGTAAATGTTGAGTATTTGGGGAAACACTCAGCAAGTTGAGGGCAATCGAATGTGACAAATATCTAAATATAGATATGCTCATATAATTATCGAAACAAATATAAAAAATCGGAACAAAAACTGATATGAATACTGAAACAGAAACTTAACAGAATTGTTTTAATCAGAGCCAGAACTGATCATATCAGAAATATTTTTCATATAATATAAGATAAGCACTGTAAACCCTCTAACTTCCTCCTGATATTGATATCAGTTCTCTAGACATAAAACTCAAAGAAATAAGGTCAGGACATTAGATTACCCCCGATAAAGGGTCTACAATTCCCAAAACAATGGCTACCTACAGTACCAAGGCATAAGGTCGGTTATAATCTCATCATATCATGGTAAAAATTTGGAATTAGTTACCAATAGGATTTTGAAATTTAAAATGCTTCAAAAAAATCAATACATCAGAATTTTATATTTTAAATTATTTCACATATTCGATTGAAAAGTTAACACATATTAATGGTTTTTAAACAATAAGCCACTTATGAATATTGAAGAGGATTCGAAGCCTGATTGAGTGAATTAAATTTATGAAACCGCGGTAAATTTTCTCATTCTTGCTGAAAAATTCAAACTATGTGTATTTTTGTGTAACACCCGCAAAGATTTCACAAGGTAATGATGGAAAGATTAAGAAAAATAATTAAGCATTGATATTATTACAAAGCTAATAAAATAAAATTTGTCAAATTTAATTAGGGGAATTTTATGTCATGTTTTGTTTTAGTAATTAACTATAGTAGGATTATTAGAAATTGATTAATGTTTATAAAAGAAAAAAAAATTGAAGACCTTACGTGCTTGAAGGGTGAAAGTTGGTGATAAGTTATAGTACATGTGTGACACGTATCGAAGCCTTACTCTGTACAAAACAACTTGGTGAAATGTTATTACCATTTTACTCTTAACAAAAATGAAACCAACATAATAGAGCATATATCCTTCAAAAAATTTCAGACTTCAAGCCTTCAATTGTTGACTGGTTTCGGGCATTTCAACATCATTTAAGGGCTGCTTGTTCTTATTTTCTGGAAGTAAGTTTATTGGATATTCTCCTATTGATGAAATAGATGAATAAACGAGATTGAAATTGTTGAATTGTGAGTTCTCATGTATTTATATTTAATGACTCATTATGATACTAGAGAATAATTAAAACTTGAACATAGAATGACTTGAGCATGTACGTAACTTTGAGATGTTGGTATGAATTTGCTTACTTTAAATATTTTGTTTAATTTTAATTAAAAGTTTAAGTGGTCGAGGATTGTGGATTTCTATAGTAAATTATTCTGAATTCATTGTACTAGCTGAAGTTGATTCAAGCTACTGGAGATTATAATTTGAGACTTTTATTTGGGTATTGGGTATTTTAGTTTAATTTCATGATTTAAAGATGGAATAGAGTAGTGTACTAATGTAAACCAATTTAGAAATAATAGTAGTTCAGATTTATGATATAAAATGGAGTTGAAGATTTATCAAAATCTTATGTAAAGCAGGTATGAATCATTCTTTGTTATTATCGGATTTGGAGTATCGAGATGGTTGTCTAAGTATTATTGTTAATGAATCTTGAATTAGACAATATCCCGTAAAGTGTGACTTATTTGTTGATGCATATATGTTGTATCAAAAGTGAGATCTTGTATCGATTATTTAAAAAAAAAATCAAATAAATTGCAGCAGAGGTCAAGTGGAGAGTTGAATGCTATGAACAGTTTTATTCCTATCAATCAGTTATGTTCTGTCTTAATATGGACGGTAAATTATCTTTTGAGTAAACATGTTCTCGACTAACTTTAAATGGGTAGAATTGAAAATTTGAGATGAATTATGAATTAATGAATTGTGATAGAATGATGATATAAATTATATTGTATATTTTAGATTGGAGTTGATGATTGAATTGATACAATGAAGTTAAATGCTTGTGTGATTGGCATTATCCATAGTTTGATGTGGGCAATGGATAACTATATGGTTTTGATATTATTGATGTGGCTGATGTGGACTGCTAAGTCCAAGATTTGGGCCAGTGGATGAAATTCCTGGTCCTGATATCACGTACATGGCTGATATGGACTGACGAGTCCTTGATTTGAGGCCATTGGATGAAATTTCTGGTCTGATTACTGTTAATGCATTGCGATGCATTTGACATGAAGAAATGATGAGATGGTATAAAGCATTGCGTTGCATTTGATATAAAAAATGATTAGAGAATATGATGGATTGCGACGTATAATGCATTGTGATGCATTTGATATAAAAATGATGCATTTAAATTGAATGATGAGATGAAACAAGTGACATTGAATATTACTTTATTGGATATTCTGTTATTGTTATATATTTGACAGGATAGGTCCATCGTGGAGGAACATTATATGATTTGTCGTTAAATGCTGAGTTAGTTGATGAGATGTTTACAAATTATTTAATTTCTGTTTATGTTTTGATACGAACGTACTTGGCGTTAGCTCATCCTTTTATGGGTTTTGTTTTTCAGGCAACATGACATGTACTAGTGGACGGATCAGAGTTAGACTGCTGTCAGGTTGAAGGGTAGAGCCACTAGTTATTAGTGCATGTATTTTCACTCTAGGGAGACATGTTAGACATTTGTTCTGTTTGTGAATTTATTATTGGGGAGTATTTATTTTGGCAATAGTGGGCCAGTCATGATTTAATTAGGATTGTGATGTTGGATTATGATATTAATAGTCGAGATGATGTCCATTTGTTGTTTGATTTTTATATATTCCGGCTCAAGTATATTTTATAAATCATCACGTGGTCAGCCTTGGTTTTAAAGGGCCTCAGTGCGTCTGATTAAGATTTAATATTAATTTTAAAATAAATTTTTTTTAGCCGAGCCGGAATATTGTTGTTTGATTATTGAATGCGATTAAATTATTAATTGCATGCTAATGTGAGGTTAACTCGAGGGACCCTACAGTTTGTGTGTGAGATTTTCAAAACTTTTAGTTGCTTGATGAGAGTTTTTCGAGTGTTTGTGGTACAGGAGGCTCTTGACTATTTATTAAGTATAATCTCGAGAGTTTCCGTCTCCAAAATTTCTGTGATTGTCTCCGATTAAGTCCTATCTTCGTAGCACGTCATATCTTTTAGATTATGATAATGTTTTTCAATATTATCCCCTATCTTTCAATATTATCTTAACTCAAGTTGTTGACTTGACCAAGAAACATTAAGCAATTGGTTTGATCAAAACACCGGGTAATTGATATGATTAAAATATTGGATAGTTGATTTGATCAAAACAATGAGAGCCACAATCAGAATCACAAGATGCCTTAAGGTGAGTATATCATTTAGCCACCAAACATGCTTTAAATCTATTCACAGAACCATTGTATGTGTATTTGCTTTTATATGCCCATCGACAAGCAATGACATGTTTGTCAAGGGGCTATCACACGACCAGCCAAGTGCAATTGTCTTGCATACCAGAGAGTTCTTCTTTCATAGCCTCCCTTCAATGTGAAAATTGAACTGCCTCTTGATAAAACTATAAAATATTAACTTGTAATATTTAAGTTAGTCTTCATATTGAATTTAATGACCGTACATAAGCATGCATTGTGGACCTTAGTTCATTTGTCTTGTTTAATGCGCCAAATTTAAGCACGCATGTCAATTGTCAAAAGTTGTTTCTATTGGAAAACGTAAATTGAATTAAAAGTTTTAAACGTTCGATTGATCGAGCGGACCAGAATTTTTCTAGTTGGTTTGTTACAGGAGCTCGATCGATCGAGTTTGTTATAGGAGCTCGATCGATCGAGCGGGGTGCTCGATCGATCGAGCCATGTTTCAGATTTGTAAAATGGTTTGTCCATTGATGTTTGGGGTGCAATTTTTGGCCAAATATTGCCTCCAAATGGTGTCCTTTGGACTTGACTTTTGGATTACTATATAAACAACATAACCCCACTTGTTTTGAGAGGAATTTTTGAAATTCATTCATAATTTTTAGTGAAATTTGAGAGCATTTGTTGTTCATCAAATTGAGTGCTTTGAACCTTTGTGGTTTGAGGACTTGTGATTTGGAGTGCTCTATCACAAGTCATAGTCGTTGTATCTTGGGAGACAAATGCCATAGCAAACCGTTAGCACCATAGCGGGACAATATTGTCTTAAGGATGGAGATTACAAATCTCGCCTCGACATAAAACTTATTTTGAAGCCATTGTTATTTTTTCTGAGATACACTTTGAGAGAAATTTTGTACAACAGTTTGTATGCTGTTCGTGACATGCATCATGAGTGTTGAATTATTGTGCATTCTTTTTGTATTGCAATGTATCAATATGGCCTTTAAAATAGGGAGAGAATGATACAAATGAAATAGAGAACTATCAACTCGCTTCCTCCATTTGCCTTCTTATTTCCCTTCCATTATTTCTTATGTTGTACACTTGTTACAAACATTCACCCAAAAACATTTCTGCTCAATCTTACAATTACTCATAATTCAAGTTCTTGAATCATTAGAAGATAATCGGTATACAACAAATTTGTGGTATCAGAGCCACAACCAGTATATAAAAAAAAAACTCCTTTGCAATATCATTCCAAGAAAAATGTTTAAAGATTCATTAACTACACCCATTCCTATATTTGATGGGGAAAGTTGTGGCTTTTGGAGAGTCCAAATGAAAACTCTATTTATTTCTCAAGATCACTGAGAAATAGTACTGGGAAAATATTTGGAAAGATGTCAAAGTATTAATTGAAAATTTGGCATTCAGGGTAAGCCCAAAGGCGTTGTCTAATTTCTAAATCACAAAGATTGTGATCCTACTGCTATGATACACTTGAGTCTTGCTGGGTCACAATCAACCGACCGCCGATCTGTCGATGAAATTTGAACTTAAGTGTTAAGTGCTCAAATTGAGTGATTTAGAAGAGATTAATTTAATTTTTGAAAGCACTTCAATTTATGGAGAGTTCTAAAATTTAAAAAACATTTGATATATTTATGTCTCATAATTATGTACATTTTTAGTACATCAAGTTGTTCAATTGGATTGAGTTACTTGGATTGTGAGTTTATAGTTTTGTGTTGGCTTTTGGGCAAGTGAGAAATTGTTAGCATAAATACACTGCAAGCCAAAAGTTGACCCGATGGGCTTTATGAATCCTAACCCAAATAGCGTACACATTACAACTATAAATATGACTCTCATCTCTATGGACTTCAGGTATCACATCATACAGATTGATTATCGGTAATTTCTTTCGTGCATTATAATTGATTTATGCATGTTCTAATAAACGAATCTAATGCCATCGATCTGTCCCCGGTTAGATCTGTTTATGTTTTATTCCGCTGCGTTTGGATCTGACGTCGGGGGAAGGAAACCAACAGCAAAGGCACCTAATCTTCCATGGCTGGATGAACAAGCCCTCAGTACTCTTCGTTAGCTTTGGGAGCAGGGCTGTGTTAGATCTTAATTAAATTACTTGCGATAAAACAAAACACAATTCTATAAACAATCAACCACAGAAATTACACAAACAATTCGACAATCACCTACTGAAATTAATACAAACTGGACGCAAGAGATAAAAGATTACACAGACATAATACCCAGAGATTCTACTCTGTTACCCTAGCCTAGAGCTAGTAACCGTTACCACTAATTTATCAAATAACTGAATTACTCTAATTTCCTTTCCCCCCTTAATTTACTCCCTCCTACCCACGTTCTTTCCATGTACGTGCATAAACAAGGTTGATCTTGGCCTTTGCTTTAACACTAATGTTTGGGCTTGAAATGATTGGGCCTGAAGAAGTAGAGTTCATAACATTTCCCGCCCTTTCAAAAATTGCCATATCCTCAAGGCGAAAATCAGGAAATTGCATAGCCAATTCTGATGCATCTTCCCATGTTGACTCCTCCTCATTTCGCCCCTTCCAGCTTACTAGAGCCTTGATGCATTCACTCCCATTTTTCTTCTTCTTTCTATATGCCAGAACTCTCTCTGGTTCGAATGATAAGAAGAGATCAGTGTCAAGTTCTTCAGGCAGTCTTGTTCCTGCTCCTACCTTGCCTATCACCATTTTTAAGCAAGAAACATGGAAGACCAGATGCACTTTAGACCCTTCAGGTAGTTGCAATTTATAAGCTACCTCCCCTATCTTCTTTATGACTTTAAAAGGTCCATAGTAACGTGCAGATAACTTCTGAAAAACTCTGGTACACACTGAATTTTGTCTGTGGCCTCAACTTTAACCAAACCATGTCTCCCACTTCGAAGCTAACACTCCTCCTCTTTTTGTTTGCAAATTTCACCATCTGTTGTTGAGCACGCGTCAAATTGAACTTAAGTTGTTTCAGCAATTCATCTCTATCCAGTAAAGCATTCGCAATGGAGGCTGTTGTGGTTTCGCCAGGAAGGAAGCTTGTTAAATTGGGTGGTTTTCTTCCATATACCACCTCGAATGGAGTCATTCCTGCTGCTGTTTGATATGATGTGTTATACCAAAACTCAGCCCACGGAATCCATGATGCCCATCCTTTTGGTTGCTCAGAAGAGAAGCAACGAAGATATGTTTCTACACATTTGTTTAGTGCCTCACTTTGACCATCTGTTTCAGGATGATAGGTTGAGCTCATCTTCAAAACCGTCCCTTGTGCCTTAAATAATTCAGTCCAAAAGATACTCATGAACACGACATCTCTGTCACTAACTAATGTTTTGGGAATGCCATGCAATCTCACCACTTCCTTCACAAACACCTCAGCCACTGTACAAGGAGTATACAGCTGCTTGAGCAATATAAAGTGTCCGTATTTTGAGAGCCTTTCAATTACCACCAGTATCACTTCAAAACCCTTGGATTTTGGAAGCCCCACAATGAAATCCATCGATAAATCTTCCCAAATAGCTGCTGGAATCGCTAAAGGCTGCAGCAAACTAGCGGGGGTTGCTGCCTCATACTTGTTTTTTTGACACACTTCACATTCGGCTACAAAGTGGCATACATCTCCTTTCATTCCTCTCCAAAACACCTCACTGGCCAATCTCTTATACGTGCACAAAGCCCCTGAATGTCCTCCTAAGGGCGTAGCATGGAATTCTTTCAACATTTCATTTACCCATGATGAGCCTTTAGGAATTACAAGTCTGTCTTTGAACAACAGGCAGTCGTTAATCATCGAGAAATGTGGATAATTGTGGATTCCTTCATCTAATCCCTGAATTATCTTCAATAGGGTTGGATCCTTCCTCACTTCCTCCTGTAATTCCACGACACCCCTCCACTTTACAGTTGATATAGCATTTAATGTGGCATGTTCAGCTCTCCTTGATAGTGCATCCGCAGCCCCGTTCTCAATTCCAGCTTTGTGTTTTATTTCAAATTCAAAGCTCAATAACTTGACCAACCAATATTCCTGATCTGGTGTTGTAATCCTTTGTTGAAGCAAGTTTTTCAATGGTTTATGATCGGTCATAACCACAAATCGCCTCCCTAATAAGTAATGCCTTTAATGTTGCACTGATAACACCAATGCCATTAATTCCTTCTCATAAGTGGACTTAGAAGATGCCCGCTCTGCCAGCCCTTTGCTATAGTACGCCACTGGCTTCCCCTCTTGAGTCAAAATAGCCCCCAATCCAACCCCCGAAGCATCACACTCCACTATGAACTCTTTGTCAAAGTCAGGCATCCTTACAATGGGAGCCCCACTCAGCCCCACTCAACATATCTTTCAATTTTTCAAACGCTTTTTTTCAGCTTGCTCATTCCACCCAAAGTTGTTTTTCTTTAGTTGCTCGGTCAACGGCTTAGCTATTTTGCCATAATCTTTGATGAACTTCCTATAATAACCCGTTAAACCTAAAAATCCCCTCAATCCCTTTGTGTTCTGTGGTCTTGGCCAAGATTCCACACTCTCCACTTTCTTGGGATCCACCATTACTCCATAAGGTGTTATGACGTGGCCCAAATATTCAACTTGGCTTGAACCAAAATGACATTTTTTTTATTCAAAACCAATTGGTTGGCAGCCACAACCTCCAGATACTTAACATGATCTTCCCAGCTTTTGCTATACACTAAAATGTCATAAAAAAAACAAAAACAAACTTGCGTAAATAAGGTCGGAATACCTCGTTCATGGTTGCTTGAAATGTGGAGGGAGCATTCTTCAACCCGAAGGGCATCACCCGGAATTCATAATGTCCGGTATGAGTCCTAAAGGATGTTTTTGGTACATCTTCTTCCTTAACCCGGATTTGATGATATCCTGATCTTAAATCTAACTTTGAGAAGTATTTTGATCCCTATAATTCATCAAACAATTCATCCACCACTCGAATTGGATATTTGTCCGATATAGTGATGTCGTTCAGAGCCCGATAGTCCACACAAAATCTCCAACTCCCATCCTTTTTTTTAACCAAGATAACTGGACTCGAAAACGGGCTGTTGCTTGATTGGATGATCCTCGATTCCAGCATTTCAGCTACCATCCTCTCAATCTCATCCTTTTGCCGATGTGCATATTTGTAAGGCCTTACAGAGACTGGTTCACAACCAGGTCTGATGCTGATTACATGATCATGGCTACGGCTTGGGGGTAATCCGTGTGGTTCTTGGAAAACCCCCTGAAACTTATTGATCACCTCCTGAATTTCTGTTGTTAGCATCTGTTCTTCTTCATTTGAGACCCGTTTCATCACTACAACACTACATAACTCAATATTAGTTGTTTTGGAGATGGCTTTGAGTGATACCAATGACCTACTGAGGGACGAATCCCCTTGTAGGGTGATGGGCTGCTCCTTCAAGTTGAATTTCATGAACATTTTGGTCCAATTCAGCACTACATCACCCAACACCCAAGGTACGTAACCAATCCACGCCTAAAATCAAGTCCACTCCTCCGAGCTCAAACACATACCCTTCGATGTGGATTTGGCATTTACCCAAATCCACTTCCAGCTCCCTACAAACCCTTCCTCCTCAGATAGGATAGTGACACGCAGAGTCTTGTTGGTACACCTATGCGTGGGATGGTAGGGCTCACCACACCTGAAGCATAGGCCTTTTTCACGTCGGTGTAAATATTCTTGATGGGATACAATCTTCCCATCGCGTCCCTTCGGCCCTGGACCCTTCGCAACATTCCTCTCGAACATTCCTCCACTCCCCACATCAGCTCTTAAGCCCCCTTGTTGATTTATATGGCATAACCTTCGATTTCCCGACTCACACAACCTGTCCCCTATGGCGATAGGAATCACCATAGGTGTGATCCTGTGGCGATTCTTGTCATTAGGATGAGCTTGATTGGCCCACCCAATATTAGATCATGTACCTGATCTGCTCCTTCCACGATCCACTACACCTCCATACATTTCCCTCTCCAACCCTCTAGCTAATGTCATGGCTTGATCCACTGTTTTAGGATTGTGCACAAACATTCTTCGTCTTATCTCATCCCGTAACCCACTAAGGAAGTAGTCCAGACATTGTTCATCTGTTGTCACCCCAATTTGAGCAATGATTATCGCAAATTGTTCAATATACCAATCTATGGCTTGTTGACCTTGCTTCAATGAAGCTACGAGCTCAAAAAGATTGATGTTGCAACCACTGTAACGCTTGATGAGTTCCTCAGCGAATCTATCCCAACTCAGAAGTGGAATTCTGGATTTCATCCAACGAAACCAGTGAACGGTGGTTCCTTGCATTGAAAGATATGCCAGTTTGAGTTTAATTTCATTGGGTGTTCCATGAATTTGAAATATTGTTCGGGCTTCCCTAGCCATCCTATAGGATCTTCATCTTCGAATCCTGGAAGTTCAATCTTCCTCAACGCATGCCTCAGCTCCTCGTGTCCTTCCCCCTCACTCTTTTCCCCTATATGTCCCTCAGCAAACAGATACCCCTCATTCTGATTCTCGTTGTTTTTCGCTTGTTCCGATGATCATGTGGTTTGGTTTCTGATCATCTGTTCCATCATCCCTCGTAGACCCATGAACCCTTCCTCTAGTCGATCGATTTTATCTAGGCGACTCTGAATTTGACAACACTTTCATGTAACCCAGCTATGGTCTTTTCCAGCGTTTCCATCTTTGTTTCTGATTGGGTATTTGCCATGGCAATACTCCTCCTCGTTCCGGTAGGTCGGACCAATGTTAGATCTTAATTAAATTACTTGCGATAAAACAAAACCAATTCTATAAACAATCAACCACAGAAATTACATAAACAATTCGACAATCACATACTGAAATTAATACAAACTGGACGCAAGAGATAAAAGATTACACAGACATAATACCCAGAGATTCTACTCTGTTACCCTAGCCTAGAGCTAGTAACCGTTACCACTAATTTATCAAATAACTGAATGACTCTAACTTCCTTCCCCCCCCTAATTTATTCCCTCCTACCCACGTTCTTTCCCTCTACGTGCATAAACAAGGTTGATCTTGGGCTTTGCTTTAACACTAATGTTTGGGCTTGAAATGATTGGGCCTGAAGAAGTAGAGTTTATAACAGGCTGTCTTGTACAGAGATGAAATACTAGAGTTACGCGATGGAATAGAAAAGAGTGGGTGCAAATTCTTGTGGGTACTAAAGGGAACAATGTGGACAGAGATGACAAGGAAGAAGCGCAAAAAATATTGGGTGGATCTTTTCTTGAAAGAACCAAGAAACGAGGAATGGTGATAAAGAGGTGGGTGAAACAAGATCAAATTTTAGCACATCCGGCCATTGGAGGATTCATGAGCCATTGTGTATGGAATTCTATGACAGAAACTGCAAGATTAGGTGTGTCTATATTAGGTTGGCCGCAAGGCGGTGACCAATGATAAATGCGACGGTGGTGGAAACGGCAGGCTTAGAATTGTGGGTTAAGGACTGGGGTGTGGGCGGGGAGAAATTGGTGGCTGGAGATGATATAGCAGAGAAGAGCACTGAGCTGATGCTGGGAGAAAATGTGAGAGCTAGAGTTAAGGAAGCCAAAGAAACAGCTCGGCAGGCTCGAGACATCAGTGGGACTTCCTCCTTCGCCTCCTAATCGAAGAATTGAAGCTCCAAGAAGTATGAGTTTTATATTTGTTTGCGCTTGTTTTCAAGTTGTGTACCATGTCGTGAAGTTTTTAAATCCAATAAAAATGGGAGAAAATGTGAGAGCTAGAGTTAAAGTTGGTCAAATTTTTCCTAATTTGATTGAAAATCATATTTGAAATGATTGATTTTAACAAACTTTTTAAAAAAAACGAACATCCTAATTGAATGGAAAAAAATAACACAAAGACCGACTCTAATTTTAAAAAAAAAAAATGATACTCATCTTACTATATATAAACTGGAAAAAATAACATTAAAGTTACGCGCATCAACAACTGATTAAGATATATTTTCTCCTAATCGATCCAGGTCAAATCCGCGCACCAACAAAAAAACAAATTTTATTTAACAAAAAAAAATTGAACAAAAAACGTTTGAAAAAAAAAAGGTTAAAAAAAAAAGTTAATGAATTGTTTCCTCCCAATAATAATGTTTACGACACTTATTATAATATATATATATATATATTTTACCTTTATATATATATATATTTTGTAATTTTAGTAATTATTTGTGTTTTTAATATAAACGTTGGAATAAATAAATTTAAACTACGTTGCTGGTTATTCTCACCTTTGTGCACTGTAATAATAGTAGTAATTAAAATTTGCATAAATAATTGCAAAAAACGGTTCTATGGTGTAGTGGTTAGCACTCTGGACTTTGAATCCAGCGACCTGGGTTCGACTCCCGGTAGGACCTCTTTTTTTACCATTTCTTTTTCTTCCCACTCCAAATTATTACTTTCAACACAAAACTATAGAATTCAAAATACACAAATAAAAATCATGTACTTCATATTCTTTCCCGAGGCCTAAGCGCATATCTGCAACGGATATATCTCTGTCTACTATTAGGATTATCCAAAATCATTTTGCACGAAAGACGGACGCAGAAAATTTGAAAGAAGGAGCAAAAAAATTTAAAATAAAAAAGATAGGTAAAAAAAAATTATAGGGGCAAAATATAGTTTTGTAGGGGCAAATTGTAATTGTTTTGGGTTAAATGTAATTTTTTTTTTTGAAAAAAAAAACTTTTATGGTAATATTTTTTTTTCTTGCATTATCCCCCTTACCTGTATGTAGATCCACCCTTGATGGAGACTGAAACTTTTTTCGAATTGAATTTTATTCTCTCTCGTTTGTGTTCTCCATTTTTTGATCTTCATATATTTGAATTTTCAATATCGCAAATAGTGCTGAAATATCGTTTTAGATCTTGAAATTAAGTTTGCTCAAATATTGAGGATTGAACGAAAAGTTATGAAGTTGAGGGAGAAGTTTTCTTCCTTAATCAAACTTGGAAGTGGGAGGCCAGGGCATTATCATGGATTCATGGTTCATCGACACGATCGTGGAGGCTGATGTTCCAATTTCATTTTCATTGGCATTTCAGAGAACGGTCGCAGTTATTGCCCCAAAGTTTTTTTAAAATTAAAAAACAAAAATAATTAGATGATTTATACAAATTATTAATGAAAAAAATAAAAAAATAAAAAATAAATTTTAAAACACTCCACATCGGCGTTCCTTGTCGAGAGATCGTCGTTATAGTTTATAATCACATAAAATATAGTATTTAAGAAACTTTACTGTCGACGTGATCTGTCCTTGCGACATTGATTGTCTAATTTCTCTAATAAAAGGGAACGCATATTGTTGATTAAAATGTCAAGCAAACATCAAAATCAAGCTTAATTCTTCGTTACTTTCACAACAAAAGGAAATGATGGCATCATCTTCTCCTCCTCAATTTCCAATGAGAAATCCATTTAGCTACTAGTGATCCTTACTTGAAATATGGTCTCGAATTACGTTCTCCAATACGGTCATATTTAGTTAAACCCATACAAATGTAAAATCATTGTTCCAACTCTTGAAGGGTTTAATGTTTTTATAAAAGAAATACACTAATGGAGAGTTTCATAATCAGCCAAGAAAATCATATTTACTCATAGTTTTACATCAACTAACGCCTAAAACTAAATGTACAAAAACCTTATGCAAGCCAAGAAAAGTGGTCAAAAAAAAAAAAAACTAGCAATCTTTTCTATGGCTCATGAGTTCATTAACTTCATCCCAAAGCCCAACACGACTATGCCGAGTAACATTCGGGCTACAAGCAGCCACGGTCCAATAACCTGCCCTAATCTCCTCCCTCAACTCTTCCCTCTCCCAAGCGCAATAGCCATCAAATAAGCTAAAATCCTCAATCTCACCAAAATCCCTTTTCATCCCAATTGCAGAATCCACACTTTCCATTGTCCCATAATACAATCCCTTCATTACTTCATCCAAAACACCATTTTGCTTTTCTTTCCCACTAACCAAGAACAACCCTTCAAACAATGGGCCACCAAAGTGCAAAGGCCCATCAGAAACCGGGCCTGACACATTCCAAGATTTCATCTCCTTAATGGACATGAACGATGGTCTGTTGAGTATCAGGCCTGTCAGGCCCGTTGGGCCTGACGATAGCACCAAGATGACAGTTCTTTTGTACATGTGGTTTGGGTCAAGCTTCTCTGTGGCAATCAATAAGCAGCCTTTCTCGGGTTCGGGTATGGGGTGTGCCCATTTCTCCCCAAGCGGGTTGGGTTGATCCATGGGGGTGAATGGATCCGATATTGGAGATGGGTTTTTGGGGGCTGTTTGGGCTCGTTCACTGGCGACTAATCTTGCTCTAAATGCACGCCAATCGGATTTGAGAAGAGACCCTTCTTCGGCTTGAATCGATGATGACTTTTGATTTGACTGGGAGCCTGAAACCAAGCAAAGATTTTAATTTTTATTAGTTTTGGTGTAATAGTTTTCAGCAAATCTAAGTATTGCATCCAAGAATATAAAGAAACAGCGCAAAATGACCATTTGGCATAATAAGTAGAAATATGGTTCCCTACCCTGGATTAGTCGGATAAAACACAGATACACCGGTAAAAGTTTCTTGATTTAAAAATAAAAACACGCACACACACACACAAATTGAGTAAATCTTAGATCTGTCCGCTTAAGGAAGTACTCTTTGTGTCAAAAGATTTGATATGGTTTTTTTTCAATAAAAAGTGAATGGATCTGAGAGAAAATTCAAGAAAAACAAGAGTACAGATCAAGAACAGAGAACCCAGTAACTTACATGATACAGAGAGTGGAATTCTGAATCTGTTAGAATGAATCTGGTTTTGTTTTGGCCTTGCGTATGTAGGAAACGCTACCTTGATTGGATGAAGAACTGCCATTGATTTGGTGAAGTATTTCGCGAGAAAAAACAGATTTGAAGTTGGTTTTTACAACTGGATGTGGATGGAAATGTTATGTAAAGAATGGGGAAACTGAGCTAATTTATAGATGGGTGAAATGAAATAATATAATGATATTCTGTGCGTCTTGGGTCCCATGGAAATAAACCGGTGAAATATATATAAAAAAATTAGAACTTTACTACTTTAGAATTAAATTCGAAAATGATTGGCAAACATATTAACATAATTGTAAGAAGCTTCCAAAACTAAAATTATAAAAAAAAAAGAAAAAAAGAATATAATATGTTAGAGTATTTTAAAAAATCCTTCTAAATAATTACATGATTTCAAAAGAAATAAAAATAATGTTGAGTTATTGGTATAAGCATGTTGCCGCTTATTAAAAATTATATCTTGTGGTAAACTGTACAACTCTAATCTTTAAACCATAAAATTGTTCAAGCGTCACGATTCGATCGCTCTACAAACATGGATAACTATTGCAATTCAGCAACCTCCCTCCCAATAATTACACTGACTTGCAACTCATGAGAATCGAACACGTGACTTTAGGTCTGATATCAATTGTTGGATCAAGGCATTTACCGTTTTACAAAAGCTATAGCGGGTGATAATAGTGTAACTCTTTTCTTTATACCAAAGAGCAGTCAAAACTTTATACTTCGATCGCTTTTCAAGCAGGATTAATTATGCACTCCAACACACATATATTTATATATATATATATATATATATGCATGTATCTTTATTATTTACTAAGTTATATAGATAATAGTCGTATCATATCCTAAATTTAAATTAACCACTTATATTTCCAATGGCATATCTGTCATGTCGGTTATATTATTATTATTATTTAGTAAAATTATGTTGGTCATTTGTACAAGTAATGTTTTATTAATATTTTTTAAGTGAAGAAGTAATGTTTGCCTTAGTTTAATGGGCTTTTATCTAAGATCACATGAGAATTAAATAAGCTATTAATTTATATAATTAATAATTTAAAGATTCTAGAAAGTTTGGTTTGGCAATGTGTTTGTAGCCATCCATAATTAGTTTGGTTTCTGGAAAGAATGGTTGGGCAACAGTTTTAGCCACTTGTTTTTTTTATTTCTAGAATGTTTGGTTTTGGCATACTTTCAGCCACTCGTGCTTTCTTTGCATTTCCCTTTATTTTCAAATATTATTCTGACCTTTTCGTGTACGATGTAAACAGATCAGATCGGGTTGGTGTGTTAATACTAATATTATATGAATAATTCAATAAATAAAAAGAGGGGTGCATGAGATTTCTTTATTCGATTGTAATAAATAAAGATCTATAGTTTGTTATATCTTAAGATTTAAATAAATATATATAAAGGGTTTTTTTTTCCTAGCATTCACAAGAAACAAAATACTTGATTTGTGGAAACGATAACTTAATACTTAGATATCCGAAAATTATTGAATGCACTGGGGCCAGAACCGGTGCATGCAAGAATTTCCTCTTAGATAGATATCAGGAAACTCCTCGAAGTATCAACAAACAAGTCTAATGTGAAAATGTTTGTATGGACTCGACACGAGCTTCATCTATTGATCAGCTCAATATGATTGATATAAAATATTTGATATGCTAATTTATTATTATTATTTTATTTTCATATTGATATAAAATATTTGATATGCTAATTTATTATTATTATTTTATTTAAACGGGAAGATACAATTATTTCCCCACTCTAATGTGTAAATTATATTTTCGATGTATTTACAAATTGTACTGTGTAAAATATTATATGAGTAGGAGTTGTTTTGGCTGCATAAGAACCCAGTCAAGCTCGATGTTCAGCTAAAGATTTCGAGTAAAACATTTCGACAAGTTCGACTTCTCAAATATCGATGGAAACCCCGGAAATTTGCCTAATCAATTGCCTTTCCAAATCATGAGAGTCATTCATTGACTTGCTAAAGTCATAACATTAGCCATTCAAGGCCATTTAATTGTATTACTGATCATGCCATAATTCAAATCCATTCAACCACCGTTCAATCTCAATTAATGACATTTAGTACCTTGCTCAAATTGTGTCATTAAAGGGCATAAGTTTTGGTATTGGACAAATAATTCTCCTACATTAAACACTCAAAATCATTTATTCATTTTGCCTCATTTAATTGACTCATTCAAGTGGCATGCCCAAATATTGGTATCCATTTAATTGCATGATCAAATCATGACATTACCAAATTATCTTATTCAATTATATGACCAAAGTTTAGGGATCCAAATTGAAATCCTCCTACATTGAATCACATTACTCCTAATTGTATTCCCACTTAATTGCCACACCATTAACATCCATTCATTACCTTGATGACACCCAATAATTTGGTGGCTCAAATCATGACTCTAATGGCCAAATTTTAGGAACATTAATGTAAATCATTCCACCACATTAAACCCATTATATATCATACCATAAAGAAATGGAAAAGGGATCCTATCATCATCAAATTTTCGAAATCCACTCACATACACAACACACATATTTCGAAACTTGCAAGGAAGAGAGTAGGAGATTTTCACCATTGTCCCAACCCGAATCTCATCTCAACGTGTTTCGAATCTTCAACGACGATAAATGGGTTTTTGCTACAACTTCATTTCTTTTTCAAAACTTTATGAATGCTTTAAAATCTCGATTGAACAACCCTATGAAAAGTATGTTTTTAAATCTAAACAAGTATGTGACATGATCATGAATGAAGGACCTTACGGAGCAACGTGCTACGTGTGTCTGAGACACCACTTGATTCGGCGGGGCAAAGTGCTACATGATGTGGGCGTGCCACATGCATGTGAGTCACCTCTTGATCCTTAAGAGCAAAGTGCTATACCACAGGAGCCACCTCTTGAATCCAATAAGTCGATATGTGAATATGTGGAGATATGTGTTAATGTGTTTATGTGCCAAGATCTATGGATTTGATAAAGAAATGTTTAAAGTGATTTCTGCTATGAAAATATATGTGTTTTTACTATGTTCAATCGGCCCCTACTTGATGAGTATTTTCCCAAATACTCACCCCTTACCTCCCCTCCCAGACAAAGACGAAAAGTAGAGATCGATGAAGAATTACAAGAACAATTTTGGAGATGACGATCCACGAAGAACCTTCAAAAATTTATTAGTTTTATTTACGCTTCCGCATATTTGATTTAATCCGAGACAATTGTATTTTGTAATATCAATTGTAAAAGACGATTATTATTTTCTATGGAATAAATAGACTGGTTTTTATCATAGATCTGTACACGAGGCTTGTTGATTTTGAATTAATGTTTGGAATCAACGCCGGTGTTATTGACCCGATATCGGGGCGTGACAGCTCGAGTCAAGCGTGGGTTCAAGCTCGAGCTTGATTGTATACTTAGAAAACATCATTTTTATTGATCTTTTTTATAAAATATGTAATTATATAATAAACTTAAGGATAAAAAATTATTATTAAGAATTCGAGGTGGCATATTACAACCTAGGAATGATGGGTTACACTTTATGAAGGTGTAAGATTGTTTAATCAAGAGACTTCACATATGCGCATCCACATACATGTGTCAAATGTTACACTAAAAATCATTGTCTCGTGTGACATTCATGTGTCAAATGTTGTACCGATCGAAGCCAAAAATGGCTACATAGGCTAACCCATGTGTTGGTTTGAACAGGTAGGTCGAGTCTACTTCTCGGATAGTACTTGTTAGAACCGAATATGGAGAGATGGCCGGTCATCTTAGGTAATGTAGTACTTGTCAATTTAAAATATGCCAACTGCAAATGCCAAGCAATGTGCATAAGTTTTATGACTCCGCTTGAACATTCTCATGCACTAGATGTCAATCTATTTCAATGTACTTGGTACAACAACTAAGCATTTAATTCCAATAAATTGAGGTAGGCTAAATGAACAATAGAGAGAATCAAGTCGGGTAAGGTACGTGCGTCAGTCTTCTCCAAGCGCTTCTATCGGTCATAATATCTCATTTAATCCCCTTGGATTCCAAGTCTTTGCATATAACTTTGAGCTATGTCTTCTTCGGGCGTCCACTCATCTCGTGAAATTGTCGAAATCCAGGAAATCCACTCGATGCACAGGTGCACTGCTGGACCTATGGAGCACATGGCCAAACCAACGTAATCGACTTTCTTGCATCTTATCTTCTATACAAGCTGCACCTACTTCAGCTCGAATATTTTCTTTCATTGTTTTATCTATTCTGGTCTTACCGCACATCCAACGAAGCATACACATATCTGCTACACTCATATGTTGGATGTGATTCCTCCTGGGTGCCAGCATTCCGTCACATACAACATTGTAGGTCTAATGGTGGTTCTATAAACTTTCCCTTCAATTTCAGCGCGATATTACGATCATATAGAACTCCAGTGGCGTTTCACCATTTCAACCAGCTCTCCTGAATCTCGTGGTTAAAGGTCATTTTCAATCTCTCTAGTCTTTGGATAACAGAACCTAGGTATCGAAACTTGTTGCTCGTTGATATCTCTTAACCACCGAGTGTTACAACATCGAGATCCCGAAAGGTACGACTACTAAATTTGCACTCCATATGTTCCATTTTTGACCTACTTAATCTAAAACTCTTTTATTCTAAGGTCTCGTTCCATAACTCCAATTTGGCATTTACCCCTGCACTGGTCTCGTCGCTTAACACAACATCGTCTTCGAAAAGCATGGTTCAAGGTAATTCAGTCTGTATGTCTTTTGTGAACTCATACGTCACTAGGGCGAACATGAAAAAGGCTCAACGCAGACTCTTGGTGCAATATATGAAGAACATGAAAAACCATATTGGAGCCTATATGGACATGTACTATATTATAAAATACTAAAATTCATATTTTTTAAATTCTAAAATCATTTAAAAGCAACAAAATATTCTTACCAAATTCAAGAAGCATATAAATAAATGCATGCCACTGGAATCATCATAGTATCACTCATACTAACACGAAATATATATTATTTCAATTAACATAAAGTTCAACAAACACATCCAAATAAAATATAACACCAAAAATATGCTTACCAAATTCAAAAAAAAAAACATATAAATAAATGCATATCACTGAAATCATCATTGTTTCACCCATACTAACACCAAATATATATAATTTGAATGAACATAAATTTAAATAACATGTCCAAATTTTATTTTAGCCAAAAAAATTTTAAATTGTTCAGTTAACCTTCAAAAATGTTCTTTCTATGTCGGGCATGTCCATCGGCCGTCTCCGACAAAGGTGTCCTATTTTGATGGTAGTGTCGGACATGGGTGTCCGATTTTACTTTTTTAAAATAATGAAAGATTCACCACGTGGTGTGTCCGAGAAATGTCGGTATTCTAGAAATGTCCGACACTGCGCTGAGTAATTTTTAGGAGTGTCTGTGCATTATAGAGACACATAAATCCTTAAGAAGTGATAAAATCCACACTACTTCACATGTAGCCGCTGCCATGGATTTATATTCTGATTCCACATATGATTTAGTAATAGTTTACTGTCTTTAATTTCTAGGATATCATGGAATCACCAAGGAACACACAGACTGTTATAGAGTGACAGGTTTCAAACAAGCTCCCCAGTCTGAGTCGGAGAAAAAATTATGTTTGAGATCAGATGTTGAACTGTAAAATAACCCTTGACAAATTGTTCCTTTTATATATTTAAGCACAGAACATGCAGCTTCCATACGTGAAGTCCTTGCACAGAAACAAATTGGCTTAATTTGTTGGCAAAATAAGCCAAATCTGGACGTGTGATAGTCAAATACAACAACATTCTAACCAGTCTACGGTATGAGTAAATAGTGGCGGACGCAGGACTTTAGGGAGGGGGGGAAAATTTTTAGAATAAAAATTTTAGGCCAAAACAATTTTTAGGGGTCAAAATATAATTAAAGGCATGATGGTGTAAATCTTGGTCCTCAATTGACGCCCTTCCTTCGTTTGTGAGTTGGAAAAGGTATAGTGCTTTTATTACCCATGTCATGATGGTGAATTAACCAGATTTATTTCGAAATATATGTTCGGATTGTAGGTTAAGTTGCTAATCGAAAATTATGCCACAGTTAGGGTTTAGGGAGCGATTTTAGGCTCGAAATTGGACGTCTTCCTTATTTTATTACTCCAATTTGTTAGAGGGCTTTTATCTAGGCTAATATTTTTGTTATTAATCCAGATTTAATTTGGAAATCACATTAGAATAGGTGGGAAAATCAATGGCTCAATTTTCGAACAAAATTAGTGTTCTTGGGCGTGAAATACGTTCGGTAATCAGTGATTGAAACTTGAAATTAGTTTAGGGCTTTTGTTACTCATACTAAATAGGGTAATAATCCTAAGTTAATTGAATTTTTGTGTTCAGATTCGAGGGGAAATTACAGGTTGAATTTTCGGGTTAGGGTTCTTATTTGACTGAAAGTTTGATCCGAAATTAAACACTTTCCTATGTTTGTGAGTTAATAATGATTGAGGGGTTTTGTTAATCATGTACATATGATGAATTACACGGATTTTTTTCAAATTTTGTGTTCAAAATCAGGGGTAATTGATAGCCAAATTTTTCACACTTTACGTTTTAGGGTTCGTCAACCGTCTCCAGAAATCAATCGTCATCCGGTGTTGGTATGAACTTTGCATGTATGTTTGGTCTTTGGGTCATGGGCTTCGTGTTTCCATAATCAATCCATCGTTCCATCCACTGTAGCGTCGGAATCGGAGAGGCTTCCATTTCTTGGACTCGCGATAATCGGTCGTCGAATTGGCTGTCCGAATGTCGTCTGTTCTGCCGGGAACGTGCACCGTGGCTTCGTCGAAGCAAGGCGGTCATGGTGATGGGTTGAATTTCCGATGAACGGCAAGGGCGGCGGTGGCGCGGCGGCAGAAGCTGATTTTTTTAATTTTTACACGTTTTTTTTAAAAAAATAAAATTATTTTTAGATTGAAATCTTCATTTCCCAACTGATTTTTTATTTAATCAATTGGTCTATTAGATCCGGGATTTGTAATCTGCTATTTTTATATTTACCATAAATCTTTTCCCAGCGAGATTATGGAACCTGGTTTAGCTCTGATACCATTAAAATGTCACGCCCCGAGATCGGAGCGCGTGACACCGGCGTTGAATCCAAACATGATATTCGGACACAACAAGCCTCGTGTATAGATCTATGACAAAACAAGTCTATTTATTCCAAAATCAATAAATTGTCATTACAATTGATATTTCAAAATACAATTGTCTCGAATTAAATCAAATATGCGGAAGCGTAAATAAAACTATTTTCTTGAAGGTTCTTCGTGGATCATCATCTCCAAAATTGTTCTTGTTCTTCTTTCTCGATATCTTCTTCTTCGATTTTGTCTGGGAGGGGAGGGAAGGGGGTGAATGTTTGGGAAAAACACCCAGCAAGTATGGGCCAATTGAACAGACGAAAATATACATATATTCATAATAAATCGTGAGTCTATATTAGAAGTTGTCTAGGCTGGCTTCCTACATTCATTAGTTTATAGTTTCAACCGAGCTCTTACCTAATCGAACCAACATTCATATATACAAGAATTGCTTATATTGTGCCTCATCACACACTCTAATGGAGTTATATTAACTTTAAGAAAACTAATGAATAGACTCTCTAGTTGAATGGGTTTTCTTTGTCAAACAGATTAATGATATTGAACCGATCGAAACAATTGTTGAATACTACAAGAATTTGCAAGGATAACATACGTTATTCCAGGATACAATCTCATGAAAGAAAGGAAATGATAATTCCAAGAAAGTGGAAAGAAGGAAAAAGAATGTTGTTTGTGCATCAACTCAAAAATAAGTTTTGCAAGATGATAGTCGAAGAATAATTTTTGATATGAAGAAGATCAATGTCGTATCAAACTCAAGTAGTCATGGAGTCTCAAAATGAATGAATAAACCATTGATGTATCCAACTTTAATGAAGAACGATAACCACATTAACCAAAAAAATATTTGGGTAATATGAAGCAAAAACATACTATGAAGATCTGATGTACTAGAAATGATTGAACGATTATTTCACAAGTAAGATATATTTCAAACGGTCCAAACTATTTAAAATAGATGAGGATATAAGAACAATTTCAGGATGAATCAATAGTTGAATCAAAAGGGACAAAATAGAGCGCAAAAGATATAATTGATGTTTAGGATGAAATAAATCAAACGAGGAAATGTCCAATGGGCGTGATGACATGCTAACCCGTTATTCCAATGAAAATTGAGTTCAAGGATATCAATAACAAATTTGAAGGAAGACAAATGAATTTACTGATCGAATAAATTTTATCGAATTTCAAAAGATTTATTGGAATGAAAAAAACCGGTTTCTAATTTCTTAATTCTAATTGATTAGTTTATTCTCATTTGAACCAAACATATTATAAGCCTGAGTACTAGGTTCCATAACTATATCCAAATTGAGAAATGATTTCCTAATATCCTTATTATTTTTAGTGACTAATCTACTATTGAACCAAAAGTGTCACAATTTATACTCAAATTATGGAGATATTTATATCTTAAATTATGTGTCCCAAAATTATAACATGACTTTACTTAAGTTCTAAGGATCTCAATAAGAATAAGGAGGACATGTCGTCAACAATACGAGTTAGCCCGAGTTTTCACTTGAAATGAGATTTCTTGGAATTGGATGAAAATTTCAAAACAATCTCCATCGATAAATCTAATAAAATATGAACTCAAATTTATTGAGTGATTTGAGAATTAAAATTCTCGAAGTTAGCCCAAAATAAAATTTCAAGGAATTGGGCGTAATATATGGAAAACAAGTGGAAAACAAAGAGGGATATAACTTTTCAAAATAATAATAACAAAGGTTTAAAGTTGTTGCGTATTAGCGTAACCGATGAATAACACAATTCGAGACAAGCTCGGAGAATAAATTAAAATTTATTAATTAAACTGAGAGGTTCACGACGAAATCATAAACAAAGAAATTCATCACCAGATTACCAAAGAAATATTCTTTGTTGTTCTTATCACATCGCGTACTACAAAAATTATTCTATTGTTTCCCCGCCTCCTAAATCCCCTTCAACATTTTTCATACTATAGGATTTTCCTCTGGACCATCCTCTTCCAAAAGGAGATTGATGACAGATTGCTTGTAGTCGACTTCTTGCGCCAATTCGTCCTTCTCATTCGTGAGAGCTTGGATACGGGTCCACATGTTCTCACGATACTCATTGAACTCCTGCTCGAAGCGCTCCAACTGTTGGCACCTGTTATTGTGGACTCTCACAAGTGTTTTAGTATCCTTGATTGCTTTTGTAAGTCGCTCTTCGGCACGATGATGGCGGCATGCCATCCTTTGAGCCTTGTAACGAAAGTGATTGATTATCTCCAACAACTCGGTCTTGTCTCGCATATCTTGGAATACTTTAAATTCGGTTATATCATGCTCCATATTTTGGATCAAATTGGTTTGAGCGTGAGTCATCGTATCCTGCGTCGTACTGAAAAAAATATGCTAATGTGGATGTGGAATCGAATGATGAGATTTCGTGGGTTATCGTTCTTTGAGAAAAAAAATTAAATTTTCAATTGGTTACTTTTCGGTTGCTGAATTCGGAAATTGACAAATGATTTTTCTTGGAAATGATGTGAGTACAAAGAACACAATTCGGATTAGAAATCTGCTTCGGTTGTTCAAAAAAAAATCGAGAGCAAGTATTTGAAATATTAGGGTTAAATAGGCGCGGATTGGGAATTCAAGAATTCGACCACTCGAGGTTTGGAATTTCAAAATTGTTTGAGGGCTATTAATACACATGTTATGAGTATTCATAAATTTAATTTTAAAATGGCATTCGAAATTGGGAGAAATTAAATTCCAAATTTTTCACAATTTTAGGGTTCTTGGGCGAGAATCTCGATCCGATATTGAGCATCCTCCCTTGTTTGTGATTTCAATTGGATAGAGGGCTTCTTTTCGACATGGAATAAGGATCATAAACCCATAATTAATTTGAAATTGGTGTTCGGATTGATGGAGAAATCAAATCCCAAATTTCTGTGACCTAGGGTTATAAGGGTCGTGGATTGTGGATCGAAATTGGAAACCTTTCGTTTTCGCGAGGAAAACATACTAGAGGACTTTTATTACTGGCATGATTACGCGTGATATCCTGAAGTTATTTGGTTTTTTTGTATTCGAATGGCCGAAAAACACAGAAGTCAAAATTTTAGCAAATTAGGGTTCTTGGAGTGTAAATCTTGGTCCTCAATTGACGCTCTTCCTTTTTTTGTGAGTTGGAAAAGGCATTTGGCTTTTATTACCCATGTCATGATGGTGAATTAACCAGATTTAATTCGAAATATATGCTCGGACTGTAGGATAAGTTGCTAATAAAAAATTATGCCACAACTAGGGTTTAGGGAGCGATTTTAGGCTCGAAATTGGACGCCTTCTTTCTTTTGTTACTCCCATTTGTTAGAGAGCTTTTATCTAGGCTGATATTTTGGTTATTAATCCAGATTTAATTTGGAAATCACATTAGAATGGGTGGGAAAATCAATGGCTAAATTTTCGAACAAAATTTGGGTTCTTGGGCTGAAATACGTTCGGTAATCGGTGATTGAACTTGAAATTAGTTTAGAGCTTTTGTTACTCATACTAAATAGGGTAATAATCCTAAGTTAATTGAATTTTGGTGTTCGGATTCAGGGGAAATTACAGGTTGAATTTTCGGGTTAGGGTTCTTTTTGTGGCTGAAAGTTTGATCCGAAATTAAGCACCCTATGTTTGTGAGTTAATCATGATTGAGGAGTTTTGTTAATCATGTACATACAATGAATTACATGGATTTTATTCAAATTTAGTGTTCAAAATCAGGGGTAATTGATAGCCGAAATTTTCGCACTTTACGTTTTAGGGTTTGTCAACCTTCTCCAGAAATCAGTCATCGTCCGGTGTCCTTGGTATGAACTTTGCACGTATGTTTGGTCTTTGGGTCATGGGCTTCATGTTTTCGTAATCAATCCATCGTTCCATCCACTGTAGCGTCGGAATCGGATGGGAAACCATTTCTTGGACCCGCGATAATCGATCGTCGAATTGGTCGTCCGAACGCCGTCTTTTCTGCCGGGAACGTGCACCATGGCTTCGTCTGAGCAAAGAGGTCATGGTGATGGGTCGAATTTCTGACAACGGCAAGGGCGGTGGTGGCGCGGCGTTAGAAGCTGATTTTTTTAATTTTTACACGTTTTTTTTAAAGATTATTTTTAGATTGAAATCTTCATTTCCCAACTGATTTTTTATTTAGTCAGTTGGTCTATTAGATCCGGGATTCGTAATCTGGTATTTTTATATTTACTAGAAATTTTTTCCAACGGGATTATGGATCCTGATTTTGCTCTGATACCACTAAAATGTCACGCCCCAAGACCAGAGCGCGTGACACCATATTTGAATCCAAACATGATATTCGGACACAACAAGCCTCATGTACAGATCTATGATAAAACCAGTCTATTTATTCCAAAATCAATATATTGTCATTACAATTGATCTTACAAAATACAATTGTCTCGAATTAAATCAAATATGCGGAGCGTAAATAAAACTAATAAATTTTCTTGAAGGTTCTTCGTGGATCATCATCTCCAAAATTGTTCTTGTTCTTCTTTCTCGATATCTTCTTCTTCGATTTTATCTGGGAGGGGAGGTAAGGGGGTTTGTTTGGGAAAAACACCCAGCAAGTATGGGCGGCCAATTGAACAGACGAAAATATACATATATTCATAATAAAAATCTTTTAGACATTTCTTTCACAACTCCATAGATCTTGGCATATAAACACATAAACACATACCTTACACATATCCACATAACGACTTATTGGATTCAAGAGGTGGCTCCCACATCATGTGGCACGCCCACATCATGTGGCACGCCCACATCATGTAGCACTTTGCCCCGTCGAATCAAGTGGTGACTCATACACACGTAGCACTTTGCTCCGTAAAGTCCTTTCATTCATGATCATGTCACATACTTGTTAGATTTAAAACATAACCCTCATGTTTGATGTTCAATTGAAAGTTTAAATCGTAAATAATATTCTGAAAACGAAATGGAATTTTAGCAAAAACCCACTTATTGTTGTTGAAGAATCGAAGCACGTTGAGATGAGATTAGGGTTGAGAAAATGGTGCAAAACTATTCCTCTCTTGCTTGAGACTTTTCGAAAATTGGTGTGTGTGAGTATGTGAAAATAATGCTTCTTGGTAGGCTAGCTATTTCTTTTGGTGAGGTTGTTGTGTTTTTAAGTGTAGGAATAAACAATTGGAATTCATAAATTTATGTCATTTTATGAAATTATTTTGGGCAAGACAACTGAATGTGCTAATGAGGGAATTGAATGGTCATCACTGCCATGATTGATAAGGAAAAATAATGGGTTTAGGCCATTTAGTGTCATGTTTGAGTAATAAGACTGAATGACTAATGACAAGATTTAGGCAAGGCCATTGAATGGCTTATATGATTTGGGGCAATGCATTTGAATGAGTCAATTCAATAGATCAAATGAATAAAGGATTTTTAGTGTTTATTGTATGAGAATTAATTGACCAATACCAAAAATTTTGCCCTTTAATAACATAATTTGAGCAAGGTACTAAAATGTCACTAAATGAGATTGAATGATAGCATTTGATATGGTTGAATGAGATTGAATAGTGACATGATTGAGTAATACAATTGAATGACCTTGAATGGCTAATGTTATGATTTTAGTCTCATGATTTGGAAAGGCAATTGATTAGACAAATTTTGTGGTCATCACAGATTTTGTTTCTCAAAGTGAGAATTTGTTTTGAGATGAGGGTAATGTAGATCCATAATACAAACATCCAAAAACTTTTAAATGGGAATATACTGGATGCTCATTATATAATACAATAGCTCAAAGGGTGTTAGGATGCAGTCATTTCAATACACCGATTTTGTGCTCGATTTTGCTGATGTTGAAAATCCAACATAAATTATAAAATTGAATCGGGTTTTCGATATACATGCTTGCAATGGAAGTTTGATTTTTCCAGAGATCTCAGCCAGTCTACAAGCCTTTTTGAAATTGAATCTTCTTGGTTTTTGGTAGGCTAATTCTAGAGCAAATTGCGTAATTCACACTTTAAACCAATTGAGTCGTTGCTGATGAAGACGAATCGTGTAAGGAGAACGTGTGCTACCATATTCTCAAATATTCTCAATTGTATATCGCGTGTTATTTTGGGATGCATCTCGTGTCTATCAGAAAAAAAGTTCAAATCAAAGTACACATTTTTTGATAGATTTCAATTTTAAAAAAAAATGATTGCATATTTAGCCTTGGTCATAACCCAATCCATGCACATACACATTGGGTCTCCAAGAAAGAAATTCACTACTCAACTTTGAAAGGGGGATTAGGCATCCACATGTTAAAAGATAGAACTGAAAGCCTTCTCTATTTTGGTCATTTTAACCAAAAATATCATGTTGGGGATTTTAAATTACAATTTAATTTTATCTATCTTGTATTGAATTTGCGGTTATACATTTTTCAACAAAGAAAATGATGGTAAAGTGTATTTTAGCTCTTTCCAAATATCGATGTCCCATCTTCTCTTCATCAATTTCCATAAATTGAAATTGAGAAAGCCGATATTCCATTAGCTATTAGTGATCCTTAGTTGAAATATGGTCTCAAATTGCGTTCGCCAATGCGGTCGTATTTAGTTTAGCCCACACGAATGTAAAATCATGGCTCCAACTATCACAGGGTACAAATTGTAAAAGCAAAAATCATATTTACTCGAAATTTTACATCAACAAGAGGAATTCTCTATTCCAACCCACCAAATGCAAACCTCGTTTTACATTTTACATTTACCTAACGCCTAAAACAAATGTACAAAAACCTCTGCAAGCCAAGAAAAGTAGTTAAAAAAAAACTAGCAAACTTTTCTATGGCCCATGAGTTCATTAGCTTCATCCCAAAGCCCAACGCTCCCAACACCATTCAGCCGAGTAACATTTGGGCTACAAGCAGCCACGGCCCAATTACCAGCCCTAATCTCCTCCCTCAACTCTTCCCTCTCCCAAGAACAATACCCATCAAAGAACCTAAAATCCCCAATCTCACCCAAATCCCTTTTCATCCCAATTGCACAATCAACACTTTCCATTGTTCCATAATACAATCCCTTCATTACTTCATCCAAAACACCACTTTGCTTTTCTTTCCCGCTAACCAAGAACAACCCTTCAAACAATGGGCCACCAAAGTGCAAAGGCCCATCAGAAACCGGGCCTGACACATTCCAAGATTTCATCTCCTTAATGGACATGAACGATGGCCTGTTGAGTATCAGGCCCGTAAGGCCCGTTGGGCCTGAAGATAGCACCAAGATGACAGTTCTTTTGTATATGTGGTTTGAGTCAAGCTTCTCTGTGGCAATCAATAAGCAGCCTTTCTCGGGTTCGGGTATGGGGTGTGCCCATTTCTCCCCAAGCGGGTCGGGTTGATCCATGGGGGTGAATGGATCCGATATTGGAGAGGGGTTTTTTGGGGCTGTCTGGGCTCGTTCACCGGCGACTAATCTTGCTCTAAATGCACGCCAATCGGATTTGAGAAGAGACCCTTCTTCAGCTTGAATCGATGATGCTTTTTTATTTGACTGGGAGCCTGAAACCAAGCAAAGAGTTATTAGTTTTGTGTAAATAAAACTTCTGTAAATCTTTCTGAATTTTTTGGTGTAATAATTTACTGTAAATCTAAGTATTGCATCCAAGAATCATAAAGAAAACTGTGCAAAATGACCATTTGGCATAATAAGTAGAATATAGTTCCCCACCCTGGATTAGTCTTACAAAACACAGATACGCCGGTAAAAGTTTCTTGATTTAAAAAAAAAAAAAAACACACACACACACACAAATTGAGTAAATCTTGGATCTGTCTGTATAAGGAAGTACTCTGTGTCAAAAGATTTGATATGGTTTTTTTTCAATAAAAAGTGAATGGATCTGAGAGAAAATTCAAGAAAAACAAGAGTACAGATCAAGAACAGAGAACCCAGTAACTTACATGATATAGAGAGTGGAATTCTGAATCTGTTAGAATGAATCTTGTTTTGTTTTGGCCTTGTGTATGTAGGAATCGCTACCTTGATTGGATGAAGAACTTCCATTGATTTGGTGAAGGATTTCGGTAAAAGCAAGATTTGAAGTTTGTTTTTACAACTGGATGAGGATGGAAATATGATATTAAAGAATGGGGAAACTGAGCTTATTTATAAATGCGTGAAATGAAATATAATATAATGATATTCTGTGAATCTTGGGTCCCATGGAAATTAACTGGTGAAATACATATAAAAAAATAGAACTTTACTACTTTAGAATTAGAATTAAAATTCGAAAATGATTGGCTAAGAAACTTCCAAAACTAAAATTATAGAAAACACAATATGACATGTTAGAGTATTAAAAAAATTGTCCTTCTAAATAGTTACAAGATTTCAAAAGAGATAAAGATATATAATTTTGAGTTATTGGTATAAGCATATTGCCACTTACCAAAAACTATAGTTATTGATAACAGTACGACTTCAATCTTTACATTAATTGTCCAAGCATCTCGCTTCAGTCGCTATCTAAATAGAGATAATTATTACAGTCCAACAATCTCCCTCTCAGTAATTACACTAACTTACAACTTATGGGAATTGAATACGTGATATTGGCTCTGATACAATTGTAGGACTAAACACTTGTTGTTTTATCAAAATCTACATTAGGTGATAACTGTGCAACTCTAATCTTCAAATCATAGAGCAGTCTAAACACCAAACTTCGATCGCTCTCTGAACAAGAATAATTATTACACTCGAACACATACATATATGCAATTGTGTATCTTTATTATTTACTAATTTATACATAATAGTCCTATCATATCCTAAATTTGAATTAACCACTTATCTAATTAATAATTTAATGGTTCTAGAAAGTTTGGGTTGGCAATGTCGTAGCCATCCATAATTAGTTTGGCTTCTGGAATGAATAATTAGGTAACAATTTTAGCCACTTATTTGTTTGATTTCTAGAATGTTTGGTTTTGGCATAGTTTTAGCCACTCGTGCTTTCTTTGTTTTTTAAATATTTATTTTACCTTTCGTGTAAGTATTATTTGAATAATTCGATTATAAATTTAATATTGTTATATCTTAAGATTATATATATATATATATATATATATATAAGGGTTTTTTTTTCTTCAAGCATTTAGAGCTCCATATTACAAGAACTAAGATACTTGATTTGTGGAAACTGTTATTTGTCCTACAAGATAACTGTTGGTTATGAGATTTGTACACATATTTGTAAAACATCGATAATTATTTTGGTTTCTGGAAAGAATGGTTGCGTAACCAGGGGCGGACCTAGGGGGCGGGGGGTTGCACCCGCACCACCCCCTCGACCTCACCCAAAAAAAAATTACCTTTATTTTTTGGACCACAAAAATTGTTTTTAATCTTTAAATATTATAAAAAAAAATAATCGCCACCCCATATTTTTTTTTTGGTTCCGCCTTGTGTTTAACAATTTTAGCCACTTATTTGTTTGATTCTAGAATGTTTGGTTTTGGCATACTTTCAGCCACTCCTGCTCTTATATGTAAACAGATCAGAGGCTTGGGTTTAAGTATTACATGAATAATCCGATTAAAAATTAATGTGCTATGAGTTTTCTTTGTTCGATTGTAATATTGCTATATCTTAAGATTATATATATATATATATATATATATATATATAGAAAATGTTTAATGAAATCTTCGATTCAAAATTAAAACCCAACTACTAATTGTATTTTTGTTTCTTAAATACACTTATCACTCCTAACCCTAGTAACTAACATTTGAACCTAACGGCTAAGTTGCTTCAGCGCTTTTATTATTCTGAATTTGATGTGCGACTTCATCACTTTCAATTTGATGCGCAACTGTATCTTGACAGCCCCCTTCAAGATGTACGTAGATGTTTTTCATGTACATATTGACAAGGAATGATTCAAATAATTGAGTTCCGAGAGGTTTGGTGAATATGTCCACAACTTGTTCGATTGTTGGAGTATGAACAACCTTTACGAGTCTGTGTTGAACTTTCTCCCCTACTCTCTTACTTGGTGACAATCGATCTGGATATGCTCTGTCTTTTCATGAAAAACATTGTTATTTGTTATGTAGGATGTAGATTTGTTGTCAGTATAAATTAGAACATGAAAATTATGCAAAATATTAAAATCACGTAGCAAATGATCAAAAACAAAAATCATGTAGCAAATATAATCTTCACAAGTGGTAGTAGTTAGTGCTCGGTATCCGATTTCTGCTAAGGACCTACTAATAGTGGTTGTTGATACAAGTTTGCAACCGAAATAACCTACATCAGTGAGAATATCTAGAGCATACAATCTACCAACTAATCTTTTTTTGTGTGCTTATATTTAGTTCGTAGTATGCAATAGGAAATTTTAGTTAAATTTCCATCTCTTGTATTTTATGCAAATTTCATTTATATTATCATTTTGATTCAATAATAATCATTTGTATTTCGTTTAACTGTTATTGACCTAATACATCTCGTACCAACAATAAAGTCGATCTCTAAGTTACCGGTTTCGGGCCACCCGATTTCGATTTCGGATTGGAACCGATTGCTTATCGGTTACGGCCTTACGGGCCACTCGGCTCTGGATTGAAATCGCAATTGGTTGATTTTTTTTTTATTATAAAAAAAGGAACAAAAAAATAAATATGGTAAGATTTGAGCCACAAATTTTTTTTAAAAAAATGTTTTGAATTTGAATGATTGGTTCATGGTTAGAACCAGTCCAACCTCGACTAATAGATTCGAAAGTTGATCTAATCCGGTTTCTAATCGGATTGATCCGGTTCCAAAAAAGATGTAACAGGGACCGGTAACCAGATTGAATCCGGTTTTGAAAAAGCTGTAACCAGGGCTAATTGGAACCGACCCAATCTGATCTGGCAACAATTAGTGTTGTTTTGATAACAATTATTGGAGGAAAATAATTTTCATATATATTAAATATAAATATTATAATTATATATTTGATTTGTCCACCACAACAAGGACGTGCATTATGTTTTTTCTAAGTGATTTGTCAGACTCAAATCCCACCAATATGCTTCACACGTGGCATCGAGTAATTGGTATCCAGGTCCTTTCAAAATGTGAACGGGAGAATGAAGGAAGAATAAGAGGGTTATCCTGAGATGTGACTTTTTTGGTACAATTCAAATCCCTTTTGATTTCTCTTCTTTCCCAATACAATTAGCCACAAAAAAGATTCCTTCATAGAGCCTATCACTGTGACTATTTTAAAATTTTAAAGATATGAATTACATCTTTATTAGCAATTTTATTACTATAATACATTAAAACGTCTCTATATTTTTTTGTCAATTTTTGATTCAATAAAATTTTAAGAAGTTTATATTTTAGTCCCCGATATTAAGCCGGTCGTGAGAAGTAAACATAGAGGGACTGATTCAAGAATATTATTAAATCTTAGTGACTAAACCGTGTCTGATTTGCTCACAATTCAGTTCCTAAATTTTTAAACATATTCCAGAGTCAATCCACATCTATTTGTTTCTTATGACCGACTTAACGTCCGGGACTGAATTGTGAAATTTTTTAAAATTTTATGCACTAATTTGTTTTAATATATTTCCCCAATTCTAATTTTTTGTGAATTATCGAGTGTTCGATCGAAAAATTGGTGTTAGAATCAATGTTATGCATTCGATCCTCATAAATAGTGATTACTGGGATGGGAATTGTTGGGGCAATAACTATCTCTCGCAGGATACTAAAATGTGTTACTTGGACCATTGTACAATTTAAAAGATTTAAGTTATATCATTAATATGATATATAGTTTTTTAATAAATTGGTAAATGCTCGATCCTATAATTAGTTTAACAAAAAATGGATTTCAGTTAACTTGTAGGAAAGATTTAAATTTGTATAAATGCAAAAAAAAAAAAAAAATTCTGCCATTATATGGTTGTTCCATTTAACCTCTGAATTTGTATTGTGGAGGATGCTGAATTTGTATCCGTGAAAGACAAAATTAATTGAAATAATATTCAAACTTTCTAGAAAGAAAACAAGAAAGCATCCATCACAATTTGCAACATCGTTTTAGAACATTATGCGATAATACCGTACTAATATTAATCATTATCATGAAATTTTAATGTAAACCAACGATGAAGATCGAGGCAACTTGAGCCATGTCGCTTCTACTATTTGGGTTGACTCTTTAAAACAAAAATAAGAAATAAAAAAACTCTAAATGATAATATCCCATTTTAAATATTTTAACGAAAAATTACACAAAGCATTGTATAATTTGGTTCAAATTTTACTTTGCAACTATTGTTTGAAAAATTATAGCTCACATACTCAACTTTCATAAAGTGTAACACTTTACATCTTATTGACTCGATTTTATATTTTTATCGAAAATTTATCACCGCATCGATCATCAACTTGCATACTCAAACTTAAAAATTTAAGCTAGTTATTCCAAAATGTTAAATTATGAAAATAATATTTTTAGTATCAAAATTCTCTAGTTAACGATTACAAAAAAAATGAAATTTTGACACCCCATATATTAATTTTGATTTTTTAAAATTTGTAATAGCTAGTTTAAATGGCTCTAAATTTGTATATGTAAGGGCGATGATGAAATGTAGCGATAATTTTTTGATAAAAACATAAAATCGAGTCAAAAAGATGCAAAGTGTTACAATTCATGAAATTTAAGATGTAAACTGTAATTGTTCAAACAATTATTGTAAAGTGAAATTTGGACCAAAGTCTAGGATGTTTTTGGCAATTTCCCCATATTTTAATTATATGAATTCGGGGTTTTATTTAAAAGGTGTTTGACTTTATTTATTTTAAACAATTTATAAACTTTTATATTTTATAAATTAGTTTAGGAGCTTTAAGATATGAAGTCTTGTTTTTAAAATAAGGTGTAAATATTTGGGTAGAATATGTTAGTTCCAGATTTCGTAGATGATCGTATCCGAAAAGTGATAGGAAAGCAGATCAGTTCGCAAATGAGGACGAGTCGATAATTCACCAGACGGGTATTTCGATATCGATCTTGGGTTTCCAAAGCTGATTAGACCAAAAGTTCTCAAGTGCAAACAAGTCTAAAGTATCAACGACTATTTATTGTAGCATTTAATATTGTATTAACTGTGAAAGTGACTTAAAGACTGTAGTTGATCCGTTGCTCAAAACCTTACCTTGGAACGTACAAGACAAAAAAACTTTTATCAGTTAAATACTACAGTAGCAGGTACAAGACATGAAAATCTCCGCACAATAATCAAGACTGATGATTGTAGCTTAAAGTGGTGCACACTTTCGGAAATTGAAGTTGATGAGATCTAAAGATGCACGAATCAAGAAATATTAACGTTGAAAAGACGTCTATATAAGGATGCAACTTCAATGCTCAAATATAACAACCGCATTCATTTATTGAAGCATTTATTGAAGCAAGCAGATAACTCATTCAAGCCAAAGTTCACTTCAATACGCTCATATTCAAAGCACGTCTTATTGTTTTATTCGACCATTAAAGATCAATAGTGCTTGTGTTATTCAATCTATCATTTATATTTGTGCTAAGATGGAAGAGTGAATTAAATTTGTAACTTTCAGACGAGTTGTGTATGAATAGATCGATAAAGTTGAGTGCTAGGAGTTCAGCCTAGTAGTGTGTAAATTCAGCTGAATCGGGGTTGTAAAAATCTTGTATTACTCAAAGTCTTCTAGTGAAATCCTTCATTAAGTGGAAGAATGAGAGACGTATAAGGATTTGTCTTCGAACTTCCAGAAACATATATTATCTATTTACTTTCCCCAACTTACATTTGCTTCTAGCCATGAGATCGATTTTCCTAAACCTAACAGACCGATTCCACACTTATCCAAAAGAGTGTGCGAAGTTCAATTAATTGAGAAATCGATCTCATATGTTAACCCAGTTGAAATCAACCATATATTCACAAAATACCAAAATTTAGTAAAGTGTTTATCATCACCTCTCTAAATACATTAATCCGATCCTAACAGAATATTAGTAGAATTTAAAGATATTAATAGGTATGGTATATATTTTCTTTTATTATCATGATTCCCAAAAATGATATGATATTATGAAAAAGTACAAACAATTATTTTGGTGAGTGTATTTGGGAGAGAACAAAATTTGTGAGGATATTTGGTCTTTTAAAATATTAAAATAAGATAAATAAGTTAGGTGAACTAAGTTCTTTTTTTTTTTAAATAACTTATGATCTGTTAAATAGATGTTTCTATCAAACAACTTTTTTTCCGACAGCTTATAATTTCTTTTAATAAATTTTATTAAATATTGTTTAGAGCTTATAAAACTGCCAAACAACTTAAAAACACATTCTATTCTTTGAGGCGGTTAAATGAAAAATGTACGAGGTAAGGTGATTGGAATTATATGTAGGATGATAATAAAAATAAAAGTTAATTCTAATAGATAAACTTTCGCAATAAAGATGTACAAAAAAACAAAAACCTTGGGCGATGGATTTGGATTACCGAATTACTTGTACATTCCCCTTAGAAACAAAAATGTCATATTTAATAATAATATTTATTAAATTTAAAAGTTTAGGAAACATTACTAGAAACCTCGATTAAAAGTGTTCAAATTTAGTTAATTTTTTTAATCTTAAATTAAATGATAATTTTATGATTAATATACATATTAAATAAATATAATAAAATCTTTATAAATAATTTTATTTAATTATTTTTTTAAAAAAAGTAATTTACTTTAATCCAATTAAATTGGAATTTATAAAATAAACTACTCAAAATAGTATTTATTTACACCGTGCAAATATCATTTATATATATATATACCAATATAATAAGTGGGAAAGCCTATGAACAATGTTATGAGTCTATATTTTCCCATAGATGAACAGTAACAATTAATGTTGGATTTTTTCGTGTTTTGTTTTTGAGACGTGTATTTCTCTCTCCACAATATATCACATCCGATTTGCTTAGCCTTGGTGCTTGTTTGATTAGGGTTTACGTGGCTCTCAGCCTACAGTCGTCGTCTCTCTCACGGACAAACGTAAATCCCGTGCTATTGACCAGTGGTTCATGTCTGTGATCGGATGGTCCTGCCTTGTTCTGTATGATTTCTTTCTCCCTTCTTAGCCTTTTTCGCTACAAAGGGATTCTATTGATGGGAGGAGGCCATATGCTTGCCCCACTATTCTCTTCATCGTCACTTCTCATTAATTAAATAATTGGTTACTGCTTCAGATCTCTGCAATTTTGTTCCATTTGAGGCTTCATTCTTTCTCGTGTATATCTCCCCGCAATCTATTTATCTTTTTTTTTATTCGTTATTATATTGTTTAGAGTTTTGAGTCTGTATATGTATTTTCGTGTTGCATTGGTAGTGAGCAAGACTAAATCGGTGCCACTCCTCCGCCAAGTGTACGACTCTCGTCACGTCCACTTTGGTGGAAACTTCGTCCAAGAACTCGTAGAGAAAGCTCCTCAGGTCTAAATTGAAGTATTTCTCTCTCTCTAATGCTTAATAGTACTTAAATCTGGGATTTGTTTGTCAGTTATTTGATGTCTTTTGTGTTATTGGCTGATTGTTCTCTGGGGTTAGAAAGGGTCATGTTTTTGCCATTGTGAGCATCTATCATCCGATGTTTGGTTCTAGGTTTCTTTGGTTTTATTGGCTGTTATGAAACTATTTATAATCTTTTAGGACTATTAACAGTTTCATTTTTGTGATAAAATGCAGCTTCCTAATGAATTAACATTTTGTTGGGAATTTGCAGAGCAATAAGGTAAAGCCTTTCTAAGTATGTTGGAACAATCTTCCTCTCTAACCACCTTCATATTCTCAGTCATCACACTTACGGGTATAGACAATCATTGATTAGTTGCATAAGGATATTTAGTTTGGAAGCTTCTAATGTTTCCGTCAGCATATTACCATGAAAAGTGAGTTTGTAATTTGTATGGTGTTTTACTGAGCCTTTATTGGTGATAAATTAAAATTTTGATAGTTGATACAATATCTTGAGTGGAATAATTGCATGATTGTTTGAGAAAATTTTGAATCTTGTTTAATGAAAACAGCTGCATAGAACATTTAATGTAGGTTGTAATTGCTTTTTTATATCAGAGATACTAAAATTGTTGCTTGTGTTTGGAAAAGTAATCTTCTTCGGGTAGAAACTATGGAAATGATGATTCATTTTTCTTTCAACTTCATGCATGGCCTTCTGTAATTCCATTTTTGTGGTTTACAGTATTTGGCCTGATTTGTGATATTATATAAGCTAATACGTATTACTAAATATACTGATTTATGGTATTAAATAACATATTTTTGGTATTAAATAACATAATTTGTGGTAATATATAAGTTACTATGTCATACTAAATATACTGATATGTGGTAGAATATAAGCTAATATGATACTAAATAACATTTTTAGTACTAAATAACATATTTTTGGTGCTAAATAATATAATTTGTGGTGCTATATAAGCTACTATGTGGTACTAAATATACTGATTTGCGGTACGAAATATAATGATTTGTGGTACTATATAAGTGGATATGTGGTACTAAATAACATATTTTGTGGTACTATATAAGCTAAATTGTGGTATTAAATATACTGATTTTTGATACCAAAATATACTGATTTGCGGTACTAAACATATTTTTGAGCTACACAAGGAAACTTTGTGGTGCTAAATAAAGTAGCTTGTGGTACTAAAAAATATAATTTGTGGTACTAAAAAAACAAAATTCGTGGTACTAAATAAGCCAGTTTGTGGTACTAAAAAATATAATTTGTTTTAACATGCATATACTAATTCTCCACATCTTTCCAAATGAAATGAATAGAATAAAACATTAGAACAATTTGTTTATAACATTTGTGTAGTACCAAACATTCTGAGCATATATTCAACTCTTGTATAGCCAAACTAATATCAAAATAGCCAAAATAGTTGCATATACACCAGGCATTACAAATAGATGTACCAAAAGAATTGCATATACCATCTATATCAAAAGTATTGTCCATACTTGAGGCATTACTATGGACCATATATCATATTTACCAAAAGAATTGTCCCATCTAGTTACTGTATTGCTTCTTTGCAAGTCATGCGATTATGCACCGGCTTATGACATCGCGCACATTTATAACACGATTTTTGTTGTTGCGAAGGGAATCTTTGTGTCCTTCTACGATTTGTTTGTGATCGGACATCCGGCGGCATAATGATGTTGCAATAAGAGAGTGGTAAATCTGTTTCCGTCAGGATCGATTTCGGGGGTGGGTTGCCAGTCCACACCCGAGTTCAACAAACTTGAGCTTCAATAGCTCGTGTTCTTGAAATAATTGCACCGAGAGATTATATCGAGTTCGGTTACAAAACCGAGCGGAAGACACTCGACATAACCCGCTCTATAACCGATTAAACATTTGAAAGATATTTTAAAGATATGCAATTAAAATAAATAAACAAGCATTTGTTTATGGAAGTTCGAAGGTGGTGTAATCCTTCTACGTCCCCCCTTCTTCCACCTCATGGAAGGATTCCACTAGAAGACTTTGATTTATACAATCCCGTTGTACGAACCCGATCCAGTTGGGAATGCCCCATCCAACTAGAACTCCTAGCAACTCAACTATGTATGTTCTTTAATGTCTCACATACAAAGACCTCTCATCGGTTGTGATAAATCATCAACCATTACAATGGTATTCACTCTTCTATTTTGGCTCACAAATACAATGAATAGAGTGAATACAAAGGCACAAATGATCTCCTATCAGATCTGATACAGCAAGGTAAGAGGTGCCAAAGGTTTGGGGAGTGCTCTTCATTTAACAACTTTTGTCTTTGAAGTTCCCCAATTGAATCCCAAGTGAGTTTGCTTTGGAAGGCTTGGATTGATCTTCAATCAGCTGTTATTGAGCTTCCAAATCATGTATATATAGCTCCAAGTAATGATATATACGTTAGATACAAGAATATAACCGTTGAGACAGTTTTGGTAAGCTTTCAAACATTGCAACGGTCATATTCTGCTTCTGGGCTATTTTGGAAGTCTGCTGGTCTGGTCAACTGGTCTGATCAGCTGGTATGGTCAGCTGGTCTGGTCTGCTGGTATGGTCAGCTGGTCTGAGGTCTGCTGGTTCAGCATCAACTGGCCTGGGGTCTGCTGGTACCAGTTGGTCTGAGGTCTGATGGTACAGCATCAGCTAGCCAAGGTCTGCTGGTACCAGTTGGTCTAAGATATGCTGGTACCAGTTGGTCTGAGGTCTTCTGGTACAGCATCAGCTGGCCAAGGTCTGCTGGTACCAGTTGGTCTAAGGTCTGCTGGTACCCTGCTGCCCAACATCTGCTGTTCTGTTCTCTTGGTTATATCTCTTGATTCGTTGATTTCTGGGCAAAGTGATCTTCATGAAAGTTGTAGCCCTTTCTCTTAGCTTTCCACGGAATCAAGAATCGCTCGATTTCGAGTTTGTATGAGAGAGTTATGCTCGAAATACAAGGCGATTGTCCTGCTGTATGTTTGCTGGATGCAGCAGCACATGGCGTGACTTGCAGAAGCTTTTTGGCCATCTTAACATCCATCCGGTTCAGTCTTCCACTTCCAAATATGACTTGTAGATCTTTGTCTTAGCTTTCCAAACTATACTGAATCATCTCGTTTCGATAAGCGAGCTGAGAGTTATGGCTGATATACCACAGCTGCTACAATCTGTCTGCTGCTGTTTGAGCTTTGTACCAGCAAGCTCTTGCATACATGTTTTCGTCATGTAAACCTTCGAATCTAGTCTGCTGGCCTGAAATACGATTTGTAGAGAATTGAGTTGGCTATCCAACCCCTTTAGAATCAGGCCGTTTCAATATCTGATCTATGAGATATGATCAATTTAGTCAGCAGCGCTCGGGGTCTACTGGATGCTGAATTCTCATTTCAGCAACCAAACTCAAGGCCATTTCTTAGCAGATAATCAAGCTGTAAAATATCATCTATGAACTGCACACTTGATGAAATATGTTAGCAACACAATAACAAGTTTTGTTAACATCAAAACTAAGATTATTCGGTTTTCCAAAACCCAACAATCTCCCCCCTTTTTGATGATCACAAAACTTGAATAAAAATATGAAACATTAAAGCACAATGTTGCATAACAAGAAAAATCATATTTTTTTAAACAACATATTTCTCCCCCTTTTTGTGTGAATCAAAAAGGAAGACAAATAAAATTTACTCCCCCTCAAGGATTGAGATTAAACTCTCCCCCGTAATTTTAAAATGTTTGAAAATTTGAGCAAGTGAGGGGCAAATGGGGTAGGCTAAAACAAATTAAAAAAAATGCAATGCACATTAATTTTTGGATAAAAATAACCTCTTTTGATGATGGTTGAAGCATTCTTGGCAACAAATTGAAATTCTTGACAAAACTCAACAACGTCCATTTCATCTTTTAGCGGTGGCAGAACACTTAGTCTAACTTTGCAGAATAAACTGTATCTCCTCGTTAAGAGTTAGGATGCAAGACCTATACCGTTGCGATCCTCTATGAGTCTAGTTTGCAACGCAAAAAACGGTTCGTCATTTGGACATCCGAGCAAGAAGTTATGCCAATTTTCCCAAAGTCGCTGCAAGCTGCCAGAAAACTGAAATGCTTCGAAAATTGTTAGTTAAAATCTCAAGATAAAAATTTTAAACTTAAAAACCGAGTTAAGAACAGATTGAACGAAAATTAAACTTTTAAAATAGATTTTAAAATTATTTTCGTGCAAAATGAATGTAATGAAATTGATTTTTATGCTAAAATATTCATACACCATATTTTGAAAAAATATGCTATGAAAATATTTCATGCTCATGAGAAAATTTTGAAAATGATTTAAAAATATCTCCGCTAAAAAAAAATCGGTTCAAATGCTTTCCAAGAACAACCTGCTATGATACCACTTGTCAGGATCGATTTCGGGGGTGGGTTGCCAGTCCACACCCGAGTTCAACCAACTTGAGCTTCAATAGCTCGTGTTCTTGAAATAATTGCACCGAGAGATTATATCGAGTTCGGTTACAAAACCGAGCGGAAGACACTCGACATAACCCGTTCTATAACCGATTAAACATTTGAAAGGTATTTTAAAGATATGCAATTAAAATAAATAAACAAGCATTTGTTTATGGAAGTTCGAAGGTGGTGTAATCCTTCTACGTCCCCCCTTCTTCCACCTCATGGAAGGATTCCACTAGAAGACTTTGATTTATACAATCCCGTTGTACAAACCCGATCCAGTTGGGAATGCCCCATCCAACTAGAACTCCTAGCAACTCAACTATGTATGTTCTTTAATGTCTCACATACAAAGACCTCTCATCGGTTGTGATAAATCATCAACCGTTACAATGGTATTCACTCTTATGGCTCACAAATACAATGAATAGAGTGAATACAAAGGCACAAATGATCTCCTATCAGATCTGATACAGCAAGGTAAGAGGTGCCAAAGGTTTGGGGAGTGCTCTTCATTTAGCAACTTTTGTCTTTGAAGTTCCCCAATTGAATCCCAAGTGGGTTTGCTTTGGAAGGCTTGGATTGATCTTCAATCAGCTGTTATTGAGCTTCCAAATCATGTATATATAGCTCCAAGTAATGATATATACGTTAGATACAAGAATATAACCGTTGGGACAGTTTTGGTAAGCTTTCAAACATTGCAACGGTCATATTCTGCTTCTGGGCTATTTTTGGAAGTCTGCTGGTCTGGTCAACTGGTCTGGTCAGCTGGTATGGTCAGCTAGTCTGGTTTGCTGGTATGGTCAGCTGGTCTGAGGTCTGCTGGTTCAGCATCAGCTGGTCTGGGGTCTGCTGGTACCAGTTGGTCTGAGGTCTGCTGGTACAGCATCAGCTGGCCAAGGTCTGCTGGTACCAGTTGGTCTAAGGTCTGCTGATACCAGTTGGTCTGAGGTCTTCTGGTACAGCATCAGCTGGCCAAGGTCTGCTGGTACCAGTTGGTCTGAGGTCTGCTGGTACCCTGCTGCCCAACATCTGCTGTTCTGTTCTCTTGGTTATATCTCTTGATTCGTTGATTTCTGGGCAAAGTGATCTTCATGAAAGTTGTATCCCTTTCTCTTAGCTTTCCACGGAATCAAGAATCGCTCGATTTCGAGTTCGTATGAGAGAGTTATGCTCGAAATACAAGGCAATGGTCCTGCTGTATGTTTGCTGGATGCAGCAGCACATGGCGTGACTTGCAGAAGCTTTTTGGCCATCCTAACTTCCAGTTCAGTCTTTCACTTCCACATATGACTTGTAGATATTTGTCTTAGCTTTCCAACCTATACTGAATCATCTCGTTTTGATAAGCGAGCTGAGAGTTATAGCCGATATACCACAGCTGCTACAATCTGTCTGCGGCTGTTTGAGCTTTGTACCAGCAAGCTCTTGCATACATGTTTTCGTCATGTAAACCTTCGAATCTAGTCTGCTGGCCTGAAATACGATTTGTAGAGAATTGAGTTGGCTATCCAACCCCTTTAGAATCAGGTCGTTTCAATATCTGAGCTATGAGATATGATCAATTTAGTCAGCAGCGCTCGGGGTCTACTAGATGCTGAATTCTCATTTCAGCAACCAAACTCAAGGCCATTTCTTAGAAGATCATCAAGCTGTAAAATATCATCTATGAACTGCACACTTGATGAAATATGTTAGCAACACAATAACAAGTTTTGTTAACATCAAAACTAAGATTATTCGGTTTTCCAAAACCCAACAGTTTCCATATCAAAAGTAGGAATTAGATTTATCACTGCATAAGCTTGCCCGAATCTTTCAACTTTATAGCAACAGTCACAAAAGTCATATATTGACAGCCCCTTCCATTCAATGGCAACACAAACATGTTTGCAAGCGATCATATTGATTTGCCACATTCTACAAGAAACTCCATTTTTCCAAATCTATTGCACATCTTTTATCGCCATCAATAACCTCAAAAATCTATGAACTAGACTTATCGACCTTCAAATTTTGATTTCGTGTAGTTCTTTAACAAATTATTATATGGTTTAGGACATAGATTTCCAACCATTACAAGAGATAATTCTTGCGTCATCGCATGCTTTATTACATATTTGACTAAGTAACATATTCGAAGGAAAACTTCATTTTCAAGGATTCTAATGCCTACATCACATCCAGGCACCTAAGAGCAATTTAGCTATTTTTAATAAGTGAAAAAAGTCTTGAAACGATTAATAACAACTGAAAGAGCATGGCAAACACGCGATAATCCAACTATTCAATATTCAACATACAAATCTTTGATAGAGATTCTTATCAATTGCCAAAACTAACATTAATAAACAAGAAAAATCAACAACATCCATAATAAAAACTGAGCAATCAGCACAAGAATCAACCCTAAACTCAAATGTCAACCAATTATCAGGAGCAGAAACCCATATGTTTGAAGCAATCATTAAGAAGAAAATCCATAAACGAAATAATCACGCACGCACACACTTCGCACTTAGGAGAGCGAAAAATCAAGAACACGATGCAAACCAATATTCATTGAAGTCGAACATACTTATCGAAGATGAAATCGCGACTTTGAAAACGTAAGCTTCAGGATTTGGGAGTAGAGTGAATGAGAAGGAAAAGAAAAAAAACAAAATGGAATTTGGGCAGAAGATCGAGAGTGGGATTAGGAGTGGGTAGCCATATATGAAGGGCGAAATATGATTTTCAAGTTTATTAAACATAACAATATTTTTTTGAAGTAGAGACTGATCACCAATCAAACATCCAATTTGGGTATTTATTTCCAATTTGCCGAAAAAAAAATGTATAACTAGTTCTAGATTAACATCCACCAACCTTAAGAAAAATGGAAACTTGGAATGTAATCCTGTCACTCTCTTACACCAACTTCAGTTCATCTAGATTCTCGATTATCGCACAACCACTCCTATGAAACTAACAGTTGCACAAAACCTCCGTTTAGCGTTTAATTCCCACTGATTTTTGACTTTGCAATTAGTTGTAGAAAAATCATCACATAAATAAAATAAAATGTCTAAATGAATTAATAGAATGATGCATGAGAACTAAATCTTTCAAGTGAAAAAAAGTAGTAAAAAGTAATAATATTTTATGCTAACACCGCAATCAAATATAAGAATCGAAATAAATTTTATTATAGAAATGTAACAGTTTTCTATATTTAGAAGCATAAATATGAACACATTATCAAATCCATTTAGAGCCCGTGAATTTACAACTATAGAATCGAGATTACATAAGTTTATGTTTTAAAAGCACGGAAATTTAAACCTAATTTATATTATTACACAGAAGGTGTTGTGCAACTTTGATTTTTCACATGAAAATAGGTACAATTAGCCATTTTTTTCCTATGCAAATGATCCTTTATAATCAGAAAAGTTAGATAAGTTGTGGTTGGAGTATATTTTAGGACTTCCAAGTCAGTTTCTACAAGTGGATTCAAATCTTGATTTGCCATTTGGAGAATTTGTTTTGAGCGGACCCACGATTCTAGGGGGTGTGCATGATTGGAAATCAAGGCTAATGAATGAAACAAAAGTATGAAATGTAAAATATTCGGGAAATTATGTATAAATTCTTAGATACGGAGTATAAATAGATTAATAAAGACATTATGATCGAAAAAAGCTTTTAGAACAGACTGATATATGTATGCGGCCCGACTTGATTCTTTCTTTGGTTCTTATAAAATATCACAATCCAGTGAGATTAAAAGATTATGATTAAAAGATTAGTTGTCGTTGTATTCTAGGCGCCTTTTCTTGACTTGTGTATGTTGTACTTCTACCCGGAGAATCAAGTAGACTAGTTTTTTTCTTTGAATCCATTCTTTTATGTTTGTACTTATGATTTTTGAAGAATCTACGTTTCCATTGTTGGCATACCCATAGAAAACCAATGTTCATTAATTTCATTAGTGTTTTTTCCCCTTTACCTATCAAAGAAGATCTTGGACTGCTAGTGTTACACACACTTTCTATGAGAAGTAAATTAGATCATCGACATTGATAAGACCTTGCTCGGGCGAATCACATTGTGTATGTTTATGGATTGGTTTCTGATTGTAGGAAGATGATAAATTCAATTGGATCTTGTTCTCAAGTTTTCTTTGTATTCTTTCAGATTGACATGAAAAAAAAAGGGTAGATGAAACTCAGAGCTACACCCTAGATGGTATCAGAAATTACTTCATTCAGCAAGAGGACAGCATTAAATATAGCCTAGTGGGGAGGGCTCAGTTTTGTTACAATGCAGTAATATATGATTCCAATTCTTTAGCTCTATGGGTTAGGGTGAGCTCTAGCACCATGCATAAATGTTTTTTTAAAAAAACTTAGTATTAATTTTCTGAAATTTAGTTTTTTAGTTCAACCCTCTAAATCGTGATATCCTACCTATCCCGACTAGCCCCAGGTAATCCTAACTCCATCTCTGCTTTAGCCATTGATGACTCTTTGGTTGAGTTCATGGTTAACAAACCGAAAATCTTCGTGCAAAGATTTGCCATGCCTTTCTCAACCGTTTTGGCATTTAAAAGATATGCATCTTCTAGTTTAGAAGATACAGGTGCCCTGATGAGCATACTTTCTTTCCACATGACCTACTCGAGTCAATCTTGCCCCCTCTAGAATATCCCAAGGTAAAACATAGAAGCTACAGTTTCTGGCAATCATATTCTTCAAGCCAGCAGAACATAAAGCAGCATTTTTATTATGATTGGCACCAATGTATTCATTCAAATGCCTTTTTGCAGGAACTACCACAGATGCTCATTTTCATGGTGCAGTGTACATAAACAAGTTGAGAGGGCTTCGTCAGACCCCAAGTCCGTCGCAGGGGCGGATCTAGTGTAGGGGCTTGGGTGGGCTCCAGCCCCCCCTCTTTTCTTGGTATATATAAAAGTTCTGATACAAGTTCAATGAATTGGGTGTAGCTCAGATGGTCTTTCACGTGAATACTGCTTTTAGGTCTAGAGATCAAACTCAAACTAGCACAGATTTTTGGATTTATTAATTATTAATTTACTTGAATTTATGTATTATTTGTCATATATATAAACATATAATTTATATTTACATATTTATAGCAATCTAAATGAAAATATCAAATACAAAATTATTATTTTATATACATCTAAATATATCAAATATAAAATTATATTTTTTATTTGCCAAATTTGGTTTTAGTGGTGCTCTTTCATAATATAAAGATTAAATTTATAGGATTTTTGGATAAAATAAATTATCGCAACAAGGAAGAAGTCAAAAAAATGAAGGAATACTAAATAATTGAGAAAATTATAAATTTTGTATATAAGAATAAGTATCAAAATAGATATATTAATTCAAAAACTTTATTTTATTTGATACATAACTTGATATTGGTTAATTTGTTGAAGCATTTGTTTTTCAATATTTTAATTAACCGTTTTATAATTGAATATTATTTCTTGTGCTGCATTTAAAATTTCATTTACTTGGCCAAATCTTCGACCGTGTTTCTAATTTTAACCAATGAATTTAAATGTAAATTATCCAAAAAAAATTAAAATTTAAATTAGAAGGACCTCACTTTGTTATATTATCAATATTCAATAAATAATTTTTAATGAATACTATTCAAATTTGAAATTAACAAATTGATTGACTAAAAGCCAGCATAAACCACGACAATCCTTGACTCGATAATGTCATCACTTCCACTCAAAGTTGTTGTTATATATACGATGATTTTTTTAACATAAAATCCAGCCCCCCTAGACAGAAAATCCTGACTACGCCCCTGAGTCCGTCGTTACCACGTACTAATGAAAGCATAACCGAGAATGCCCGAATGGAAAATTAGCAGCCATGGCACGAGCAAAAGAAGTATTGAGCTTATGTAACCACACAAAAATGGTCTGCCATGAATTCTTCACCACATAACCAAATGGATATAGGGGATCAAGTACATGAATCACAGATTAAAGACGAATGAAAGATCTCTAAATCAAGCACATTGATCATGTGGCAACATGTTAAGGACGATTCATGATAATTTTGTGTAAGGAAACATCTGATCTGTAGTTTCTTTTATATATGTAAGAGTATCTTGTACTTCTGCTTTGTGTTTAACATTGGTTAATATTCAGTCTTAATTTGCAGTTTCTTGTATGTTCGAGTATTTTGGTATTCAACAAGTCAGTTTCAAAAGTTTCAAGTTTGTACTAAAATTCAGGTTTTGATAAATATTTTAAGCTGTAACTCAATATCAAGTATTGGGTTTGCTCATTTAATTTTTTTAAATCAGGTGAGAGGGGCAAACATTTAATCCACCCACATATAATTGTTGGAATTTAGATGTTCCGTTGACACAGCAGGGAAGCCAACCTAGGGAGGTGACATAGACTCTGAAGCAAAACTCGGCAAGGAGAAGGTTCAGTTTAGCTGCATTATCTTCCTACGTCCTCTAATGAGGATGAAATAGTCCTTTTAAAAAGAGCTGGTAGTTCGTTTAAGGCATTAACTAACGGATCGTACCGAGTTACTAAGCCCTTAGTTTGTTTGCTCATTTAATTTATTTGTAGTTTAAACTATATTAACTTTCTCCAGATATTGAAGCATTTTATCTTGATCTTTATTATTTTTTTATTATTTAGTGTTCATATATTTATTTATTCCCCATTAGGAGGCATCAGCAACCAACCGAAACTTGGAACTCAACTGTCATATTTCATCTTTAGTATTGGACCGTTACATGTCACAAAACAAAGAAACAAGCGTCAAAGAAACCGTGATCCAATCATCGTACGCACGAAATGCAATTTTTCTTCCCTTTGCGTCCGCAAATCTCGCAACAGAAACATTCAGATGTGACAAAGAATAATGACAAGAAAATTTTCCGCTCTCCCTTTCTCTCTCTCCCTCGGCACCCTCCGCAAAAAAGTTCTGTTCTTGAAGAATTTTCTCAGTTTTTTTCTGAGCAAATTCTTTATTCTATGCAACCGCATTGACGCGGTTTTAGGGGTGAGTCGTTTCCATTCAACCCCTACAAAATTTGGCCCATATTTTCCATCAAGATCGGTTTGGATGTCGGGTTCGTTTAATGGGTTTTAGCGGGTAATGGGTTGCATTAGCTCCAAGAATATAAAGGCCGATTCTCCTGAATTCAATGATTCCGCATCTGTCACCGCCGTAGTCGGAGCGGCTGTCCGTAGCCATCGGCCGGGACGGTTGAGTTCATCTGGACCTTTACGTATCAAACCAGGATTTGGGCCTTTGGAGAAGATAAAGGAGGAGTCCAAGGAGGACGAGGAGGACGAAGATGGAGAAGAGGAGGAGGAGGTGCTCGTGGACAGCGCCGTGGCTGTGGAGGAATCTGGGAATAATAGACACGGTTTTCAGGATTCCTCTGGAAATTTGAAGACATTAAAGAAAGGTTCCTCCGAGAAAAAAGTTGCTTTTAGCATTAAATTCGGAAGGTTGATAGAAGGCGAGCACGCCGCAGCTGGATGGCCAGCGTGGCTCTCTGCTGTGGCTGGTGAAGCCATTGAGGGATGGCTTCCTTTGCAATCAAACAAATTCGAAAGATTCGAAAAGGTAATGTAATGGCTTAGGCCACATTTCATCATTCAAGAAAGATGGACGTATTTCTTAGCAGGATTAATTACTTTGTGTATATGTAGATTGGACAAGGTACATACAGCAGTGTTTACCGAGCTCGTGATGTGGAGACCGGTAAGATCTTCGCACTGAAAAAAGTGCGGTTCGACAATTTTCAACCCGAGAGTGTGAAATTCATGGCTCGGGAAATTACGATCCTACGCAAGCTTGATCATCCAAATATCATTAAGCTCGAGGGTGTCATCACATCAAGATTATCCTGTAGTATATATCTCGTTTTCGAATATATGGAACACGACCTTTCCGGGCTGCTGTCATGCCCTGACATAAAATTCTCTGATTCACAGGTTAGTGCTTAGCTTTTTAACACTTGATTGTTATAAACTTAAGCAAATTTGGTTTTCAGAGTACTTAAAACTGTACTTTGGTGCAATCATGATTTGTTTTGGTGATCCTAAGATTATGAAGAGACAAAATTCTGTTTTCTGATTGAAGTTTTCGTTCTGGAAGTAGATTAAGTGCTACATGAAACAACTGTTGAGTGGATTAGAGCATTGCCATTCTCGAGGAGTGATGCATCGTGATATTAAAGTATCCAATATCTTGGTAAATAATGAAGGGATCCTGAAGATTGCTGATTTTGGTCTGGCAAATTTTCTGAGATCGAGAAACAAGCAACCCTTGACTAGCCGGGTGGTGACTTTATGGTACCGCCCACCTGAACTTCTTTTGGGCTCAACGAGTTACGGAGAATCCGTTGATTTGTGGAGTGTAGGCTGTGTTTTTGCAGAGCTTTTTCTTGGAAGGCCTCTCTTTAAGGGAAGGAACGAGGTTTGAATGTTCTTTATATTTGAGTTCTATTCGTTAGAAAGTTAAGAAAGTGTTTGATATTTTACTTCTGCAGGTTGAGCAATTGCATAAAATCTTCAAACTTTGTGGTTCTCCACCGGATGAGTACTGGACAACATCAAAACTTCCTCTCGCGACGATGTTTAGGCCACAGCATCCTTACGAAAGTACACTTCGAGAAAGATGTAAAGAGTTTCCAAAGAGTGCAGTTAGACTTATAGAGACATTTCTTTCTATTGAACCTTACAAGCGTAGAACTGCTACCTCTGCTCTTGATTCTGTGGTAAGATTTTTTAACAAAACAATTGAATATGTTACCTTTATTACACCAAGCTCTTTATTTGTGGCTTCATTAATTTTTTCAGTATTTCAACACAAAACCTTATGCATGTGATCCATCAAGCTTGCCTAAGTTCCCACCGAACAAGGAGATTGATGCGAAACTCCGTGAAGATGCACGAAGGTGAAAAATCTATTTCTTTTCTGCACAAAAAAGTCTTGATTTGATTAAAGTACAAGATAAGGGTGGGCATAAGATTATTTTAACCATTGTTCGGGCAGTACTATAGCATTTTGGCCTAAGCCATCTACGGTGACCATTTTCAAATCTTAAACTAAAGTTTGTCGATTTTCAGAAAGAAGACGGTCGCCACTGCAAGAGTCTCAGGTGGTTCAAGAAATTCAAGAAGGGTCCGTAAAACTTTGCAAGAACCAAGTGATTTCTGCAGAGTTGTTCCCACAGAGGTTCTCTCCCCTTCTGAGCATGTGTTTTGCCACTTTGAGATGACCATCTGTACTAACTTACTTCTTTTTCCAAAGGATGTCGAGACCAACATGCACGGTGGAAACCATGGTGGCAGCACGAATATACATCGTAGAAGAGGTGGAATCGATCCTAGGATGTCACTGAACTTATCCTATGATACAAAATCAGAGGCCGTGTCTGAAGCTTCTCAGATGACACATGACTCTCAAGGATCCAGCATCCGTTCTGTACCTGTTCAAGCGACAGGATCCAACGGTTTTGCATTGGGAAAAGGGCAAAAACAGCAGGATGTCTTTAAAAGATTACATAGCCATCATCCCAGTTCAAGAAGTCAAAAGTTCAATGCATTAGAGCCATCCAGTGTACTTTATGCTCATGATTATTTGGAATCAGATATGCTAGATACCAACGAATTTTCGGGAAAGGTTCAAGGTGATGTAGCAGGCAAGCGTGCTTTGAATAGGGAAAGAGTGCAACTTCATCATCATGATTCTTTTGACCCATCTGATAGCTATGATCCACGGGAATTATCATTGGTAAGGCGATGTGATATTTAATATTCGTAGCTAGGCTTTCACTGTGTTTTGTGTCCATCTTTTCATACAGTCGACGTGTGGCAGAAGGTCCACAGGCAGGTGCAGCAGATCCACCAGAGGGCATGAGCGGAGCGATCAACCCCCACACATGAAAAAAACTGAAACTGTGCATGTAATTTTTAAGGAAATCTAGTTTTTTGGCCTCCCCAAAATATATGAAATTGCCCCCCTCAACTCGCTCCCCTCCCTCCCTCAATTTCGAGGATCTGCCACTGTCCACAAACAAAGTTTGCTACCATGTAACCTGGGCATGTTGAGTTACTGACAGGCCGAATTAATACTCCCTTAATCTTAATAGGACTATAATCATAACAAGAAGAAAGGCAGGATTGGATATTCAGGGCCTTTGATTCATCAGTCACAAGAAACAGATTCAATCTCTCATAGCCAAACTCGACAAACTCTTCATAGATCTCGGTTTTACAAAGGTGAGAAAGCTACGCCATCAGGACAGGCCCCAAAAACATATTAAACTTCCCCCTCAATTAAATTGTTTTATTCCTTTATGTCATTGTATCTAGTTTTCTTTTTCTCGAAAAAATCTTTGTTTTGTTGTATTTTTCGCAGATTTGTGATTCAAGGTGCTAAGAATGTATGGATAAAGGCAGCGTCAAACTTTCCAAAGTTAGAACTTCTTGGGGGAGCTCCAACAACGGTGTTAGCTTCTCGAGCTTTTTTTCGCTCTAATGTTGAGCGTTGCACCAATTTTTGCTTGGATATTAGATAAATTGCTTGAAAACTCTAGCTCGATCCGGTCTGGCCTGACATGAAAAAATTTAAGTACGAATACAAGGTGATCATTTGTGATAAACATCCAATATACTTGTAATGTTTATGACTTTCAACTCATTGTAGAAGAAGAATACACCAACTTTGTTCATTTCTATAATTTTTTTCCTCCCATTCCCTTGGTTTATATGTATATTATGAAATTATGATGTTGTCTTTTCCATTTTCTAGTAATTTAATAAGGTAGAGTTCAGTAATTTTTTGTTAATATACAAATTTTAAGAAGATTAACTTATTTTCCCCTGTTCTTAGTTTGTTTACTTGCAAACTTTCTACATTACTTTTTTTTTTTGTTGAATGTTTCGATTAGGATCGGTGAGGTAGAAAAATGGTCTAGATGGCGGCTTGAATATACCGTCTAAAATTTTATTTGAAAATTGATCACTAAAGATTTTAGATTATCAGACGAAGAAGAGTTGCAACAACTCAAGTATTCCTTAATATTCTTACTCCAAGCTTCTTTCGATCATGAAAGTTTTCACACAAAGCCACATCATGAACAACCTCATAACTTCAGTTTGTGGCACAAAAAAACCTCATCAATTTGACGTTAAATAGGCGTTTATACATCAACTATTTTTTGATGGCACCGCACAAGGCATGTTGCCAGATACCAGCATGTTGGTCATGTTTTTTCCTAATTTGATCGAAAATAATATTTCAAATTACTGACATTAACAAACTTTTTTAAAAAACGATTATCCTATCTTATGGAAATTGAATTGAATTGAAAAAAAATAACATTTAAAGTTGCGCGCAACAACAATTGATTAAGATGTATTTTTCCCTAATCGGTTCAGGCCAAACTCGCTCGTCAACAAAAAAAATTATTTAACAAAAAAAAAAAGTTAGTTAAAATAAACTTTTAAAAAAAATAATGGATAGTAATTTACTATTCTGCAATAGTAATGAAGAGTAATTCATTAGCCACTTTTATTTATTTATATATATATGTAATTGATGGTATTGAATTCATTTACTCTTCAGTTTAAAAGCATTAAAAAGCTTTTATATATATGTTCTCAGATACACAATAATAACAATTAAATTTTTAATCTCAATAAATTGGGATATGCTACATGAACAATAGAGAGAATCAAGTCGGGTTGAACACGTGCGTTAGTCTTTTCTAAGCGCTTCTATTAGTCAGAATATCATTTTTGATCCCTTTGAACTCCAAGTTTTGTGCGTACAACTTCGAGCCATGTCTTCTTCGTTTGTCCTCTCACTCTCGTGAAATTGCTGAAATCCATGGACTCCGCTCGACGTACAGTTGCATTGCTGGGCCTACGTCGTAAGTGACCAAACCAACGTAAGCGACTTTCTTGCATCTTCTCTTCTATACAAGCTACAACTACTTCAGCTCGAATATCTTCATTCTTATTTTATCTCTCCTGATCTTACCGCACATCCAACGAATCATACATATCTACATACAATATTGCAGGTCTAATGGCGGTTCTATAAAACTTTCCCTTCTATTACGATCACATAGAACTCTGGTGGCGTTTCTCCATTTCAACCAGCCTATCTGCATCACGTGGTTAACGTCATTGTCAATCTCTCCATCCTTTTGGATAACTGAACCTAGGTATCGAAACTTGGTGCTCATCGATAGCTCTTGAACATCGAGTGCTACAACACCGGGATCCGAAAGGTACGACCACTAAATTTTCACTCTATATCTTCCGTTTTAGACCTGTTAATCTAAAACCCTTTGATTACAAGGTCTATCTCCATAACTCCAATTTGGCATTTACCTCTGCCTTGGTCTCGTCGATTAACACAACATTGTCAGCGAAAAGCATGGTCCAAGGTAATTCAGTTTGTATGTCTTTTGTTATCTCATCCATCACAAGGGCGAATAGGAAAGAACTCAACGCAGACCCTTGGTGCAATCCATCGAGAACTCACTTGTCACCATACTACACGTTCTTACATTGGATACTACTCCGTTGTACATATATTTGAATATATTGACATACTTTATGAGAACTCTTTTCTTTATCAAAGCCTACCATAATATCTCCCTTGACTTTATCGTAGGCATTCTCCATGTATATAAAGACCATATGCAAATCTTTACTCCTCTCAAAATAGCACTCGACAAGTTGACGAAGTAACTATATAGCTTCCGTAGTTGACCTTCCTGGCATGAACCCGAATTGGTTCTCTGAGATCTTAATCTCCCTCCTTAACCGATATTCAATTATACTCTCCAAAGCTTCGTTATGTGACACATAAGTTTTATACCACGATAGATGATGCAACTCTGAATGTCACATTTGTTCTTATAGATAGGGATGAGAGTATTTATCCATTCATTTGAAAGAGTACTGAATGAAACAATCTTGTTCTGAGGATGATCTAGGAGTACTTACTCTCTTGACTGCCATGTAATCTGATGTGTATTGCAATGAATTTGGATAGCTTCAGCTCAATTAGTTTCGGTTGTATGCAAGGACTTCAATGCTCTTTTATACATGGCCGCTAATCCAAATGGTAGAAATTGTTACTTCAATAAATGTTTTTGACAGATGATTGGGATGAGTGATGCGAAATATTATTGTCAGGACAATTATTATTACTGTCAGAGATTAATGAAAATTGATCTGGTATCAACAATAATTGCTCTGACAATAATAATACATGAGGATTATGTGGGTTGATTTGATTTCTTCTATCTGTTGCATTATCTCTAGAAATAGCATATGTCATTCACAACAGTCATAAAAACATTTACATAATTAATACAACTTGGTCTGATTTACAGGATATACTCTGCAAGTGCCGGTTAGATTCCAATTCACAATAATATTTTCAACATCTTTAGGCAAAAGTAGATCTTCAAAATACTTTTTAGATCTTTTTAGTTCTTTAATACTACCGATGGAAAGTTTTTGGAGTATTTTATGTCCATAAAGAACTAAAAATCATTGATAAGTTGCTCACCATCCAAAATATTTATATAATATTTTATAACAATTTGTTTATGTGTTAGTTATCTGCTGATATACTCTTCTGTAATGTGAAAATCGGTGCAAGAACCTCCCGCTATGCGAGGGTATCAGGCCACTTTGTCCTAATGTATGTAGCCTTGCCCTTACACTACAAAGAGTCTGTTTTCGTGAATCGAATTCGTGACTTTCAAGTCACATAGGAGCAACTTTACCGTTGTCCAAGACTCATCCTTTGATATACTCTTTTCTGTGTCTATCTATAAAAAAGTTATTAATGCTCCCCTTAATGTTCAGAACACTTTAAATCAAGAAAGAGTCTGGATGAGAAACCTTAGCAGCTCAATATGCATAATGCACATCATGTGCTTTCACACACGCACACACACACAAAAATATATATATATATATATATAGATATACCGAGAGAGAGAGTGTGTGTGTGACCTTCCCTTGTAACACATTATTTGGAGGGTATGGCTCCCTCAAGATGATGTCAATTTCCATATGTAACATGTGTCATCCTTCTTCATTTTAATTTGGTATGGTGGAATAAGATAAAGAGAAGTCAATGAAAAAAATTAACTTAGCCAATTGTGTAGTATGAAATATTTTGGTTTGTCTTTGAAAGGCAATTGAGAGATGAAATGGATTATCACGAAGAACGTCGAGGCGAGATTTGTAATCTCCGTCCTTAAGACAATATTGCACTGTCTTGGTGCTAACGGTTTCGATTACAATTTGTCTCCCAAGATACAGCGACTTACGATTTGTGAAAGAAGCACTTCAATTCACAAATCCTTTAAACCACAAAGGTTTAAAAGTGCTCAACAAAAGGAATGATAAACAAGATGATTGTGCAGAAAATTTGCAAGAATTTTGCTTTAATCTTGTGTTTGATTTTTGAAAATTTGATTCCAATTAGTGCAGGGGTTGTTTCTTTTATACTAGACCATGTAATGTCATCAAAAGACACCATCTAGAGGTGTCCCATCATGAAAAAACGCAACCAAACGTGAATGTCAGCACCCTGTGCAAGTCGCGATCGATCGCGCCTTCTTCTTCCAAATTTCTGCCTCGGGTGATCGATCGCCCACTGAGACGCGATCGATCGCCTAAGGCAGAAAAAAGTTTTTTCCATTTGCACTATCTCGATCGATCGGGCGACACACGCCGATCGATCATGGCACTCAGAAAATCCAAAATTTGATTTTCTTTTGTTACGTTTTAATATAATTCACACAGAATTTCCAACAATCCCCCACATGAATTAAATAAATGCATGTATGTAGTTTGAACACTTTTAACGAATTGTTATAGCATCTGGAGAGGTAGCTTGCGGCTTTGAACCTTCCGTAGTAGAATTCAATTGGATTTACTTGACTTAATAGTGAACTTACAGTCTTGAACTATTTAGTCATTAGTGTAAACCTAGACAATTGAACACACGCCATAACGACTCTAACCTTCCTATTGGTTTCTTACGGTTGTGTCCGTTTCGGCCATGGACAACGCTTGGTTTCATAAGTGCTTTCCATTCTTTGAAGCGGACGCACTTCACACTTACGTAGGTGAGCTCCTAAAAGAGTATCCCGCTACACTCCAACATATCATTAATGTCTTAGTAATCATTAAAGGCCTTTTGCCTATCCTCGTACCCGTTTTGCAGGCTACACCCTTATCATAGGAATTGGTTGGAGATTGATCTCCAAGGTGTTTATACAATCTTATAATTTAGTTGTCCATTTTCAACCTAGATCTTGGGATCTCCAGTCAACAAGGTTGGGTATCCACTATGAGATTTTGATTAGGGTTTTAACCCAATTCCCATCGATAAACTATATACTTGATCTCTAAGCAAGCCTTTTGTAAGCGGATCCGCAATATTCTTCTTTGACTTCACGTAGTCAATGGAAATAACGCCATTAGAGATCAACTGTTTAATGGTATTATATCTACGACGTATATGTCTAGAATGCCATTATACATGCTACTATGTGCCCTTCCTATAGCCGATTGACTATCACAATGTATTTTAATTGCAGGCACAAGTTTTTCCCAACAAGGAATTTCTTCCAAGAAACTTCTAAGCCATTCGGCTTCTTCTCCCGCTTTTATCCAAAGCTATGAATTCAGATTTCATAGTAGATCTAGCAATACAAGTTTTCTTGGTAGATTTCCACGACACTGCATCCCATACAATGGTAAGCACATAACCACTTGTCGACTTGGAGTCTTGCGTGTCTGATATCCAATTTGCATCATTGTATCCTTCCAATACAACATGATATTTTGGATAATGCAATCCATAATTCAGTGTGTATCTTAAATATTTAAGTACCCTTGTCAATGCCTTCCAATGGTCATTGTTTGGATTGCTCGTGAATCTACTTAGTTTTCCAATCGCATATGCAATATCAGGACGTGTACACATGAGACTGCCAATTATCCTTCAGTAATCTAATTGCATGACAAGGTCTTCTTTGTTTTTAACCAAATGTAGATTCGGGTCATAGGGCGTCTTTACAGACGACGTGTCATTCGCGAGAAATTTCTTGAGTATTTTCTCAACATAATGAGATTGTGACAACACTCGTCCTTCGGATGTCTTGGAGATCTTAATTCCAAGTATCACATTAGCTTCACCCATATCTTTCATTTCAAAATGTTTATTAACATTTTCTTCGTCGCGTTGATGATTTCTAAGTTGCTTCCCACTATGAGCATATCATCAACGTACAAGCATACTATTACATATGCTTTAGGCGTGTTTTTCATATATCCACATTTGTCACACTCGTTAATTTTGAAACCATTTGACTTCATAGTTTTGTCAAATTTTTCATGCCGTGTTTAAGCGCTTACTTAAGCCCATACAATGACTTAACGAGTCTACACGCATTTTTCTCTTGTCCGGGAACCACAAACCACTCGGGTTGTTTCATATAAATTTCTTCATCAAGTTTTCAACTGAGGAATGTCGTTTTAACATCCATTTGATGTATCTCTAAATTGTTTAGAGCAGCGATTGCGATGATCACTCTAATGGATGTAATTCTCGTGACTGGCGAATATGTATCAAAGTAATCATTCATTTGATGTATCTCTAAATTGTTAGAGCAGTGATAGCGATGATCACTCTAATGAATGTAACTCTTGTGACTGGCGATTATGTGTAAGGACCCTAATCCTTAAGTGCGGAATAAAGGCATAATAGAGCTAAATAAATGATCAGAGTAGAGTAAACAAGTTGAGTCTATGAGCTTAAGCATTTACATGCCAAAATAAAGGACTACAAAAAGGATTAATTACATTCCAATCAATGAATGTATCCACTATAGTTTTACGCTACTCCTAGAGTAGGCACTATACAAAAGAATCCTGTCCTTTCATCTACCAAAGATGCTCGTGAAGCTCTCTGTCTCAACCCGTTCAAGCCCATCTATCATGCCAAAAAGGTACCTACAAGGACAACCCCCAAACATGAGCAATAATAATCATTCATATTCAACACAACATGAAGATAAAGCGTAAATGCATAATCAATATGAAACACTTCCTGTTTCCCGTGCATTTCAAACGCTTCCCGTTTGGTTGTCCCTGTACCATAACTCATGAGTATAATCAACAGATTATTTTTAATGGCCAAAACATGTCATGACATCATATACCATCTCAACTGTACCACATATTGGTCACCATTCCCTAGTCTGTCCATCACAGTGTATTTTAATGCCCCTCGCTTATATTCATATGGGCGGCATAGGATAACCTCGCTACAATGGACATGCGGCGCTCCCACCCCTCGCTTCACAGAGAGCGGCAAATACCCTTTCCTCGCCCCATATGACAACCACGCTCAAATGTGACATGCGGCGCTCCCACCCCTCGCTTCACATTTAGCGGAACCAATACAAAAAGCGGCAAGCATTAAAATCATCAAAGGATGACCACGACTCATGGGATGTGCATCCAATAATCATAATATGCATCTAACATCAATATGCATAAATTACCATGTATATGCATCCACAATGCAATACCTCATATGGCATAAATCAACATGTATATGCATCCACAATGCAATACCACATATATACTCGCATCCACAATGCATAAACAACGAGCATATAAAATACATGTTACCGTTGGGTGCCCGTACGTCCACTACGTACCTTTCCAAAATGTGGAATGTGGTTGGACCTCAATTCCTTGGCTGCGTTGCCACCTGGGTTGGTTCTACATATTCACAAATACCAATATTAGAACCCAATAATAGTCCAATACCAAAAATCCCACAAAAATAACCAAAAAAACCATATTTTGGCTTTCGCGATCGATCGCCCCTCACGGCGATCGATCGCCAATACCCACTGTCCGAAAAATAAAAATTGCACCCTTCGGCGATCGATCGCCACCCCTGGCGCGATCGATCGCCAGACCCGCCGATCGATCGCCCAAGAGTGGCGATCGATCGCCAAAGGCTTGAAAAGCCTACTGCCTGGGCGCGATCGATCGCCTGGAATGGGCGATCGATCGCCATCCCCTGTAACCCGAAAATCCTCCATTTTTGCATCTCAAAACCATTCCAACCCATTCCAACTCTTAACCAACAAACCAACAACTCAAATAACAACATAAACCATCAAAATACACCTTAAAACAACCATAAATCCAACCTTTAACCAAAACCACAACAACCCAACAAAACCCATTTTAAAACCATTCAAAACCAAACCAAACTCAAACCAAACTTCACAAAATTAAAGCATGAGGTACCCATACCTCTTGGGGATCTCAAATCACCCAATATGCTCCACAAATCAAGAGTTTAGAAAGGTTTCTCCTCAACCCTAGGCTTGAGCTCGAAAATGAGAAGAAGAGGGAAGGGTTTGGGTGTTGGAAATGATTTTGGTAAAGTGAAGTAAGAGTTGGAAATAAAAGGGTGGGTTTATTAAATCAAATGCATACCAATTAATTCCATGGTGTATAAAACACCCCAACATGATATTTTTTCAAAGCATTTACTCAAAATGCACCAAATATCAAATAAACACATGATTCCCAATTAATTGCTAACCAATGCAAATAAATCATGCTTCCAATAATATTTACCCAACATGCACCACATGCACCCTAAAATGCAATCCCGGGTCAACCCTATCCATATGACCATGCATTTTCCATAAGGTAAATAAATCCCAAAACATAATCAATTACCACATAATTAATCATGTAAACACAATTAAAGCCAAATAGCAATTTAACCATTTCGGGGATGTCACAATACTCCCCTACTTATAAGATTTCGTCCTCGAAATCACATGCAATTACCCCAACAGAAACTAAACATAAACTCATACCAGAGAATAGTTCCGGGTAGTGCTGCACCATATGCTGCTCCGTCTCCCACGTAGCCTCCTCGACACCCCTGCGATCCCACTGAACTTTGATCATCGGTATCACTTTGTTCCGAAGTCTACGGTCTGCTCTGTCCAGAATTCTAACAGGCCGTTCCACATAAGATATATCTGACTCTAACTGAACTTCGGAAGGCTGTAACACGTGAGACGGATCCGGCTCATACTTTCGCAGCATCGATACATGAAACACATCATGTATCCCAGATAACGAAGGCGGCAAAGCCAGTCGGTAAGCTAAGGTGCCAATGCGCTGCAAAATCTCGTACGGTCCAACATACCTCGGAGACAGTTTCCCGCGCATCCCAAATCGCACAACGCCTCTGAAAGGCGAGATCTTCAAAAAGACTTTATCTCCCAACTGAAACTCTAACGGTCTCCGCCGTTTATTCGCATAAGCTGCCTGTCTGTCTTGGGCCGCTTTCATTTTCTGCCTTATAGTCTTTATCTTCTCTTCCATTTCCCGGATCAACTCAGGCCCTCCGACTGATCTACTGTCCAAATCGTCCCAACACAAGGGCGATCTACATCGTCTGCCATAAAGAGCTTCAAACGGAGCCATCTGAATACTCGCCTGGTAGCTATTGTTATACGAAAACTCTACCAAAGGCACTGAATCCTGCCAAGAGGCATCAAACTCCAATACACAAGCTCTTAACATGTCCTCGAGCGTCTGAATAGTGCGCTCGGTCTGGCCATCCGTCTGAGGATGATAAGCAGTGCTCAATCTGACCTCAGTTCCCAAAGCTGACTGAAGGCCTTCCCAAAAATGAGATGTGAATCGCGGATCTCGATCTGACACAATAGAAACGGGAATCCCATGCAATCTCACCACATCTCTAACATACATCTGCGCCATCCTCAAAAACGTAAAGGTCATGCTATAGGGGATAAAGTGGGCTACCTTGGTCAATCTGTCCACAATCACCCAAATAGCATCGAAGCCTGAAGCACTCCTCGGCAAATGAGTCACGAAGTCCATGGAAATGTGCTCCCACTTCCACTTCGGTATCTCCAAGCTCCTCAATTCGCCGCCAGGTCTCTGCCTCTCTGCCTTAACCTGTTGGCAGATCAGACACCTCTTCACAAAAGCGACGACATCAGACTTCATTCTCTTCCACCAAAACTGACCACGCAGATCTCTGTACATCTTCTTCCCGCCTGGGTGGATGCTAAGTCTACTACTGTGAGCTCGCTCCAAGATTCCCTTACGCAACTCCGGCGTACTCGGAACTACCCAGCGGTTACCCAATCTCAAAGATCCGTCGTCGGCCACTCTGAACTTCGTCGGCTGACCAAGATGCACTATAGACAACCATCTCTGAACCTCGGCATCTGACCTCTGAGCTCTCCTGATGTTCTCATAAATATCTGGCTCAGCTAGTAAGGTAGAGACATAAACTGGCGATGCATCTATATCAAAATCATAGCCGAGATGGCAATAGGAGGTCATCATAGCCGACAAATGGATGACGTCCTCAGCAGAACTCCTCACTTTCCGGCTCAAAGCGTCTGCTGTCAAATTGGCTTTCCCCGGATGGTACTCAATCTCGCAGTCATAGTCTTTGAGTAGGTCCATCCATCTTCTCTGTCTCATGTTCAGCTCCGCCTGAGTGAATAGAAACTTGAGGCTCTTGTGATCCGTGTATATGGTGAATGAAGTGCCATATAAGTAATGTCTCCAGATCTTCAGGGCGAAGATGATAGCCGCCAATTCCAAGTCATGAACTGGATATCTGGTCTCATGCGGCTTCAACTGTCTCGATGCATAAGCTACCACATGCTTATCTTGCATCAGAACACACCCAAGGCCCTGCAGTGATGCATCAGTATACAGAACAAATCTGGAGTTCTCCGTCGGGATCACTAACACTGGCGCCGTCGTCAACCGGTGCTTCAACTCCTGGAAGCTCTCCTCACAAGCTTCTGACCAAAAGAAAGGCATACCCTTCTGAGTCAACTGAGTCAGCGGCTTGGCAATCTTCGAAAAGCCCTCAACAAAGCGCCGATAATACCCGGCCAAACCAAGAAAACTTCGGATCTCAGGCACAGAAGTGGGGGCAAGCCCACTCCATCACAGCCTCAATCTTCTTCGGGTCCACTGATATCCCACTGCTCGAAATGACATGCCCCAGAAACACTACACTGCTCAGCCAAAACTCGCACTTACTGAGCTTAGCATACAACTGATGCTCTCTAAGAATCTGAAGCACTGTCCTCAAGTGTTTCACATGATCTTCCTCGCTCCGGGAGTAGATAAGAATATCGTCAATAAACACGATGACGAACTGATCAAGATACTGCTGAAACACTCTGTTCATCAGACTCATGAAGACAGCCGGGGCGTTCGTCACACCGAACGGCATCACTAAGAACTCATAATGCCCGTATCGAGTCCGGAACGCTGTCTTCTGCACATCTTCCTCTCTGACCCGAATCTGATGATACCCGGATCTCAAATCAATCTTGCTATACACCCTGGTACCTTGCAACTGATCAAACAAGTCGTCTATCCTTGGGAGAGGATACTTGTTCTTCTCTGTAGCCTTGTTCAGTTGCCGGTAATCGATGCACAGCCGCATCGAACCGTCCTTCTTCTTCACAAAGAGAACTGGTGCGCCCCATGGCGACACGCTCGGGCGTATATACCCCTTGTCCAAGAGATCCTGCAACTGCTCTTTCAACTCCCTCAACTCCGCCGGTGCCATCCTATAAGGTGCACTAGAGATAGCGGATGTCCCTGGCAACAACTCGATCCCAAATTCAACTTCCCTGGCCGGTGGAAATCCTGGGATCTCTTCTGGAAATACATCAGCAAATTCTGCCACAACTGGTACATCCTCAACCCTCAGTTCTTTACTCTTTCCAGACGTGTCCACGGCATAAATAAGATAGCCCGTGTGCCCACGTTCCAACAGCTGAGACATCTTGATCGCTGAAATCAACGGAATCTTCGCACGAGATCCGTTGCCAAAGAAAGTCCACTGACTGCCCAACTCAGGTCTGAACTTCACTGTTCTCTGCCGGCAATCTACCACTGCCTGATATCTGTTCAGAACATCAATACCCAAGATGCAGTCGAAGTCTGACATACCCAGCACAATCAAGTCTGATCTCAACTCGTTGCCCTCAAAATAAATGAGGCAGTCTGCCATAAACTGATCCGCAACGACATTTCTTCCAGTGGGTGTCGAGACAAGGAGAGGCGTGGGTAAAGAAGACGTGCACATATGGTGTCTTTCCACGAATCCCACAGACACAAAAGAATGGGAGGCACCTGTATCTATCAAAACAAAAGCAGGGTACGTAAATAAATGGCACGTACCGGCAATCACCTCCTCCGGGGCTGCCTGAGCCTGCTCCCTGGTCAGTGCATATACTTGCCCCTGGGGTGGTCCCGCTGTCTGACCTCCCGATGGACGAGGCCCAAACTGTTGCCTCTGCTGCACTGTCCGATCATCAAATCTCGGCCTGTTGCCCTGATACTCTGACTGGCCTCCCCTGGTGGGACAATACCGAGCAATGTGGCCCATCTTGCCACAGACATAACATGCAGGACACTTGTTTGAAGAATGCGGTCCTCCACAATTGTTGCACCTAGGCTCTCCCGGCCTATCCCCCTGTGAAGATCCTCGATTGGCCGACCAATTTCCTTTCTTGCCATCCTGTTTCTGACCAAAGTATTTCTTTCCACCATACCGCGAAGATGAAGAGGCACCACGGGGTTTAAATGGCTCACCCCGAGGCCTCAAACTGTCACTAGTCTGCCTCTGTTGCGGTACCGGTGGTGGCATGGCATAAGCAAGCTCCGCTCTTGTGAGAGCATCATCAAAAGAAGTTGGGTTATTGATGATAACCCGGTCATAGAGCTCCGGTCGCAGTCCTTTCATGAAATTTCTCATCTTGGCACGTCCATCAGAGGCAATATGGGGAACATACCTCAGTAGTGATGAGTACTGTGTGGCATAGTCTGCCACTGTCATGTTCCCTTGCCTCAGACTTGAAAATTCATCCTCCTTTGTCTGTCTCGCTGCCGCGGAGAAGTATCGGTTCAAGAACCTGGTCCTGAAGAGCGTCCAGTCAATCACAGCACCCAGTGCTCTCATTTCCATCACTGTGCTCCTCCACCACATCAGAGGTTTCTTGGCTAATTGAAACTCCGCTAGCCTCAGCCAAGCCGTCACAGCACAAGGAGCCGATACAAAGATCTGCTCAAGTCTTTCTACCCACTCTTCAGCCTCTTCTCCGGACTCTGTCCCCTCAAACCGGGGCGGATGATAAGACAGAAACTGAGTCAAGCTAATCTCACCCGGTAGCAATAACTGGACTACTGGTTCCATTCCTACAGCCGGTGGAGGTAGAGGATTAGCCTGTCCAATACTCGCATTTACACTCCCAACATCTCCGACTTCCTCATTAGCAGCCATGCTGTAACACAAATGTTAACAACAATCCAAAGCAATATATAACATGTCGTTAGATAACAGGAGTGATATAAGCATGTTAGTATAACAGGATATACAATAATATGCACCACATGCATAAACATGCTCCAATGCAAGCACCTAGCCAACCATGCTAAGGCTACCCTTCACTCGTTCCCGGGTTCTCTAACCACTGCTCTGATACCACTAATGTAAGGACCCTAATCCTTAAGTGCGGAATAAAGGCATAATAGAGCTAAATAAATGATCAGAGTAGAGTAAACAAGTTGAGTCTATGAGCTTAAGCATTTACATGCCAAAATAAAGGACTACAAAAAGGATTAATTACATTCCAATCAATGAATGTATCCACTATAGTTTTACGCTACTCCTAGAGTAGGCACTATACAAAAGAATCCTGTCCTTTCATCTACCAAAGATGCTCGTGAAGCTCTCTGTCTCAACCCGTTCAAGCCCATCTATCATGCCAAAAAGGTACCTACAAGGACAACCCCCAAACATGAGCAATAATAATCATTCATATTCAACACAACATGAAGATAAAGCGTAAATGCATAATCAATATGAAACACTTCCTGTTTCCCGTGCATTTCAAACGCTTCCCGTTTGGTTGTCCCTGTACCATAACTCATGAGTATAATCAACAGATTATTTTTAATGGCCAAAACATGTCATGACATCATATACCATCTCAACTGTACCACATATTGGTCACCATTCCCTAGTCTGTCCATCACAGTGTATTTTAATGCCCCTCGCTTATATTCATATGGGCGGCATAGGATAACCTCGCTACAATGGACATGCGGCGCTCCCACCCCTCGCTTCACAGAGAGCGGCAAATACCCTTTCCTCGCCCCATATGACAACCACGCTCAAATGTGACATGCGGCGCTCCCACCCCTCGCTTCACATTAGCGGAACCAATACAAAAAGCGGCAAGCATTAAAATCATCAAAGGATGACCACGACTCATGGGATGTGCATCCAATAATCATAATATGCATCTAACATCAATATGCATAAATTACCATGTATATGCATCCACAATGCAATACCTCATATGGCATAAATCAACATGTATATGCATCCACAATGCAATACCACATATATACTCGCATCCACAATGCATAAACAACGAGCATATAAAATACATGTTACCGTTGGGTGCCCGTACGTCCACTACGTACCTTTCCAAAATGTGGAATGTGGTTGGACCTCAATTCCTTGGCTGCGTTGCCACCTGGTAGGGCTGCTTACCGGGCCGGGTCAAACCGGACCCGGCCCGGATTCGGACCGTTAAGTCCGGTCCGAAACCGGAACCGGACTTAACGGTTCCGGTTCGCCCCGGAACCGGTTAGAAACCGGTCCGGGGCGGTTCCGAAGAACCAAACCGGTAGGACCACCGGTTCCGGTCCTACCGGTCCGGTTCCGGTTCCGTAACCGGAACCGGTAGATTTTAAAAAAAAAAAAAATAAAAAAAAAAAATAAATTGTTGAAGGCAACGTTAACATTTGTTAACGTTGCCTTCAACGTTAACAATGTTAACGTTGGCAACGGCTCTTAGCCGTTGCCAACGTTAACTTTTATTTATTTTTTTTTAAAATTTTTAATAATAAAAAAAAAAAACTATAAATAGGGGATGTTGTGTTGTGTATTATTTCATAACAATTCTTGTAACGAAAATTACTTCACTCTCATATTTTCCTCTCAATTGTGCTATTTACAATTTATTTATAGTCTTATATCATAATGGCATCTTCATCTAGCAGTGGTGCTGGTCGTAGCCGGGGTCGTAGTCGGGGTCTCGTTCCGGGTCGTCTATCACTGAGTTCATCTTCTGCAATGAATTTGCCTGTGCCAATTCCTGAGTTAAATGAAAGTTATGATTTTTTTGCTGACCTCGATGTTGGTGGTTCTTCTATGAATGTCGAACCCCAACAACCCCAACAACCTGCCGAACCTGTTGCTGCCCAACCCCAAGAAAGACAACATGTGGAGTCATCCGGAACCACTACAGCAGCAAGTAGACTACCTACTCGTGCAAAAAGAAGTAAGATATGGGATCACTTTGAACTCGGTCAAAAAGAAGGTACTAATGAATCTGTTGCAATATGTAAATTATGTAAGATCCAGTATTCATATAAAGCCGGTGGTTCCAGTGGAGGCACCGGAACATTTAAAAAACACTTAGTAAAAAAACATAATTTTGATGAGACAACATTACAACCATTAAGTCGAGAAGCAACACAAGCACAAATTAATGTTCTTACTGGCACGAATTTTATTTTAACTGCTGAAATTAATCGTAGGTCACTTGTTAGATATGTGATCAGATGTGAACTACCTTTTGTACAAGCTGAACGTGCTGGTTTTATTGAATTTGCTTCGTCAATACAACCCATGTTTAAACATATATCCAGGCACACACTAAAAAGAAATTGTATGGATGTTTTTGTTGAATATAGAAATACATTGTTTCAACATCTTTCTAGTTTGCCTTGTAGGGTTAGTTTAACAACTGATATTTGGACAAATGTAAATTCTGATTCATATCTTGTTGTCACTTGTCATTGGATTGATGATAATTGGTGTATGCAAAAAAGGATTTTGTCTTTAGATGAGTTAGATTGTGCACATACTGGTTATGTAATTGCTAAATATGTATTCAACACTTGTAGACATTATGGAATTCAGGATAAGGTATTTTCAATCACATTAGACAATGCTGCGAATAACAATGCTGCGATGCGTGATTTAAAGACCTATCTTAAACCAATGTTTGATGGTATTTTTTTTCATGTTAGATGTGCATGTCATGTGATTAATTTGGCTGTTAAAGTTGGTTATGAGGACAATCACTCAGCATGTATTGACAAAATGAAATACTGCGCTAAATGGTTACGCACGAGCCGTGTTAAGCGTGATTGGAAACAATTATGTTTATCTAATGGTTTAAAGCATCTTCTTTTTCCATCACCAATAGAAACTAGGTGGAATTCGTTGTACAATTTGTTGCATGCTATGTTACCTTACAAAGATATTTTAACTCCATTTTATAATTCATATCAAATGCCTGATAGCGATGAAAGTATTTATTTGAGTGATGATGATTGGGAATTTGTTGAAAATTGTGTATCATTGTTAGGTACTTTCAAAGAAGCGACGGAACGTTTCTCTGGTGTTACTTATCCAACTTCCGTTTATTTTCTTCCTTTAGTATTTAACATGTTTGATAAATTTATAGAATTTAGAGATGACTATGACTTGCATGCTTTTGTTAGTGCAATGGAAACTAAATTTATAAAGTATTGGGAACAAATCCCACCCGTGCACTGCATCGCAACATTGCTAGATCCTAGTCAATGTTTATCTTCATTTGAGATATTTTTTGAATATTATGCTAAATTTTTGGGGAAGGTTGTTGACGATCAAAAGACGTCTACAATGCAATCTCTCCAAAATATGTTTCAATTGTATTATAATCAACAGGCAAGTGAATCATCGCAACAAAGGCCTGTTGAAGAACAACCCCAAGCTCAATCTAAAGGTGGGGGCATCAATTTGCTTAGACTGCTGGGCAGGAAAAAACTTAAGGGAAAAGGACCTTCTACTAGCACGTCGACTGAGTTGCAAATTTATCTGAATTATCAATTTCTAACCGAAGACAACTTCGACGTCTTACAATGGTGGAAGTCCAATGCAGCACAATTCCCTATCTTAGCCAAAATGGCCAGAGACGTGTATGCTGTACAAGCTTCAAGCGTCGCTTCTGAATCGGCATTCTCAACATGCGGCCGTATTATTGGAGACTACAGAAGTAGTCTATCAGCTGATTCGTTATGCATGCTCACGTTACTTAAAGATTGGTTTGAAGCAGAATGCAAAAATAAAAGAGATGGGACGGTTGACGAATTCGTAAATCATTATGACGAGCAAGAAGAAGAGATAGCCAAAACAATACTTATCAATTATGAAGACTGTTAAGTACTAAATTGTAATATTTTTTTATTTAGATTTTCAATTGTCATGTCTTTACAATTATTTGTATGCTAGAAATATTTAAACACATAGACATGTTTAAATAACCCATAAAAATTGTTAAATTTCTAAACCTTTATTTAATTTCCACTTTATTTAGAAATTTTTTTTTTTTTTTTTAAAGGAGGCGTAACTACGCCACTTTGGAGGCGTAGTTACGCCTCTTAAATAAAAAAAAGCCGTAGCTTAGGCGTAACTACGCCTGAATGGGGCGTAGTTACGCCTCCGTAAAAAAAAAAAAAAAAAAAAAAGGAAAAATCCGATAAACCTCCGAATCAAACCGGAACCGGTTGGAACCGGAACCGGTTCGATCCGGTTCCTTACCGGACCGGACCGGTTCCGCCCATAACGGGGACGGAACCGGCCGGTTCCGGACCGGACCGGACCGGTTCCAACCGGTAAGCACCCCTACCACCTGGGTTGGTTCTACATATTCACAAATACCAATATTAGAACCCAATAATAGTCCAATACCAAAAATCCCACAAAAATAACCAAAAAAACCATATTTTGGCTTTCGCGATCGATCGCCCCTCACGGCGATCGATCGCCAATACCCACTGTCCGAAAAATAAAAATTGCACCCTTCGGCGATCGATCGCCACCCCTGGCGCGATCGATCGCCAGACCCGCCGATCGATCGCCCAAGAGTGGCGATCGATCGCCAAAGGCTTGAAAAGCCTACTGCCTGGGCGCGATCGATCGCCTGGAATGGGCGATCGATCGCCATCCCCTGTAACCCGAAAATCCTCCATTTTTGCATCTCAAAACCATTCCAACCCATTCCAACTCTTAACCAACAAACCAACAACTCAAATAACAACATAAACCATCAAAATACACCTTAAAACAACCATAAATCCAACCTTTAACCAAAACCACAACAACCCAACAAAACCCATTTTAAAACCATTCAAAACCAAACCAAACTCAAACCAAACTTCACAAAATTAAAGCATGAGGTACCCATACCTCTTGGGGATCTCAAATCACCCAATATGCTCCACAAATCAAGAGTTTAGAAAGGTTTCTCCTCAACCCTAGGCTTGAGCTCGAAAATGAGAAGAAGAGGGAAGGGTTTGGGTGTTGGAAATGATTTTGGTAAAGTGAAGTAAGAGTTGGAAATAAAAGGGTGGGTTTATTAAATCAAATGCATACCAATTAATTCCATGGTGTATAAAACACCCCAACATGATATTTTTTCAAAGCATTTACTCAAAATGCACCAAATATCAAATAAACACATGATTCCCAATTAATTGCTAACCAATGCAAATAAATCATGCTTCCAATAATATTTACCCAACATGCACCACATGCACCCTAAAATGCAATCCCGGGTCAACCCTATCCATATGACCATGCATTTTCCATAAGGTAAATAAATCCCAAAACATAATCAATTACCACATAATTAATCATGTAAACACAATTAAAGCCAAATAGCAATTTAACCATTTCGGGGATGTCACATTATGTATCAAAGTAATCAAGGCCTTCATTTTGTCTATATCCTTTTTAATTGAACCATCGGACTTATATTTTCTTTTAAGAATCCATTTGCATTCCAATGGTTTATTTTCTGTTGGAAGGTCTACCAATTCCCACATGTGGTTTTGCATTATGGATTCTATCTCGCCATTGATGGCCTCTTTCCACATAGGAGCCTCGGGGCCAGACAAGGCATCACTAAGCGATCTTGGTTCATTTTCTAACACATATGTTATGAAGTCAGGAACATAAGTCTTAGCCACTTTGGTTCTCTTACTACGTCGTGGCTCTACTTCCTCAATAGAGTCGAGGTTAGCGTCTTCATACACCATTTTCTTAGGGATTGTTTCCTTGTTTTCTTTACAATGAAATATTTCTTCACTAATACCACATTCCTTGACTCAATGATTGTACCTTTGTGCACATCATCTATTTTCGATTTGTGAACCAGGAATCGATATGCACTACTATTATGTGCATATCCAATGAAAATACAATCTTTTGTTTTGACCCTATTTTTACTTGATTTGGCGTTGGTACTTCTACCTTAGCTAAGCACCCCCACACTTTCAAGTAAGAAGGCTTGTGACCTTTCCATAACTCATAAGGAGTTTCATCCTTATTTTTTTGTAGTATTTTGTTTAAGATGAAGTTGGCCGACATGATTGCTTCCCCCAACAAGTTTTGGGATAATCCAGAACTTATCAACATAGCATTCATCATCTCTTTTAGAGTACGATTCTTACGTTCGGCAATACCATTTGATTGTGGTGAATAAGGGGCAGTGTCTTGGTGAATAATAACATACTCAGTGCAAAATTCTTCAAATGGTGCTCCATATTCACCACCTCTTTCGCTAACATTCTTGATCTTTTTGCTAAGTTGATTTTCAATTTCATTCTTGTAGTGTTTAAATACTACCAAGGCTTCGTCTTTGCTTCTTAGCAAATAGACGTAACAATATCTTGTACAATCATCAATGAAGGTAATGAAGTATTTTTTCCCACCTCTAGTTTCCACAAACTTTAGATCACATAGATTCTTATGAATTAATTTAAGATGTGTCGTAGTTCTTTCAATTGAATGGAATGGCGGTTTCGTTAACTTGGCCTCAACACAAATCTCACATTTATGTTTCAAGTTAACATTTATTTGAGGCAATAAGTTTAACTTCACTAATTTGTTAAGTGAACCATGATTTACATGACTCAAACGATCATGCCATAAATTACAAGACTCAATTATTGCTTTCAAATTGACGTATAACCGCCATTACATTCATTTTGAACAAGCTTTTCTCCATATAACCTTTTCCTACAAAACTCCCTTTTTTGGAGAGTACAATTTTATCAGATTCTAAAACTAGTCTAAAGCCCGCTTTGACTAGTGTCGATCCAGATATCATGTTCTTTCGGATGTCAGGAACATGTAGAACATATGTAGAACATCGATCAGAATCAACTCTTTTCCAAAAGTCATCTTCAGAACCACCTTCCCTAATCCAACTATTGGAGATGTAGTGAAGATTCCCATGTATAGTTGGCATCTGCTTATTGGAGTGTATGTGGAGCACATGGCTTTGTCGAACACATATGTCTGTTTGCTCCGGAATCGATGAACTCCATAGGATTGTCAACCAAATTCGCTTCAAAGATTACCGCGGTTAGCATTAGATCATTCATGTCGTTTGTTATCCGATCTTTGGTCACATTCACTTCATCTTTTGCTCCCCATGATTGTCCTTACTACGACAATCATTTGCCATGTGATTGGGCTTTCCACACTTATAGCATTTCCCTTTGAACTTTTTCGTCTTGCCATTGTTGGAGACCGTACCGTCAAACTTACGCTTTGATCCGGTTCTTGGTTCAACAAGGTTAGCCCTTGGTTCCATTTGGAACCTACTTGCCTTCCTCTCGGAATTTCTATTGTTCTCCTCGCTTCTTAAACGAATCACAAGGTCTTCAAGAGTCATTTCTTTTCGCTTGTGCTTTAAATAATTCTTGAAGTCCTTCCAACTGGGATGCAATTTTTCATTCATTACACCAACTTGGAATCAATCACTTAGACCATTCCTTCTGCATGGATGTCGTGCATAATCACTTGCAGTTCTTGTACTTGCGTTGTAACGGGCTTAGTATCGACCATCTTGAAATCTAGGAATCGTCCAACAATGAATTTCTTCATGCCGGCATCCTCAGATCGATACTTCTTCTCCAAAGAATTCCACAGTTCTTTGGCCGTCTTCACTAAACAATACACATTGTATAATGTGTTGTCCAGTCCATTGAGTATGTAGTTCTTACACAAGAAATCACTTTGATTCCATGGTCAACCGCATTCCTCTTTTTGTTGTCGATTTCTTGCTCCGCAGTGGTAGGAACATCCTCATTGAGGAACATTGATAACCCAAGGGTTGTCAAGTAAAACAACATTTTTTGTTTCCACCGCTTGAAGTCGTTGCCATTGAATTTCTCCGGCCTTTCACCATGATGAATGGGAGTCGTTGTTGAACTCGATGAAGCCATTTGGTGCTTTATATTATCTTAAGATTAAAATATTAAATATTCTGGTTTGTGAAAGGCAAGCGAGAGATGAAATGGATTATCATGAAAAACGTCGAGGCGAGATTTGTAATTTCCGTCCTTAAGACAACATTGCTCCGCCTTGGTGCTAACTGTTTCAATTGCAATTTATCTCCCACGATACACCGACTTATGATTTGTGAAAGAAGCACTTCAATTCACAAATCCTTTAAACCACAAAGGTTTAAAAATGCTCAACAAAAGGAAGGATGAACAAGTTGATTATGCAGAAATTTTGCAAGAATTTTGATTTAATCTTGTGTTTGTTTTCGAAAATCTGATTCCAATTAGTGCAGGGGTTGTTCCTTTTATACTAGACCATGTAGTGTCATCAAAAGGCATCATCTAGAGGTGACCCATCATGAAAAAACGCAACCAAATGTGAATGTCTGCAACCTGTGCAGGGCGCGATCGCTCGCACATTCTTCTTCCAAAATTTCTGCCTCAGGCGATCGATCGCCCAAGGCAGAAAAAAGTTTTTTTCCCATTTGCACTGTCTCGTTCGATCGGGCGACACACGCCGATCGATCATGGCACTCAGAAAATCCGAAATTCGATTTTTTCTTTAGTTACGTTTTAATGTAATTCACACAGAATTTTCCAACAAATTGTTGGAGACTTAGACTTATCACAAGATGTTACACATCATAGGGTAAATTTAACTGTTCAAACTGTCACTGAATCGATAACAGAACAATATTCTATTTATTTTGATAGTTTGATAATTGGTTGTTGGGGATTGCATGGACTTGGACCAGGAAGAGCAGGATGACGGTAGCCAGGAAATATTCTCTAGCCGGTTCGAAATATTGCTAATTATAGTCTCAGTCCTCATCATCAAGACGTACAATCGTGGGTATTTGGCCATGATTAACGAAGTCAATCTTGTTCAATCTCACACAGCAAAGGACTTTTTCGGGTAATTCTTCTGGTTTTTGTGCCTGTTTTTCAAGAAAAAGACTTTAGTAGCAACTCCAGTAAAAAAGAAAGAAATGTGAACGAGCTCTGGGTTCAACATATTGAACCTGAATAGTCAATCCCAGATCGAGTATTCCATTCTTTAATCGCTGACGAAATGCATCAAGTCCCTTTCTTGCTATGTAGCTGAAGCGATGGATATCAAGATCGACTTCAAAGTAATTAGGACCCTGCGTAATATAGGAAGTTAAATATTGGTAACCACCATGTTACAAGTATTGATGATTATCTTGCTTTTAGTATAAGACTTTAGTAACCTGATAAAAATCGTGTTGAGGACGAGAAAGAACAGGTTTCTCGTTGTAAGCATTCAGAAGTTTTCTTTCTGTCGAATTTGATACAAGGTCTTCTGGATTAACCACCCCAACCAGGATTTTTAGTCTCTCTCTGAAGGGAACAATTGATTCTTTAGCGAAACCTTTAACCTTTTCCATATTATCATCCATCAATCTCTGCAGCATAAAAACATTGATTTCAGTAGAAGAATCAACTCAATTAAAATTCAGTCCCTTGAAATTTTATAGGCATTGATACAAGTGAATAAACCGGTAAAGTTACCTTGATATTATCCTGAAACTGGGGAGATATGTCTGTCTCAAAACTTTCCGAAAGTTTAAAATAGAGGACAAGGCTCAAGCCCTCTCCATCACTATCACCAAGAAACATGGGTGCTGGATAAGTGGGCAGCTGCATGATGAGATTTATATTAGATTAAATTGGCCTCATCCAGAAATGTGGAATTAAGGTGCTTGAATAGGACATCAAATCACCTGAATGTTAACAATTAGAAGTGGGAGAATTTTCCCATCTGCTTTTAGAGAGGGTAACTCGAGATGTTGCGCAATGTGGTTAATTTTTCTTGGGGACATAAACAAATCAACACCAATGGGAATGTAAGGACAGACATTTGGCGCAGGAGATTTCTTCTTATCTCTGCAATGCTTTAAATTGTCAAGATACTGATAAAATTGCTTGAAATTTATTAGTGGCCAACAGATGGAGGAGAAAAACGTACTTGAAATAGTTGTCTCCACGGAGTTTAAAGGTCGAGGGCGCAATTTCAGACCATGTTCCAGAAGTTGGCTTCTCCTCAGTGCAACATGGGATCATTAGTCCAGCTCTTGGACGATAAAGGTACTTTGCTGCTGCACCTGCATAGATCAAAGTTATTTTCAGGTCGAGTAAGATTGACCTTTTCAATAGTAATCATGTGTAGAACTCCTCAACATTTATCTCTGCACCAAATTATAGTTGGTGGTAACCATACCACTCAAATCTTTCAAACTATGTAGTAGCTCAAATATCACGGACAACTGGGACAATTGTTGTAAGCTAGGATAATATTTTATCATGGTACAATATATAAAAAGTACTCACAAAATTCATTTGTTTCTTTTCCATCAACAGATTTCCTCTTGAAGGAAAGCCTGATGACAGTTGTTGATTTCTTTCTTTGAGATTGTGGTCCTGAACTCGAGGCAAGGTTGATCTTGTCACTAAAACTCACAGAGGGAACCAACCGAGGAAAGACGGACTTCAACAAGTCCTGGGGAGTTTTCTCGTCACCATAAATTTTATCTTTTATCCCATTAAAACTCACAAAAGCCCGGTCTAAGTTTTTCTTCTTCCTGTTACCAGATTCTTCACTTCTCACAAAATCTGCAAGTTCTTTTCCTTGTGTATTTACACAAGTAAGTCCTTTCAAGTCCTTGACTCCATCATTGCTCAAGAACTTTTCAGTTTTACAATTATCTACTTTCAGATTTTTCTCATGGTATTCTTTGAAATTGCGCTTGCTATCCACAAAGCATGATGAAGTTTCATACTGAATAACTGGTACATTTGGAACGTAGGGTAAAAAATCTGCGGAACAAGAATTGACAGGAAAACATAAATAGATTTATTTGAGAATAAACTTCAAAGAGACCAGCAAAAGGTCTTGGAAGAACGCAAAAGCCATTTATTACCCAAAAGAAAAAATATCAATTTTTTTACCTCCGTGTACACTGCTAAAGTCATCATCTGAGTCAGATTCTAGTACGCTAAGTGTGTCGAACCATGCATCATCCCGGCTAACTCCTGTAAAAGCACAAATATATCGGATCATTTTCAAGAAGTTAAGCTATGTCTTTACTCCAAATATCTTGCGCTCAAGCTATTAGTAGCTGACATAAATGAAACAAGAAGCTTGTATAGACCAAAACACATCAACTATAGAAGAAACCTGATATTTTCTTCTTTTTTTAGACTCCGGACGTCTTTTAACAAGACCCTTTCAACAAAATCAAGAATTCAACAATCAAGGACATACCATTTGCATCAATTTGACTATGGTGCCACTGCAACTGAGTGAGATGGAACGTGGAATTGGAAACCTCCGATCTCCTGCAGGTGGTAGTTGTGTGAACAAACTCACTCAGAGCAAAATCCGTCACCCGAGCTCCGGTATCACTGGCCCTTTTTCTGTTTCCATCCGGAACAGTATTCAAATTATGCTTTTTGGAACGGCAACGATATTTCTTCCTCGCTTTGTTGATCTTCGACAGTTTACTAGTTGTAACTGGTATTGATACGCAAGCACCCATTATGATAACTCAGTAAAATCTGTGCAAAACCAGATAGGACTTTACTGATAGATTATGTTACATAATATAATAGAGCACCAAGTGCTTTAAATTATAATAAGTGCCAAAAGTGGCACTTTTCAACTTCCAAGAAAGACTCAATTTCAACCGTCAAAATCATTTCCTAAATTATCATTTCTATATTTGGTCTTCACTAGGATGACAGAACACTCTCTGTGTAGCATCAACCATTAGATGCATTTAAGCATGTGCGGGTTCTATGTTAAATACCTACGAGATGTGTACATCAAACAATATATGCTACATAATGAAGTGTTTCTCTCGATTTAGTATGAATTAGATCTATATTTCTATTATCATTTTAAGAAAGGACATGACTTTCCATAATTTGCAAGATGAGATACATAAAAGTGAATGTCTAGTAGTACAGCTGCAAATAGAGCGATATCGTCTGCAAATAGAGCGATAATTCGTCTTTCTTGCATTATTTGTTCCCAACTTCGACAGCTATGAGATGAATTAATATATATCTTGACACTTAGGATTACAATGATCATACCTTAACATGAATTAAGCTTATGGTTGAACTTGTGGGTCCACTTTCTTATGGTTGCCACAATCTTTTTCAACTCCAAGATTGATTAACCGTACACACCACTTCCCCTTAGGATCTGCATAGGTGTCAAGAGCCAAAAAAAATCAGTTGATTTCAAGAAGAGGTGAAAATTAGTTTCGAAATCCAATATCACATAAAAAGTCAACAAATGTTAGGGGAAAACATGGAGGACAAGTTTAAACATCTACATGATTGCAAAAAACTTAACGGAAAAGCTTGAAAAAACATGCTTTCTAGAGGTTTAACTTGATTTTTATCATACCAACCCGCTTACAACATGTATTCTCTGTATTTATAAGCCTATTCTAATCTTGAAATGTGGAATTCATTCTACATAATTGGACGTAATGAAGCTTGAATTCGAGACCTCTCCCTGATCTTACTTCATCAAAAAGTTTAAACTATCTAATAAGGAACACATTAATTGTGTCTCCAACATAACAACTTTTATAATTGCCTTTTTCAATGTGTTTTAAAGCTCTTAAAAAGAAAAAGGTGTGGGTGAAAATGACCATGGAATGCCCACTTTCTAAGATCAAGTAAGCATGAAAAAGATAACAGGACAATACAAACAAAGACAACTTCCCAAATGGACTAGGTGGAGCCAGGGCAAGAGGCGAGCAATTACAGTCGACACCTCAAACGCAAAAAATATTAAAATTTCATACCTATTTTTTCCTAAATTGTGAGTTTCTCACGTCCCTAACACCCTATGTCAGCACCACACCCCCCCCCCCCCCCCCCCCCCCTCATATGGATATGATCAATACACGACATATCAAAAAAAGGTCCGAGAAAAAATTATATGGGCTGTGTGTCCCTCTGCATAATGCAATACACAATGATCCAAACACAATAAAACCAATAGTCACTATCAACAAATAAAATAGGAACTTACCTAATGATTTAAGAAATTGGAAATGTGAAGACAAACCCACAGCTCACACACGACAGGACAGGAATACATAAATTGTTAAACAATGTCATCTCAAGCAATATAATAAACCACTTCAAAAGCTGTAAATCACCAAGAAACGATTTTTTAAGAAAGCAAGAAAATCTATTAAATATCATCATTTTCCTGGAAACCCATTAATCATAAAGATGACATCAATCCAATCATCAATATCCATCCGTAAACACGATCATACATACGTGTGTAACCGAATGCATTTCAAGAATACGCGTACACACATTAACATACATACATACGCGTACACACCCGTATTTATGTACGTACATTCGAATAGGAAACTGCGGAAAAAAGGCTTCCTGGGGGTGCCCGTCTCCAGGAAGAATAGCAACTCGAATCCTTTTTTGGCTTTCTCTCCTACATTGAGTGTTTCTTTTTTTTTTTATATAGATTTTGTGTATTCTTACAAAATGTAGAGAGAAACAAAGCAAGAAAATTAGGAGGTTCCCTTTGCCCACTTTTTTCTCGTTGTTATCGTTGATTTTTATTATAACTAAAATATAGGGAAATTTTAAAAATAGTCTTACAATTACAGACTAAGAACATTTGCAATCGTTGTTACCGTTGATTATGTTGTACAAAATTTATAGGTGTATATCTTAGCAGTAGCAAGCAAAAATAACAAATGACTTTTTAGTAAGAATGTCGGGGCGAAATTTATAATCTCTGTCATTAAGACAATATTGCCCCGCTACGGTGCTAACGGTTTACTTTGGCAATTTGTCTCTCAAGATACAACGACTATGATTTCTGATAGGAGCACTCCAAATCACAAATCATTTAAACTACAAAAGTTTAAAAACTCAATATTCAACAAGGATGAAGATCCATAAAATTATTCAAATTTTGATATTCTATATGATGTGAATTTCTAAAATTCCATGTCTAATTCATTCAAGGGTTGTTTCTTATATATTATACCAAGTGGTGTCATCAAGAGACACCATTTGGAAGCATTCAATCATGAAAACTACACCCCAACATGAATGTACACACCATTTAATTCAATTCAAATTTCCTACAATCCCCCACGTGGATTAAATTAATGCATGTATGTAATTGAGCGCTTTTAACGAACTATTATGGCATCTGGAGAGATAGCTTGCAGCTTTGAATCTTCCGTGGTAGTATTCAGTCGGATTTACTTGACTTAATAGTGAACTTATAGTCTTGAACTATTTAGTCGTTGGTGTAAACCTAGACAATTGAACCCACACCATAACAATTCTAACGTTCATATTGGTTTCTTAAGGTTGTGTCCATTCGGGCCATGGATCATTCTTGGTTTCATAAGTTCTTTCCAATTTTGAAGCGGTCGCACTTCGCATTCACGTAGGTGATCTCCTAGAAGATATCTCGCTATACTTCAACATATTATTATATGTCTTAGGAATTATTAAAGGCCTTTTACCTATCCTTTTGCAGGCTACACGCTATCATAGGAATGGGTTGGAGATTGATCTCCAGATATTTATACAATCTCATAATTTAGTTGTCTCTTTTGAACCTAGATCTTGGGATCTGCAGTCAACAAGGTTGGGTATCCACTATGAGATTTTTATTGTAGGGTTTTAACCACATTCCACTCGATAAACTTTCACATGATCTCTCGGTTAACCATTTCATATGCGGATCCGCGATTTTACATAATCACTCGTGATTATGCCACTAGAGATCATTTTGTCATATGGCATTAATGCAACACATTTTAGTTGCATGCACAGGATTTTTCTCTAACAACTTATAAAGCCACTCGGCCGAAGAAGCTTTATATGTTTTGCATAGAGAATTTTCCACAACGTATATCTTCAGTTTTGGTAATCATATTACATCCTTTGCATCATTTTATCCTTTTAGAATATTTTCATCATCGAATTTTTTTTTAAACGTTGTTAACGCGTTATTTCTTACAAAATTCGAGACCAGAGAAAATACTCAACTTTAACTCACAATTCATATTTAAGCGCATAGATTCTTAAAAATTACAAGTTCAAGATTCTATTTCTTGTAAACTTGAAATTTAAGAGCAAAGCTTAAAATTTGAAATTCGAATTAATCCTTGAGATTTCATTCTTCAAATGTCTTGGAAACTTTAATTCCAATCATTGTTCTTGATGCACACACGTCATAATGTATTGTCAATATTTTTCTTTGTTACTTGGTGATTTCTAAATTGCTTCTCCAATGAGCATATCATCAATTCACAAGCATACCTATGTTTAGGTGTGTTCACATTTGTCACACTCGTTAATTTTTTGACAACATGATTTGTCAAACTCTTCAAGTATTGTATTTGGTGTTTGTTATGACTTTACTTTGGCCTTCATATTTCTAGTTTAGCCAAACACCCCCACTTTCAAATATTGTAGGAAACTCTCTTTTCCTTCAATCACGAGGTTTTTCGTCATTGCCTAAATGTGATACTTAGTATGTGATTGACTCATAGAATTACAACCCCCCACAACTTCGGGATAGTCACGAATTGCACAGACGTTCAAACTTTCGTGTTTCAAGTTCTAAGCGTTATCGTCTTACAAATCCAAATTCAAGTTTTATTTCTTGAAAATTTCAGATTTAAGAGTACTTGCTTACAAAAGTTGAAACTTGGATAATATTATCAAACCCGGTTCACAATTTGTAATTTAAGCGCAATAACTTAGAAAACTTGAATTCAAGATTTAAATCTTGCAAATTCATGTTATAAGCGTATTAGCTTAGAAATTTAAAATAAACCAATTGGAGATATTACAACTCCTAGTCAAAATTTGTGGCTTCGATTTATCACTTGTGTTTTAAGCGTACAAAGCTTAGAAACTCGAATTCAAGATTTTATAGTATTGCAGATTCAAGCTTAAGCGTCAAATTCTTAGACAACACAAGTATAATCTACTCACATTTCCCATAGCAAAACTCATTTGCTAAATTTTATTGCAATCTCATTGGCCTCGTTTTGCTTCATAACAAAAAAGTCACAACAATATCATGTACAATATTGATAAAGTAACAAATTATTTTTCCCACATCTCTAGTTTGCACAATATTTCCATCACAAACATCATTGTGAGTTAACTCTAGAGACGCTACGATTCTTCTAACAAATGAATGACGATTTTGTTAACTTAGTGCCCACACAAGCAATAAATTTAACATTACAATTTGTGATGTGAACTATGATTTAAATGATCCGAACAATCATGCCACAAACCATAAAATTCAATACAAGAAGTAATAACATAAATTTTATTGCTTTCAACAAATATCATCTTTACATTTATTTAGAATCACTCCATTCTTGGAGATTACAACTTTAAAAGATACACAATTTAATTAAGCAGTAAGCGCTAGATCATCCAAATCATTTGAGAGATGATCTTCTTCGGTCACATTTATTTGATCAATAGCCTTCCCACGATCGTCTTTATTGCGACAATCCTTCGCCATGTGATTTGGTTTTCCACATTTGTAGCACTTGCCTTTGAACTTCTTCGCCTTTCCAGATTTTGAGGCCATGCCGTCAAACTTCCGCTTTGATCCGGTGTGTTATTCCACTAAGTTCACTCGTGCTTCATGTTGGTGCCAATTTTCCTTCCTTTTAGAAATTCTGTTGTCCTCTCCGATTCTCAAGCAAACCACAAGGTCTTCAAGATTCATCTCTTTCCGTTTGTGCTTGAGATAATTCTTGAAGTCCTTCCATGACAGAGGCAACTTCTCAATCATTGCGACCACTTGGAATGAATCACTTAGAACCATTCTCTCCGCATGAATTTCGTACATGATTACTTGCAAATCTTGCACTTGTGCTATCACCGGCTTTGTATCGATCATTTTGAAATCCAGGAATCTCCCAACGATGAATTTCTTCATACCGGCATCCTTGGATTTGTACTTCTTCTCCAAGGATTTCCACAATTCCTTGGCCGTCTTCACTAGACAATACATATTGTATAATGTGTTGTCCACTCCGTTGAGAATATAATTCTTGCTCATGAAATCGCTTTTATTCCACGCATCAACCGCAACCTTCTTTTGGTTGTCGGTTTCATCATCCATAATAGTATGAGCATCCTCATTGAGGAACCTTGCCAACCCCAAGGTTGTCAATCGTTCCCATTGAACTTTTCAGGTCTTTCACCATAATGAACGAAAGTCGTCGTTTCACTCGACGAAGCCATTTGTTGCTAATATTGTCTTAAGATTGTTGTTCAAAATTTATGGGTGTGTATCTTAGGAAAGTAGCAAGCAAAAACAACAAATAGATTTTTAGTAAGAATGTCGAGGCGGGATTTATAATCTCTGTCCTTAAGACAATATTGCCCCGCTACGGTGCTCACAATTTACTTTGGCAATTTGTCTCCCAAGATACAACGACTATGATTTGTGATAGGAGCACTGCAAATTACAAATCCTTTAAACCACAAAGGTTTAAAATCGCTCAATATTCAACAAAGATGAAGATCCACAAAATTACTCAAATTTTGATCTTCTATATGATGTGAATTTCTAAAATTCCATGTCTAATTCATTCAAGGGTTGTTTCTTATATAGTATACATAGTGGTGTCATCAAGAGATACCATTTGGAAGCATCCAATCATGAAAAAATGCATACCAACGTGAATAGACATACCATTTAATTCAATTCAAATTTCCAACAGATTATTTATACCAAAAAATAAGGTAAATTATAAAAAAGGTATCATAGAATATGGAGATTTGCTTCCTAAATAACTTTTTTTTTTCACAAAAATAGTCTTACATAAATATTTTTAACAAATATAACACAACATAAGTTATTTCTTAACAATATTGATTCCATGTTCGGGACTATATTTGTTAAAAAATAAATTTTGTGGGACTATATTTGTTAAAACCTTTTATACGAAACTATTTTGTTAAAAATAATTTCTTTGAGATTATATTTATTTAGGTCTAAAAGTTTGAGATTACTATTATAAATATCTCTATTCTATGATTCCATTTTTTTATTTTTGTCCAAAAATATATGTGGTTGTCTATGTAAAACAAATATGGTGCAATTTTTTAAATATTTGAAAAGTAAAATTTTTAACTGATTTGAGTATGAATATATAATTACTTAAAAATTATATAGATTATAAACTTTGATCTTAACACTTTATTTTCGAACAAACAGTGAGCGAGCTGCCAAACCCGCAAAAGATTGATTTTGAATATTTTTTTTTTTGTTTTTTGTTTTTGTTTTTTGTTTTTTGTTTTTGTTTTTTTGGTGTGCAATAAACACATGTATAATTGTGACGGGATTAACAAAGAATATGGATGACAAAGGGATGGGTCTGTGACGGATTTGGCAAAATCCAAGACCTGCCCCACCCCGCCCCGTCCAAATCCTGGAACCCGTTTTTATTTTATTTTGACATTTTTTTATTAGCTAAAAATCAATTTTGATTCTCTGATAAATATTTATAATAAGCCTTGTAAAACTATATTTAAGTTACTAGATCTTCATTAATTTGTTCTCATTTACTTTAAAATGTCCAACTTCTTTAACATGAACACATGAGTTTGATATAAAATTAAATAATATCAATTTATAATTCTGTTCGAAATTAATTTTTTTTAACAAAAATTTAATATGTTAGTGGGACGGGTTCTGAACGGGTTTGGTCAAAAGCGGGACCCGCCCTGCCCCGCTTCAAATATCCGTTGATCGGGTCCAAACCAGCTCTGAGACCCAATTGATCGGATCCAGACCCGCCTCAAATGGGGTTGATTTAATTCGGTTCCGGGTCTAACCGGACCCATTGTCATTCCTAATAGGGATGTGTTTTTTTTTTTTTTTTTTGAGAATCCAAAACGTGGAATTTTCGCATAAGAAGAGGAGATTATGTGATCCACGAGCACATGAATTATGTATCATATATTTTTGAAATAAATTCTCATCAAATCTTGTTTTTGGATTGTTATTTGGTTTTATGCTATGTGTTATTTAAAAAAAAAAAAAAAAAAACTAGCGAGCTAAGCGTAATATATTTAATTATTAAAATAATTTTTTAATAAGTTGTTAAAAAAATAATGGCAATTAAAATAAATGAAAATTATAATTTTCATCGTGTATGTTTGCCTCTTTGTTACGGTCATCCATATTATCAAAATTGGATCTTGTATCTTTCGAGTGTTGTCCTTTTTAATTGGGAGCCCTGATTTGGCATTTCACATGTATGATCATAATTATATATACAAGACAAAGATTATAATTTTTCCTTAAAACAACTACCCAAGGAAAGAAGTCATGGAAAATCGTGGGAAGTTTTAAAAATATTAAAAAATTACAATATAGTCTAATATAATTTCTTTTATCTTTCTTTTCTTTAGGATTAGTTTTCGAAAGTTCGCCTAAATATATCATAGATGGTTTTATAAGACCCTTTTGCTTTATTTTTTTTAGTTTAACAAAGTATCTAGGTTTACACCTGACTAATTCTTGGGTGACGACCCCGACCTCTCAAGAAATCACAAGGTAAAGCTCTTTTGCTTTATTAAATGGTAAGAGAGAGGACTATTTTGAGTGTGCTTTAACAAAATTTTGATAAGGCAAATAAATTAATAAGAAGGGGTACTACAACCCGCTTACAAAAACGTCTGACTAACTGTGAAATCTACCCTCTAATGAAGACTACTAACTAAAATAACACTATAAATTACAATGCCCAGAGTAAAATGAAAAACCAACAAGAATCCAAAAGCTATGAAATACGCCTCGACTCTTCTACTGCAATTTTTACCAAAGAAAACCACATCTTCTCAACAAAAAGCACACTTCAACAGCAAGTAAAAGGAAACCAAGGGACAAAGTAGCTCAAAATCTTCGAAGCCGACACCCTTCCTCAGCAAATCAAATCTCAAAATCAAGATCATAATCAACAACAATCCACCCAGCTTTTGCATGCAGTTGATGTAGTATAGCCGCCTTCAACATTGGCAAGCAACTCTTGCTCTAACATAAATCTAAGAACTAACAATCCAAAAGCAGAAACAAAAAAGTATCAATTGAACTTCCAAATATTCCACAAGAAGTCCTTGCACAACTACTTATCCCCACCCTAAAGCCAGAGCTGTGTTGATTACAATCCAAAAGCTGCCGCTAGCACCCAAAAGCGCCAAGAAAATCTGCATTAATATTACAGAAAAGGCCTCACCATCAGTTGCCAAACGGCTGAAGAAACGTGGATCAAAGATGCTAAAACACCAAAAATTGCTGTGAGTGAAGAACGAACGCTTACTTGGCAGCAAAGCAGATATAAATGGGGAACAGTGATTGTTGTATCAACCTGGAACACCGAGAATTGGCTCTCAAAAGACACCGGACATGAAAAAGCATTAATAAGAACTCCTCCTTCGCTCTTCTACCACACTTGCCAAAAAAAATAAAATTCCACAGCTTATCAACAGTAAGCACTTCCACATCCAGCAAACAAAAAAATCCAAGGGACAATGTAGCTCAACATCTTCGCAGCCAACACCCTTCCGCAGCCAAGCAAAGCTCAAATCCAAGCTCACAACCAACAACAAATCCACCCGGCATACTAAAACATAAAAAGAGTCCGATTGCCCAGCCCGAATACATTGAAAAACCACAACTGGATTCAAAAACCAATCCGTCCAGGAGAAATTACAAGACGGAAAAAAACAAGAAATCCACGCCCACAACCTAATTTTAACCTCCTCAATGAGGCTATCACTATTCGGTTCAAACTCCCTGAAAATAATCCCATTACTCAATTTCCACAAACTCCACAAAATGCAGTGCCACAACCCAGTCCAAATAACACAATTATACTTGAAAGGGTTCAACTCTTGATGTTGTAACAAACGATCTTCCGTGTGAGAATGGCAAACGGACGACACCCCAAACCAAGAATAACAACATTTCCACACTAAAGAAGCAAATGGACATGATATGAATAAGTGGTTAACATCCTCAGACTCAGATTTACAAAACACACAATCAAGCCCATCATGGAGACCCAACACATTTCTCCTAAAAAGATTCATCTTAGTCGGCACTCTATGTAATACCCTTGTCCCACATTGGTTGTGGATGAAAATTTAAAGTGATTTATAAAGGCTTACAATGGACTATTATAGCAACTTTGGTTAACCATTTTCGTATAGCGAGGACGGATACGAAGTAGTTTCTATAGGAGCCCATTGTGCAGTCGCGCTTGCGCGGGCCTGAGCCCGGGGCGTGACACTCTATTCATTAATGCCATCCACACAAAGCAAGAAACCTTACTAGGTACTCCTTTGATCCAAATTAGCTTATTGAGATTGAAAGTCGGCCCTTGAGAAAAACAAGCATGTGATACCCGTGGATTAATATTGTTAATCCCGGTGTGGTAATAATCCTTAACGGATTTGATTTGTGGCAATTATGAATTAATTGCGGTTTCTAGACTCTCGGGGATTTTAAATCCGATATTTGGAGTCGTTGGATCCAAGGGATGAGATTGTATTCTCATCGTGGTGATAACCTTGGAAATTGGACTTTGGTGGGATTTGGGGCCCGGAGTACTTTGTAATGGGGCTGGTAATGAGAATTGAGGTTAGAGAGATTATTTTTGAAAATAGATGATTTTTAATGAATCATGATGTAGTTGTGGAGGTATTGGTATTTTGGAGCCTCAGTGCTATATATACCAAATGGACTCGGTATTCCGTCATTATACGGAATCATTTCCCTCTCTCCTCTCCCTCACGCCTCTTTCCCTCACCCCAAACCCTTCCCCTCTTCTCCTCTTGGAACAAATCGATAGGGGCTCGTCTTGGGAGCCCGATTTCTTGAAGAAAGGCTGGTAATCTTCTTCTCCTCCCCTTTAGCTTCGATTTGATTATAGTTTTGTGCTAAATGGTTGAGTTATGGGTTTGATTTGAGATTTGAGGGTTTTGGTTAAAAATATAAGATGTTGATATTAGTGTTTTTATTGAGTTTAAATGGTGTATTGGAGGTGTTGAGGAAGTTGGGGGTGTTGGTTTTGAGTTTGGGTGTCAAAAACACCATGGAAGTTCGAATTTCTCGAAAAATCTCAGGTCGCGATCGATCGTCGAGGAGGGCCGATTGATCGCAACGAGCAGCTGGAAATTTGTGGAAGATAAACAGTGCGCCGATCGATCGCGACTTCTTCGCGATCGATCGTGAGGCGTTTGGAGATCGATCGCCAAGACATGGCGATCGATCGCGAGCCATTTTTGCCCGGCAGTGAGGAGCGGGGATCAATCGCGCGTAAATGGCGATCGATCGCGGCTTGCTGAATAGTGATTTTTCACTATTTATTTTAAAACTTGGAATTTTGGTAACGGGGTTTAATTAGTCGATTTCCGGGGCAATGTCTACATTCCAATGTGGATGCTATACTTTTAAAATGGATTGGTTGAAGCCAAAATTTTATAAAACGGAATTCTTGGTTGGGTTTTTGGATATCTTTTAACTTGAAAAATGAAATGTTTTGGGTATTATGCATGCTTAGCCGTGGGGCTTTTATTTTGGTAATCGTCATGGATTGACGATATGTTTGAGGGTTATGAACGTGCTTGGGCACGTGGTTGCATGCTTGTGTTTAATTGTGAGCTATTTATGTGTTAGCACATAATTCATCGGGTCGTGGGACTCAGGCGAGGTCGAACTCGAACTACAGAAGTATAAGGTACGTATGACGTACCAGCATAGCCCTTTAATATAATTGGATGAGGATGATACCATCCAGGGAGTATCATTTAAATTATGGCATTTACATTCTGTAAATTATGAACTGCAATATTATGATTATTGGATTGGTGGTATTGGTATGCTCACCCCGTGTGGGGGCTGTCTCTGTTGGGGCAGGTGATACATGTGTAGCAGCAGCTTTGGAGTTGAGCTCGGGCTGTTGAATTGAGGTACTACCAGGATCGAGGTACCAGAGCTGGTTGAACGAGTACATAGATCCAGAGTTGAGATTGAGCTGTGCTTGGGAGGTGCTTCCAGGACTGAAGTAGGTATCTGGTAGAGCCTTTTATACATTAGATACACGCTTGTTCATTGGGTACTCTCATGTGAGTACGTCTTTACGTGTATATGGAATGTATAAATGAGCAATGACTTTCTCTCTTCATTTATTTGGTTGCATGCAATTAAATAAGGAATTGCTAAATGAACTGAGAGAATGTTAGTGTATTGTTAGGGTGCATACTATGAAAGGGGTTTTGATTGGGGAAGTTGAACTTTATGGGATTCTAATACAAGAAATTTTATAGATGGTATATGATGTTACACTTGTATATGATTTCCTTCCCATGGTAATATGATTATATGCACTACATGCTTAGATTAATACAATAATAACGGGTTAAGGGCACGAGGGTCCTTACATTAGTGGTATCAGAGCAGTGGTTTGCTCTTTGGGGCTGTTGAGGGCCTAGAACATGTTGATAGGAGGAATGAGAAGCACATACTTATGCATGATAATAGTTAGTGTTGTGTGGCACAACTATATTGCTTATGTGCGTTTATGATATGTATTCATATTTGGGATATGTTGTTGCTAACCATGGTGGTTGCAGGGTCATATGAGACATGGATTATGCATTACGGTTGCATATATATCGGAGTGATGATTTTAATGCTTTACCGCTAAATGTTGAAGCGATGGTGAAATTCCGCATGTCACATTTGAAGCGAGGTGTATTAAAATACACTCATGGCGATGTTTATTGGAATACGGGTTATGCATTACGGTTGCATGCATGGTGTAGCAATGTGAATACTTGCCGCTTCATGGCGTAGCGATGTGAATACTTGCCGCTGTCATACCGTAGCGATGAGAGAATATTTGCCGCTGATATGAAGTGAAGAACACGACCGCTGTCATATCTTAGCGAGGGATATTATTTTCCGCTGGTATTGTTGAAGCGAGGGGTATTTTCGCTGTCATGTAAAGCGAGAGGTATTTCCGCTGTCATGATAAAATGAGGAGTAGTGGCGCCGCTTGACTACCACCGCGAAGAAGAATATTTGCCGCTTAAGGGAGTGATATTATACCGCTAATATGGCGTAGCGATGAGCTTTCCGCTGTCATATGATAGCGACAGAGGATATTTGCCGCTTAAGCGATGGATATTAATCCGCTGGTATGTCGAAGCGAAGTAGCGAAGAGGGATATTTGCCGCTTCTTAGCGAGGGATATCATGACGCTATTCTATTGGCGATGGTTCATGCCGCCGGGTATCTATATAGCGATGGTTCATTCCGCTATTCTATTGGTGATGGTTCATGCCGCCGGGTATCTATATAGCGATGGTTCATTCCGCTATTCTATTGGCGATGGTTCATGCCGCCCGGGTATCTATATAAGGATTGTTCATTCCGCTATTCTATTGGCGATGGTTCATGCCGCCGGGTATCTATATAGCGATGGTTCATTCCGCTATTCTATTGGCGATGGTTCATGCCGCCATGTATCTATATAGCGATGGTTCATTCCACTATTCTATTGGCGATGATTCATGCCGCCGGGTATCTATATAGCGATGGTTCATTCCGCTATTCTATTGGCAATGGTTCATGCCGCCTGGTATTCATAGCGATGGTTCATTCCGCTACATATCACCTGATATCTATAGCAATGTCTTATGCCGCTGACTCTATGACGAGGGATCATGCCGCTGATTCTATAGCGATGGATTATACCGCTATGTGCGTAGCACTGGATTATGCCGCCTACGAGCGATGGGTGCTGCTTGTGTACCGCTGATGGACGATGGATACAGGTATGCCGCTATCTTGATAGCGATGAGGTATGATATATTACTGTTTTGTTAGCATCATTGTGAATATCATGTGTTGTTATATACCGTCATGTGTAATGAGATTATGGATGTCGTGTATCGACATGTACCGTCACGAGTTGACGATGGGATTTTGGATGTCATATGTTGGCATATACCGTCACGGGATGACGATGACGTAGTGGATGTCTATGTAGACACGTAGTGTCATTTCGATGGATAATACATTTATGCATATGTATTTAGTCGTATGATTTGAATGCCAATGGCGAGCGCATGGTAGTGTCTGGGTCACTAGTTGACGAGACCATTACGCCGAGCAGGTTGCTCGATGGGTTGTTGGATGCAGTGTACCGGTTAGAGTACCGCATCATGTAATAGAGGTAAACATTTGTCGAGTAGTGATGACCTTGAGTATAATGGACATGGTCACCCCCACCCTGAGGGTGTGGAATAAGTCCTAACGGATTAGGATTGCACTGTGGTTGAGCAAGGACACCAGGATGTCCATTATGCTTTGGTGTTTTAGAGAAATATTGGGTGATGACCCACTACTCTAATGGTTTGTACGGTATGGTGTACCGGGGTGGAATGTATGATACGTTGGTAGGCTTGGTAT